>CM038793.1:270657892-271066436 GCA_021764765.1 Vicia sativa
AATCTCGAAATCCAAGTTATCTCGTAATTAAATTAATCCCATTTGAATTTCCCGGCCACAAAGCTTTCATGTTGATCCTGCTTATGTAAAAATCCCGAGCCTTTTGCCACTTGAAAGAGAATTAAAACTAACTCTAAATTTCAAATAACATCCTTGATTCCAAACCTTGGTCAATTTAGCGATTCCATAATTTCCTTTAAGAAAAGGGTGATAGTTTCCACTTGAAATTAATGGTATTGTCACCGCATCCATAAGTCGAAACATATTTGGTAGCGTAAAAGGATTTGAAACCAACGATTTCAAAAAGAAACTTCTAATATTTCAATGAATGTCTTGAATTTTGCGAGCGATGGACGCGATAGGAAAAGATTTAAACATGTGGCACCTTGACATTCGTAAATCTTGTAAACAAGCCCTCTGGATGAATATTTTCACATACATCAACTATCACCAAGAAACGAATAAAGTTGACGATCAAACCAAATTCACTAGAACTGGAATTGTTGATCAATAAACGGATAATCAATATCCATCCTTTTACATCTTGAATAACGAACTTGAAACAACAGCAAAACCCAAACTCGTGATGAATTGATCTCCTGAATCAGGAGGTAATGACATTCAAAATAACCAGACTTCCGGAGCTCCATTAAGAACAGACCATTCAATTCAAACAACCGAACACCAAGCCCTGAAACCCGGTAGATATGAACGAATAAGATTTAACATTAAAACTCGTCATTCTCAAATATCCCCAAATTGGTCGAAAACACCACGCCTTTTCTGCTCAACAGAGAAATCTTTGGGAATCAACTCCAATCCGTAACCATAGACCCAGTGATATGAATGCATGTGAGTGTTATGATAAATGCGAAGCCTAAACCAGATAAAACCGAGATAGGAGGGCAAATTTTGGGGTGCAACAAACCCTAATTTGGTTCAAGGAGCACACACACAAGTTATCCTGTTATGAAATTTGTCAGTGATGCAATGATGCATATGTAGATGATATGAGATGGTATCTTAGGTAAAAAATGAGGGTGTGACATATGCCTCTATTTAAGTTTCTTCAACCTGACATATGAAGATGAAAATCTTTATCTCGATAGGTGGGAAAAGACTTAAATATCAGAATACACAAATTTTAGGCCTAAGATACCGAAAAATGCAAAGGATGCAAAGTGATTGCAAGAAATTTACCAAGGAGGTACCAAAGGGTGACAAAAATGGTGGAAAAAATTTGTGAGGATGTCTCAATCTGTCTAAGAAAGGAGAATCCTGTTTGTTGAGAAACAAGTATATGTTTCACAGGGAAAATAGATTCACAAAGGAAGTGAATATCTGTTTCTCTTCGGGAAACGAGGAGATTACCTTCCGCCAGCCTGGTGACAATGTTCAAGGTAAACAAAGGTGATATTAACAATTATCAGCCTAGTGATAGTTTATGGTAATTTGAAATGAAGACTCATTTATCGGTTATCAGCATTGTGATGGTAAATGGCATGAGTTCTAAAGATATTACCAATTATCAGCAAAGTGATAACTATAACAAGTTAATTCTTGAGAGATATTTACTGAGTATTCAGCCTTGTGAATAACAAACAGTAATGGAAACAGATCTTAAATGAGTTTCTTCTTTCACAATTAGAATCGTGCCGAGGATCTTTTTTGAGAAAATACGGGCGTTTTGATTGTAAAATATAGGTTTCTCGGAGAGAAAGACAACTGTGGGGATTTCTTGAACTTTCATGATTGGACTTATTAAGAAGAACAATCATTTTATGATAAGTTCAAAGATGAAAAGGAGATAAGCGGCTCGGATGACGAGACTATTTCTTATTGTTTGTAGGTAGATTTTTTTGTGAAATCTAGACCTAAATTGGTTAGAAACAAGGTTCTATCCAAGAATGAATTGGAAAGAAACAGTCAAACAAAATTATGTACCCAATGAGGAATGAACTCGATTGGGAAACTAGAACAAGAATGTGTTCTTTCTACTTAGGAGTGAAAATCTAATGGAGAGATGACACGCCCATACTTGTTCTTTTTCAGGTTTTCAATCTACCAGAATAAACTTTTTCTGTTTATTGTCTCTAATTTTTTCCTGGACCGTCCTTTCGGGTTTTCAATCCATCGAGACGCTCATTTTTGCCTAAGCCTCCCTTTTCGGGTTTTCGACTTACTGAGCTGTTCTTTTGTCTTTTTAGACAATGTATTTCTTGACTACATCAGTGTTTACAGGATGTAGGAGTTCATCGTCGTCCATGGTTGGAAGAGTCATAACACCGCCAAAGAAGGTTCTCTTAACAACGTACGACCTTCATAATTTGGAGACCATTTTCCCCTAGAATCTGGTTGAAAAGACAAGATCTTTTTAAGCACGAGGTCGCCTTCTTGAAATTCACGAGGTCGAACCTTTTTTTCGAAGGCTTTCTTCATCCTTTTTTGATACAATTGTCCATGACACAAAACGGTCATATGTTTTTCTTCAATTAAGTTCAACTGATCATATTTGCTTTGACACCATTCAACTCCAGATAACTTAGCCTCCATGAGGACTCTTATTCATTGAATTTCAACTTCCACAAGGAGCACTGCTTCCATGCCATACACTAAAGAGAAAGGTGTAACACCCTTCTAAAATACCCCGTAATTATATAACAAATTCAGAGTTTAACATGTACAAAAGGGCATCACAATTCATCAAAAATAAAATTCATATACTGTCATGCTTTACTGAAAAACATCATTAAAATAATAGTAAAAGAAACATGTTCTACACAGCGGAATAATTCTCAAAACATGGATGAATTCAAACCAACAAAACTTCAAGGTCAACACCTTAGTTCTCAAAACAATTATCCAAAAGAACAATCTTAAAATAATCAACAGAGTTTAATTGTAACTCTAAACCAAACGTTCCCCAGTGTTACAAGACCAGAGCATGACACTGACACGCGAATAATCATAAAAGTATAGCTCTACGAGCCATCCTCACCAACCTTCTAAGCCGTTAATGCTTCAATCTGAAATCATCAAAGTAAGGGTGAGACTTCATCATAATTAAGATGCATTATAAATTCATCAAAACAATAGAGTTTCACAAGTTATTAGTCTACCCAATTCAGCATAATCAGATTTATTTCACAATCTAAATAATAACACACATCATACACAACAACAAGATTATAACACTGGAAACCATCCTAACATGTTATAATCCATACAAAATGCGATGCAATACTCTATGCATATGGTACCGACAGTGAAATAAATTCACGTATTGTTCCATTCCAACTCGGACACAACATTAACATCTATTCCGTTCCAAATCGGACATAGATAAAACCTCACCACCCATTCCAACTCGGCAACGGATATTGGCCAACTCACTAATTCCACACAATGGGAATCAACTACCACCAAATGTATATGTATGCACATCAACAACATGCAACATTCAACAATACATGATATCGACAAAAATCATGAACATTACCAATAGCATAAACATACAACCAACTACTCATCAACCATTAATTCCATCATCAACACCTACACATAATAACCATCAACAGCATACTCAAGCATCAACATGTACCCAATACGATAGTACAACATCAGACTAATACCATACGCCAAGTATACTAGGTATAAACAACCACAACATCGGAAAACTCACATTTTCCCATTTAAAACCAACTAATCATTATTTTCTCATTTTCATAAAATTGATTATTTAATTTAGAGAATACTGTCCAAAACGACGATTAAAACGGACTTACGGTTTGAAACATATGATTTTTCAAAGTTTATTATTTTTCAAAAATGTTACAGTGGTAACCGGTTCCTCCTAGGGAGAACCCGGTTCCCACACTATGTGAAAACACACTCTCTAGAATTTTGTATGGGGAACTCGGTTCCTCCCACCAAGGAACCGGTTCCTACATGAAAAATCAATTTTCTTTGTAAAATTTACACTAGGAACCCGGTTCCTCCCCAGGAGTAACCGATTCCTCAGACACAAGATTTTCTCCTCTCTAGAAATTACACCAAGAAACTGGTTCCTCCCACACAGGAACCGGTTCCTGCGACCTGCAGTAATAGAAAACACAATTTGACAGTATGCTTGCTTTCTCATTTCCATTTCAATCATCCATGTACGACCCAACACAACAACTGTCATCCAAATCAACCAATACTCAGCAAGATCATGCAATATAACATATTTCAACCATACACAATGATCTTATAACCTTGATTTACTCCAATTCACATAATTTGGCAATTTAGGGTCAACACACACACAGACCTAGAAAATCCTAAATTGGGATTTCTAACTACTCATTCCATTCTATTGATCCTAAAATCTATAAGGCATAGCAATTAGGAGAAATCACCCCTTACCTGTGAGAAATTCTTGATTCCTTGAGAGTTCTGGTTCTTTCTTCCCTTGTTCTCTCTGCACTTCTCACGTACGATTAAAATCCCAAATGCTTCTCACTTTCTCTTCCTTTCTTTTGTTCCTTATTATTCTAAAATAATAATAATAATAAATAATAGGATTAGAGCCTTTTACTACACACACCCTCACTGTATCTTACACCACAGTCCAACTTTTCACTTTAATTAACCAATTCCAATAATTCCAAAAATACTAATAATTTAATTTTTTAATTAAATAAATAATTAAAACTCAAATTATTTAATTATCAAAATATTGGGGTGTTACAAAAGGGGTTGCCCCTGTTGAACTGCGTACTGAAGTGCGATAACCATGTAAAGCAAATAGAAACATTTCATGCCAGTCTTTGTAAGAGACGACCATTTTCTAGACGATCTTCTTAATGTTCTTGTTGGCGGCTTCCACAACGCCATTCATTTTTGGTCGTTAAGGAGAAGAGTTATAATGCTCAATCTTGAATTCCTCACACAGTTCTTTCATCATTTTGTTGTTCAAGTTCGACCCATTATCTATAATGGTGTTGCTTGGAACTCCATATCAAAAAATGAGGTTGTTCTTGGTGAACCTCATAACCATTTGTCTTGTAACGTTGGCGTAAGATGCTGCTTCGACCCATTTGGTGATGTAATCGATGGCCACTAAGATGAAGCGATGACCGTTTGAAGATTTTGGTTCAATCATTCCAATCACGTTAATGCCCCACATGGAGAAACGCCACATAGAAGAGATAACGTTCGGAGGTAACGAGAAAACCTGCATCAAGTTGTTTTTGAACCTCCTTTTTGATTTTATAGGCCATATGTGAGTGAGTCCTCCTTAGTATTTGCTTAACTGGCAGACATTCAGGATTTAATGGCAAGTGATGCTCTTGGATGTTGGTACCCAACCTTGGCATATCCCGATAGGACCAAGCAAATACATCGACATATTCTTTGAGAAGATCTATCAGTTTGCTCTTGACGTCGTCATCGCGTAGAGCTCAAATGCTCACTTATTTTCTGTCTTCCTTAGAACCCAAGTTTATTGTTTCTAAAGGCTCTTCGTGAGGCTGAATGGCTCTCTCCTCATACTTAAGTAGTCGCGAAATCTCTTAAGGGATCCCTTCTTCTTCCTCTTCTTCAGCTTCGAACACAGGGAATTCAAAGTTGGGAGAGGGCATATGGTTATTGCATTCAATGGGTTTATTCATTTTTAATCTGCACATGTGATTTATGTTCGATTTTTTAGAAAACAGCGAATGCAAAAGTGTATGCAGATTATTTGAAAGTTTTTTTTATTTGTTTTTTAGGATTACCATTTCGAGAAAAAGGAAAAAAACGAAAAACAAACACATAAATATGGGAATTCAAAACGACGCTTTATTTATGATTCACATTTGAAATAAAGCCTTAAACACAAACTCTTTTGTCTTGGGCGAGACAAAGAGAAAAACATTTTAAAAGCTAGCCCTAGGAAACATCTCTCTGCCTTGGGCTGGGTGAGAGGTAAAAATAAAAGCGAGATGACTACTTTGAACGGTGAACAACAATCGGAGCTTCAAAAACTTTCCAATAGTGACGAACTCCTTGGTACACTATGTATTCTGGAAGTTTTCCCTTAGGATCATCTTCAGTGATGGCGTTGACCATTGGTCGAGCAGGATTTGAAGGCTCTGGTTTGTTAACCTTGTCCTTTGTACTGCTGAGGCGATCTTCCTATGCATGTTCGACAGGTCAAGGAATGTAAAATGAGGTACATGTGTCTTTAGGCGACATGTATCCTGGGATTTTAGGATGTAATTCCCAATCTTCAGGATGAAGGGACTTGTTTTCGGAGACACATTCCAAGTCATTTTCAGGATCATCCTTCCAATCGTCTCCAAAAATTGCATTTATCTGGGAAAAAACAAATTTGGGCTCAACAACCTTGGCAGGTGTATTGAAGCAAAGATCTTCAGCCGTGATCTCAAATGGATGATGAGATTGAGAAGGAATGTAGGCCTCTTCTGTGTGGTTGGATGTATTCTATTCAAATTCTTGAACTTTCAGGGGCGGTATATTTTACCATAAAGTCAAATTTTCCACTTGGATGCCCCAAGGTATCCCAGACCTCAAGTGGGATAGGTAGGATTTCTTCTTTATCATCTTGCTGGAACATGCCTTCGAATTAATCTGAAGGATGATAGAACGGTGTATACGGTTCTTCCTGAGATATGTATCCAGAGTCTTTGAGATAAGTCTTCCATTCTTCAGAACCAGAGAGATTTTCTTTAGTGTCTTCTTCAATAAGGACATTGACCTCTTGAGGAACAGGGTTAAGGAAACCTCCGTTGTGGAATACTTATTTGAATGGACGAATAATTTCATCCTTCTTAGTTGTTTTTGAGAGTACTGGAATAAATTCGAGTCCCGTTTTGGTTTCGTTGTTGACAGGAATCACAACTTGTCCCCAACCGGCGGCAGTACCGTCTTTCACCATCTACGCTGCTTCTTTGTAAGAGGAGATAGGTGATCTATTTTTCTTGGCAGATTCGTCTTCTAAAGAGAGACCTTGGAACTATGTTTCTTCTACCTCATCAGCAGTGATGAAGGATAAAGTGGATAAGTGGTTTACTAACAAGGCTTGCTCACCACTTATGGTTACCAACTTTCCATTTGTTACGAACTTAAATTTTTGGTGGAGCGTAGATGTTACTGCTCCAGCTTCATGTATCCATGGTCGACCTAGAAAACAGTTGTAGGCGGATTGACCGTCCATAACCTGGAAGGTGATTTGAAAAGTATGTGGACCAATTTTCATCGTAAGTTCGATTACTCCAATAATAGATTTTCTTGATCCATTAAAAGCTTTGACTACCACACCACTGAATTTCGTAGGTTTTCCTTTGTAAGACAAATGAGCGAGAGTCGTTTTAGGCATTACGTTTAAGGAAGAGCCAGTGTCCACTAGAACGTTGGACAAAGAGTCTGATTGGCAGTTCATAGAGATATGCATAGCAAAATTATGATCCCTACCCTATTCAGGGATTTCTTCATCACAGAAGCTTAGCTTTTTGCAAGACGTTATGATGGCTACTATTCCACCAAACCGGTCGATAATCACGTCGTGATCTACGAAGGCTTGATCCAAAACTCTCATCAGGGCCTCTCGATGGGCTTCAGAATTTAAAAGCAAATAGAGTATTTAGATTTTGAAGGAGTTTGCATCAGTTGATCCATAACTTTGTATTCACTTTTCTTGATTAGCCTTAGAATTTCATCAAAGTCGGGATTGATATTGGTTTCATTAGACGGACCAAAGTTTAAGTATGGATTACCAACAGGAATTCCTATAGGATTTACAATGGGTACATCGACATGACTTTACCTAGCTGCAGGAGAGATAGGCTGCTTTGGTGGCAACGGGGTATGCACACGCCCACTCCTTATTATTCGACTAACTTCGGTGATGTTAACTACAAATGAAAGAGTGGGTATGAGGACTTCTTTCCCATTTTCCATCATTGTTGCATCATATTGATAGGTAACTACTTTGTCAGATTCATAAGGAACAAGTAGACACATGATCAAAGGAGAAACAGGAACCCTTTGATTGTTGTATTTGATCTCTATGAGCTTGAGCATATTAAAATGAGGAATGATGACGTTTACTTCAGGAGTTACCGAGTTGATGTCTGAGACTAAAAGCTCATGCGAATAACATCCTATCATATTCACTTCATTCTCATTCCTATTTTCGAGGATTCAAATGTTGCCACTATACATTAATCGCTGAAGATATGCTTTCATAGTAGAACATCCATGAGAATCTCTAGAAAAAATTCTACAAGATCCGTAGTTGTGTCGAGCAAAACCACCCATTATGCAGAAAGTGGCATGCATCTGTACTAGATCTTCTCTTACCAAGTTTATGTCGAAGAATTTATATTGGCCAGGACATCCATACACCATGTTCACTACATTCCCTCCATGATTAGGCAGCGGATTCGCTTGTATGTTCGGATTCAAATCCCTAAAAGAAAGAAGGTTAGATCTAACCAATCTTTGAAATTCAATATTCAAAGCTATACAATGTTCGAGATCATGGCCAGGTGCCCCTTGGTGAAAAGGACAAGACACACCAGCTTTGTAACACCAAGGTAACTTATCAGGTACTGGCGGTGGTGCTCTAGTTTGAACAAGATTCCTCTCAATTAAAGCAGGCTATAATTCCATGTAAGACATCATAATTGGGTCAAACTATAAAATTCTAGGAGCACAGTTTTGATTATTGTTGAATCGTTGAGCCTGTTGTCGAAGTTACTGATTTTGTTGTTGAAATTGTGGGGCAAATCCCACATTTGAAGGTGAACTAACAACTGGTGCAATAGTGGCTACCTATTGTTAGTGATTAATGTTTTTTCTTGGTCTCCCTTGGGATACCATTCCAACATCTTGTTCTTTATTCTTTGGGAAACCACTTTCAAATTTCTTGGTTCCTCTTGAAGGTCCAACTTCTTTGGTCAAACGTCCTTCTTGGACTCCCTCTTCTAATCGCATCCCCATGTTTACCATTTCGGTGAAATCATTTGGAGCACTATCGATAATGCGTTCGTAGTAGAAAGGGCCAAGAGTATTCAAGAAGATCTTGGTCATCTCTCTCTTCCAATGGTGGATTGATTTGGGCAGCAATTTCCCTCCATCATTGGGCATACTCTTTGAAAGTCTCTTTATCTCTTTGAGACATTGCTCTGAGTTCGTCTCGATCTGGAGCCATGTCATCGGTGGTTTTTACACAGATATTTAGCATTGAATTTTGTTATCGTTTCTTTTATTTGTCTAGTGTTATATGTTATTTTACCGCATTTTACACTTTGGTTATGTGTTTGAATGTTTTTAGGGTCAGAAGAATAAAATAGGATAAATCGGGGCAAAAGAAGTGCAAAAATCAGAATATGAGAGGCTACAGATGCATCAACACGGGCCCCCATGTTAATCAACACGGCCCGTGTCGAAAAGCCACTAGAAAATGCAAAGAAACCAAAGTCAGTGAATCAACACGGGCACCCGTGTTCATCAACACTGCCCGTGTTGAAAAGCCAGTGGAAAGTGCAAAACAGCCAAAGTCAGTGAATTAAGACGGGCGCCCGCGTGAATTAACACTTCCCGTGTTGATTGACCTGGAGCAAAATATTTTATTCAAGAGATCAACACGGGCACCCGTGTTAATCAACACGGCCCGTGTTGATAGACGCGGGTGGAAACTTCACTTTTTGATGATTGGACCGTTTCTTTGAAATTAAGGGTACTTTGGACTTTGGCTAAGACTTCGATGAAGCTGAGACTATTAGAAGGAATTTTGGGGAAAAGAGAAAGGACTTTTGAAACGTACGAGAAAGATATTAGAGAGGAGAGAAGATAGCTACTACGAGGAATTCGGAGACCGCGAGATTCAATCTAATGTTTTCTTCGAATACTATGAGAGGCTAAACCCCCCAATGCTAGGGGGTAGTCCTGATTTGATGATTGTTATGAATTCAAACTATTGATTTACTTAATGCACTGTTTATCTATTTCAATTTAATTGTGTGGTGTTCTTATGCATATGTATCAGACAAATACCTGTAGACCTATGACTAACAATTGGCTGCACTGTGATTGTTAGGGTTTCTACACAATTAGGTTATTAGGAGTCTCACCTAGGACTAGGAACTCTTTTTAATCACCTGAATTCTTTATATTTTTATGGTTAAAACCAAGAGTTATTTGAATAGACATTTGAATAAGGATTGGGATTTTAATAGTTTTCTTCATTAAGGACTTAAGGAAGAACATTCTAGAGATAGGTAATTGAAAGTTTTCATATGTAATAAGGAAATCTGGATTCGGATCATAATTTGTTAAATCAACCACTCACCCTAGCATCATTCTCCATATATTTCATCAGTCACTATTTTGATACGATTATCATTTAAAGTTTAAACTCAACCCAACCATTGTTTTTGTTCAATTGAATTAAGAGCACAAATAGGTATTTACTACGCGGTCCTCAAGATCGATACTTGGGGAAACTCATTTTAACTACATCGGTGAAAATAGTACACTTGCTATTTTTCCGATCAAGTTTTTGGCGCCATTGCCGGGGACTGCCAAAATACAAATTTTAATGTTAGTTCAATTGAAATTTTATTGCTCTGCAATTAAAATTTTATTTTTCCTGTTAAATTGTATCAGTACTAATATTGTGTCTAATATTTTATGTGAGGTAAATCCTCAGCTAATTATCTTTTTGACGCAGAGATAGAAAGAACCTTTCACGCTAGGCACAGAAAAGCGAAGCAAGAAATACTGGCAGAAGAAGAAGATAAAAATTCAGTACACTCAGGTTCAGAATCAGAAGTTGAGACCATGGATCCCCCGCGAGAAAGACTGCTAGGAGATTACGGAGGCACAAATGCACCGGGGGGAAGACTAACCATTTTCAACCAACCGGTGAATGTTCCTGTCTTTCAGCTCCACCCGAGCACCATTACTCAGTTGGAGAAGAGATCCTTTTCTGGAAGGGTTAATGAAGATGCTAACAAGCATTTGCAACGATTTCTGACTATGAGCACCACTCTAAAGATATATGGGCATACCGAATAACAGAAAAAGTTGTGCATGTTTCCGTTCACCTTGGAAGATGAAGCAAAGGAGTGGTTCTATTCTCTTCCAGCAGGAAGCATTACATCTTGGGAAGATATGGAAACAACGTTCCTCAATGAGTATTTTCCAGCATCGGTGTTCATGAGAAAAAGATATGAGATCCTGAATTTCAAGCAAAAGGAGGGTGAATCATTAGAAGACTCTTTCAAGAGATTTAAGAGACTCCTGGTGGCATACCCTACTCATAACCTAGATCAGACTGAGCAGATGCAGATGTTTGTGAATGGTCTGAGAATCAAAACGAAGCAACTCATTGACACAGCAGCTGGTTGGTCATCCAACTTCTCAACAACCACTGGCATCAAGAAGATTATTGAAGCTATAGCTGCAAATGAGCATCTGGAATTATATGATAGGGTTACAAGCAAACCAGAGGGAGTGATTGATTTGAAGTTGGAAGTAAATAAACAACTTAAAATCGAAGAGGCAATAGCTGCAGAAGTGGAGAAAAAGCTTCAAGCTATGAACATGGGAACTCAACAAGTAGCACAAGTTAAAAATGTGGTTTGTGACATTTGTAGTGGACCACACATGACTGCGCAATGTCTTGCAACTCCAAAACAAATTGAGGAGATAAAATTCTTGAAGAAGAATAACCCATATTCTAATACCTATAATCCTGGGTGGAAGAATCATCCGAATTTTGCCTAGAAAGATCAGCAACAACAAGCTCCTCAAAAGGTAGAATGGGAAGTGGCCATTGTAAAGATGTCTGCCCACACTTCCCAATTCCAAGAAGAAACACGGAGAAATCGCAGGAACACCGCAGCTACAATTAAAAATCTGGAGGTTCAAATGGGGCTGATTATGCAACAAGTAGCGATGCAAGCACAAGGCAATCAGAAGAACCATGAGAATGTTAATGTTGTCACAACGTGGAATGAAACCGTTGCCAAAGAAAGAGAAACTGAGAAAAAAATTGATGATGATCTTATAGAAGTGGCGTTACCTGTGAAGCCAGCTGAAGAAAAGAGTAAACCTGAGATTAGGCTGCCATATCCCTCGCGAGTGGCAAAGAAGGACACAAAAGAGAAAGAGTTTGATAAATTTGTCAAATTGTTCAAAAAGATAGAGATCAACATACCTTTCTTTGAAGCACTCGAGAAAATGCCTTTGTACCAAAAATTCATGAAGGAGATCCTATCAAAAAAGAGGCCAATAGATGATGAATAGGTACCCGTTGATGAGAAGTTATTTGTAATCGCGCCCGAGAGAAAAATACCTATGAAGCAGAAGGATCCTGGATCAGTGGCAATACCATGCACCATAAAAGATAGAAATTTCAAAAGGGTTCTAATTGATTCTGGCTCTAGTGTGAGTTTAATGCCATTATCAATCTTCAAGAGGCTTGGTATTGAAAAGAAAAGCGGGAGTGGAACAAAATTAAAATTTGTTGATCACACCATCAAGAAGTCGTATGGGATAGTTGAAGATGTGTTGGTAGAGATTGAAATTTTTACTTTTCCAGTGGATTTCCAGATCATGGACATACCTGAAGATGAAGAGACCCCGATCATTCTTGTCGACCTTTTTTATTGACTAGAAGGTGCAAATGTGATATCGAGACAGGTCTTCTAACTTTAAAATATTTTGATGAGGAAATAACCATGAAGGTGTTTGAAGTCAAGAAACAAGGTGCAGGTGAAAATAATAAATTTTCAGTTGGTATGGTCAAAGTAGATGGAGAGAGCAAAAGTTCAAAATCAATCCCTGAAGAAGTCTCAGGCAAAATCTCTCAGGTGTCATCAATTAAAATTCCAACTTTCAGTCAAGAAGCCATGTAGGGAAAGAAGAAGGTAGACAAAGGTGAGAAGATGAAAGTTAGAAGTAACGTGAATCACGCAGTGGCTAATGCTTTTGATGGGGTTGAATTTTGGGCTACGGAAAGTACAAGCAACAAGGTGTGGAAGAGAAAGTACCCCCCGTAAAGGGATGACCCATCGAGCCATGCGACGTTAAACGAAGCACTGCGTGGGAGGCAACCCACGTTTTTCGTAACTTAGCTTTTCTTTTTGTTTTGTTTGCAGGTAATAAAAATGGACCCTATCTTGCGAAAGCTAGGAGGTAGCAACTGGTGCTGCATCACCCTTTGTGAGTCACTTCTCTCGAGTTTGGTCTGAAACATTGAGGTCAATGTTTAGTTCAAGTTTGGGGGAGTTTTATTGCTTTGTTTGATTATTTTTTGTTAAGTTAATGTTAAATGCTGTGTAATAACACTAGTAGAAATTCTCCCAGAAAATTTTTGAATTTTGACCGAAAATTTTGTTTTGTTTTACACAAGAGCTTGTATTTCAATAAGGTCGGGAATGATATTGTGTGAGATGCAGGGATGATTGTTTGAAGGTAGGAAATTCGAAATAATGTGACATTGATACGAGTCCAACGTGTAGATTCGTACTATAGTGCTTAAAGTCTGCGAAGTACTCCTTGAATAGTTTATCTATACAGTCTGATTGGTTGAGAAGCAAATAAAAATGCAGGTATGATTGGTTGAGAAGCAAATAAAAATGGAACTCAATGATGAAAAGACGGTAAAAGGCAATCGGCCCGCTAAGTTGGGTAGCCCTCACCAGGTTATTCATCCCAAAGGGGGTTGATCCCCAAACATCGTCCAGATAAAGGACAATAAATAACCAAAAGGTTTGAAAATTTCATCGGTATTAAAAAGTGGCAAATGCTGCTCGTTTGGTGCCCGAATAAGTGAAGTTCTTGGCTAGTCGTGTGCATGTGATGATTATCATAATTCTCAGTGACTTAATCTGATTATGTGAATGAAAGAGGAGGAAAAGCGAAAAGAGAACACTTAAATGCGAAGCATAGTTGGAGAGGTATTTTCGTGTGATGTGAATGTCGAGTGCACTACTTTCTGAGCAATAAGAACTGAACTCTTGCATATGAGTACTGATCTGCTTTGATTTTCATGAGTTCGGGTAATCGTCGCTTGAGGTCAAGCAACAATTTAAGTTTGGGGGAGTTTGATCGATGGTATTTACACAGATATTTAGCATTGAATTTCGTTATCGTTTCTTTTATTTGTCTAGTGTTATATGTCATTTTACCGCATTTTACGCTTTGGTTATGCGTTTGAGTGTTTTCGGGGTCAAAAGAATAAAACAGGACAAATCGGGGCAAAAGAAGTGCAAAAATCAAAATATGGGAGGCTACAGATGCATCAACACGGGCCCCCGTATTAATCAACACGGCCCATGTCGAAAAGCCACTAGAAAACACAAAAAAACCAAAGCCAGTGAATCAACACGGGCACCTGTGTTAATCAACACTGCCCGTGTTGAAAAGCCAGTGGAAAGTGCAAAACAGCCAAAGTCAGTGAATCAACACGGGCGCCCGCGTGAATCAACATTGCCTGTGTTGATTGACCTGGAGCAAAATATTTTATTCAAGAGATCAACACGGGCACCCGTGTTAATCAACACGGCCCGTGTTGATAGACGCGGGTGGAAACTTCACTTTTTGATTATTGGACCTTTTCTTTGACATTAAGGGTACTTTGGACTTTGGCTAAGACTTGGATGAAGCTGAGACTATTAGAAGGAATTTTGGGGAAAAGAGAAAGGACTTTTGAAATGTACGAGAAAGATGTTACAGAGGAGAGAAGATAGCTACGACGAGGAATTCGGAGACGGCGAGATTCAAGGGCAGCCACCATTGAAGATCAACGTCATCGTTATTATTTGTAATGTTTAATTTCTATCTAATGTTTTCTTCGAATACTATGAGAGGCTAAACCCCCCAATGCTAGGGGGTGGTCCTGATTTGATGAGTGTTATGAATTCAGATTATTGATTTCCTTAATGCATTGTTTATCTATTTTAATTTAATTGTGTGGTGTTCTTATCCATATGTATCATACAAATACATGTAGGCCTATGACTAACAATTGGCAGGACTGTGATTGTTATGGTTTCTACACAATTAGGTTATTATGAGTCTCACCTAGGACTATGAACTCTTTTTAATCACCTGAATTCTTTATATTTTTATGGTTAAAACCAAGAGTTATTTGAATAAACATTTGCATAAGCATTGGGATTTTAATAGTTTTCTTCATTAAGGACTTAAGGAAGAACATTCTAGAGATAGGTAATTGAAAGTTTTCATATGTAATAAGGAAATCTGGATTCGGATCATAATTTGTTAAATCAACCACTCACCCTAGCATCCTTCTCCATATATTTCATCAGTCACTATTTTGTTACGATTATCATTTAAAGTTTAAACTCAACCCAACCATTATTTTTGTTCAATTGATTTAAGAGCACAAATAAGTATTTACTACGCAGTCCTCGAGATCGATACTTAGGGAAACTCATTTTAACTACATCGGTGAAAATAGTACACTTGCTATTTTTCTAATCACCATGTCCAAGTTGTACTTATATTGTCGAACAAAAGCCTTGCCTAGGTCGTTGAATGTTCAAATGTTAGTACTATCCAATCCCATGTACCACTTTAGAGCGATGCCAGTAAGGCTGTCTTGAAAGTAGTGAATGAGCAATTGATGATTATCATTGTGAGTATACATCTTCCTAGCATACATCACAAGATGGCTTTGTGGGCAAGATTTACCTTTGTACTTCTCAAAGTCGGGGACTTTGAACTTTGATGATATTCTTACATTGGGAACCAGACACTGATCGTGGGTATTTTTCCTAAACAAGTCCTTCCCACATATTATTTTGATCTCTAGTTGCATCTTATTGAACTGTTCTTGGAGATCTTCCATACGACCATGAGGATCTGCGTTGTTTAGATCGTGGTAACCTTCGTTGTTCATATAAGGAATAGTGTGAACCACGAGAACTGAATTTGTCACAATTGGTTGAGAAACCGACATAGTGACTCGAGGAAAAGTTACTCTAAGTTGCAAAGTGAATACTGAATTCTGCAAAGTAGGAACCTCAATTGTGGTTGCTGGTACTTCAGAAGTATTTTGATGAAAACCTATACCGAATTTGAAAGGCATTCCCCAAGGGTAACCCTCTGGCATAGCGAAAAGTGGATTTCTAACTGCGATGGCAGAAGATGGAGTAGTAGTGATTTCTAAAATCATTATCGCTTGAATTTGACTATTAGGTGGTGATTGTTGATTCTGCGCAGCTACCAAGGAGCTCATTAAAGAATTGATTCTTTCCACTTCCTCTTGAAGTATGGTTACTGTACCACAAAGCTCAATATTCTCTTGTTCGAAATCTTCCATTGATGTCTTTCTATTTGCATGAGTATTGTATCTGTGAGCTGACTGTGAATGCAGTCGGGAAACTCTAAGACGTGAGAGCTTGACAATCTCTGGAGAAAATTCCAAAAGATAAAACTCTAGATAACAAACTCGAAATGCAAGATGATGCATGATTATTAAATGCAAAAGAAAAGAAATTACTTTTCCAAACAATTTTTAAAAGAGAATTTTCTTTCGAACATTTGAGCATAAAACTCTCATTTTATTGATATGTTAAGAAAATATTACAACAAGTTTTTTTTGGATCATAACTCTTACAACAACAAGGTAAATGATAATTAAAAGCTAAACTATCCTAATCAAGCATCTTCGTCGGATGAAGAACCAAATGCCTGATGCAGCTTTATCTTCAAGATCTCTTTCCCATAGTAAGCTTTTAATTCAGCTTTCTCAGCTTTTAGCTTGTTAACAACATTCTTCCACTCACCAAGAGCAAGAGTTCCATTTGTCAATTATTC
Organism: Vicia sativa; assembly: GCA_021764765.1. Lineage (NCBI taxonomy): Eukaryota > Viridiplantae > Streptophyta > Magnoliopsida > Fabales > Fabaceae > Vicia > Vicia sativa. The sequence continues at coordinate 270,674,735 of CM038793.1, forward strand.
AAGCTTTCTTTTTCTTTCTTTGATGTATTTCTTGATCGCGTCATCTTTTCGAAGAATTTTCTCATCTTTCTCCATGAGTCATCCATCTTAAAAGTAGAGAATTTTTTCATGATCCTTGACCTATTTCTTATGTTTTACATTCTCAAAGTCAGCCTTAAGAAATTTGTCTTTCCAAGCATCTTTTTCTAGCCTCATCTTAGCCAAAGCTTCTTGGTATTCTCCCATAGTCTCAATGGGAATGGTGGTCGATTTAGATACCATTGGGAACATGGGTTCTTCATAAGCATAAGGCATTCGGAATTACTTCACTCTTTTCTTTACCCAATAAGTGTAGATTTCCATCACTACACAATTCCTTACATCATCTTTTTCTTTTCTTCGAATATGGTGCCAAACTCTTATCATTTTGGCTTTCAAACCTTGGGAATCTTCCCCTTCATGATAAATGTAACCCTCTACTGTAAGACCAAGGGGTTTACTCGAGTTTGCATAACCAAGTTGACGTCTTGCCAAGAATGGGTTGTAGTTAATTCCTCCTTGTGTACCAATGAGAGGTATGTCGGAAAACTCTCCACAACTGTCAATGATTTCCATATCATTGTAGGACAAGGTATACCAATGAATATTGTCATTAGTAAGAGACATGAGTCTTTGAGGCCAATGCCAATCAGTTTTGTTTTCTTTGAATATAGGAGACTTAGGCAAGTGTGAATCAATCCATTTGAACAACAAAGGTGCACAATACACAATAATTCAATCTCCTTGATGATTCCTATGATGAATAGAGAAATACATATCACCAAGCAAAGTGGGAACAAGATTTTCAATCAAAAAGATCCTTATGGAGTTGGTGTCAACAAAGTCTTCGACGTTAGGAAACAAGACCAGCCCATAAATAAGCAAAGCTAAAATAGCCTCAAAAGCTACCATGCTACCTTCTTCGGAAAAACTAAAAGATTTCTCCATTAGAAACTTTGAAGTTAGTCCTAAGAGATTTCCTTTAGTAGTCAAGTTTTTATCTATCTCAGATTTCCTTAAGTGAGTAATCACTGCAATGACTTGTGGCTTCGGAATGGCTTCCAAACCATTGAAAGGAACTTTGTTAGACACTAGGATTCCTAAAAGATTTGCATACTCTTCCAAAGTAGGCATCAACTGATAATAAGGGAAAGTGAAGCAATGATAAACAGGATCGTAAAACTGAACCAAAGTTTTAAGAAGTCCTTCATCAACGTTAGTGTTCAAGATAGTTAAAAGAGTTCCATAGCGTTTTTCGAAATCTGAGGGATCTTCGACCAAGGATGCTAAATATTTTAACTTTTCACATCAGGAAATCTAAAATCGTATCTCTTGGTTTTTCTTCTTCTCGAATCCATCACTCTAAACTAGAATGTTTGCAAGGAAAAATTCTCTAAATTCTTTGCAAATTTTATGGAAAGAGAAAATTGGAAAATTTATGAATAGATGCATGAATGCCACAAAGATGCAAACATGGTTATACACAAAATAGGTTCAAGCGTTCAAAGTCATGAGATAATACAGGGTAAGTACCATGGGTTTAATCACCTGTAAAACATGTTCTATGGGTTTAATCACCTGTAAAACATGTTCTACTGATAATACAGGGTCTATTCTTCTCTTTGAAATATTATCGGTTTAAACAACTAACTTGTAGTCCAATAATATTTTTCAAGAGAAACTCTCCTGATCCCAGTCTCGCATGACAACTAATCCAAGTCTATACCTGAATAGTTTCTGCACTACATCCTAAAAGGCCAGGATGGGTTATGGATTCTACAGCCAATTCAGCTTAGCTGGTTCGCTTGAAAAGCAAAAATGTCTTCGCAAATAACTTGCTAAACATAATTACCCCCAAGAAAACCTCCACTGAGCGAGGGATCTCAAATCAACTTTGTTAGTGTTTTAAGTTGGCATTACTTTTTGGTAAAACTAGGCTATGGCAATGTCTTGATAAATGTCATGACATTCAGAGATTGAAGATAAATCCTACTTGACAAGGATGTTTAAAGTGCAGCTCAGATCTGGAAGCTAAAAGCTGTGTTGGAATTCTGCCGAAAATATACTGATGTCATAATAGATGTTATGACATTCAGTGTGACATTCTGTTCTGCAGAATCTGTTTTTCCTGAGATTTTCAGGAAGTTTGTTGAGTTGCTTTATTATGTTTTTCTGTTATTAGAATGCATGCTCACGTGGCTGGTAGGTTAATCTTAGTTAGACCTAAATTGGTTGTTGAAAAGACCAAGTTTTTAGGATTAATTAAGTGAACCCTAGCTATCTTTATGGAAGCCCAAAACTGAAGTTTCAAGACTGCTTCTATAAAAGGAATAGAACCCTTACACTGCTGTTGCGCCCTAGAACTGTATTGAAGATTTAGCAGGTTGTATTTTGTGTAATTCTAGTTACTCGTGTGAGCCAAGCAATTATCAATTGATAAGTGCCTTGGACTAGGATTTGTTTGTAAGGGTAGTTTATCACTCAAAGCTTTGAAGCACGAGTGTTTGTCTCTTGATTAAAGCTTTGAAGCAAAATCAAGATAGTTTATTGAAGTATGTCTTCACAATTCAATTATTCAATAGGTTGATATCACTGCTGTGATTGAGGGGGAGTGAGTAGGAACTCAGGTCTAAGTAGGACTTAGAATGAAGTTGCATTTGGTAGGTTTTAAGTGAAGGAGATAAACTGGTTGGTTTATTCCTGAATTAATTCTACTAATAGTGGATTTCCTCCACGGCTTGGTAGCCCCGGATGTAGGTGTAGTTACACCCGAGCCGGTAAACAATTTATTGTGTTCTTTCTTTTAAATTTATTGTGTGAATTGTTAGCAGTGTGTCGACTTGTGTCATAACATTCTCTGGACATCACGTGCTGCCGGAATTTCAATTGGCATCGAGCGGGCACCCCACCATTTCGGGTGAGATCTAGGGATAATAGTTTCGCGTAATGGATAAGGAAGGAGGATTTGGAGGTAGACCACCTATTACGATGGATCTAACTATGATTCTTGGAGACCTCATGGTTGCCTTTTGAGGTCCTTTGGATATTAAAGCTTGGAGAGCTGCGACAAAGGATGGAAACATCCCACCAAGCTTGAGAAAGATAGGACTACTGTCTTGAAACCTGAGGAAGAATGGAGCAAAGAGGAAAAGGAGCTAGCACTGGGGAACTCTAAAGCATTGAATTCTTTATTCAATGGTATTGACAGAAATATCTTCAGACTAGTTCATCAATGTGAGCTGGCCAAGGATGTTTGGGACACTCTCAAAACTACTCATGAGGGACATCCAAGGTGAAGATGTCAAGACTTGGATGCTCACTACCGGTTGAGAATTTGAAGATGAAAGAAGATGAGACTATTCATGAGTTTCACATGAATATTTTAGAGATTGCCAACACCTCACGAGCACTTGGTGAAAAGATGTCAGAGGAAAAGCTGGTGAGAAAGATTCTCAGATCCTTGCCTAAAAGATTTGCAATGAAAGTGACTGCAATAGAGGAGGCTCAGGACATCAAGACCTTGAAGGTTGAAGAACTTATTGGATCTCTTATGACTTTTGAGATGGGAATCGGTGAAACTGATGTGAAGAACAAGAGCATAGCACTTGTATCCAATCAAGAGGAATGCAAGAAGGGTGATGATGAGAAGATATCTGAAGCCATAGCTATGCTTGGAAGACAGTTCAACAAGTTCATCAAGAGGATTGATCCAAAGTCAAGGTCAAATGTCAAGGACATTTTATCTGACATCAGCAGATCTTATGACTCCAGCAGAAGATCCAAGTCAGAGGAAAAAGTAAGTCAAGGCAGTGGAATCCAATGTCATGGATGTGAAGGATATGGACATATTAGAGCTGAATGTCCTACCTTTCTTAAGAAACAAAAGAGAGGAATGCTTGGTCCGATGGTGAATCAAGTAGTGACTCAAGAGGAATCACCAAACTTGTCACCGCACTTGAAGTTGCACGATAATGACTCTAGTGATGAGGAAGTGACCTTTGAAGAACTTGCGATACTTACAAGAAGTCGTATCGAGTGGTGAAGTATGTAATGAAAAGCGTAAAAGTCGATTGAGAAGTTGGAGGCGTAAAATGTGAAGTCGAAGTCGAGAAGAAGGAAAATGCAGTCACTATAAATCATCTCAACGGGAAATTATAGTGTTGAATTCCAAGCTTGATCATATGACTAAGTCTCACAAGATGTCGACTCACTGGACCGATAAGTTGGAAGAAATCCTTGACTTGGACAAAATGTAGGAAATAAGCATGGTCTAGGATATGTGGTGAAAAGGAACAGTGACAAGAAAAAGAAGAGGCATGGAAACCAAGGTCAAAGGATGTCACAACACAAAACAGAAATGTGCTCTCGGTATGTGGCTACAAAGAAATTTGCCGATAACAAGAAGAAGAACAGACCTAATAAATCAATGTCAAAGCAGATGTCACAACATTGGGGTCAACATCAAGATCAAAGAAACATGAATAAGAAGTTTCAAAGATGGAGATGTCACCATTGTGGAAAGTTTGGACACATAAAACCCTTCTGCTATAGACTACATGGATACCCTAATCAGACTCCCTATGTTAAGCCTAAGAGAAGGTACCCTACACTCAAAAGTGGAAGAAGAGAGCAGCCTCGATAGCTCACACTTCCCTTAGAGTGTCTGCCAAGGAAGATTGGTACTTTGACAGTGGGTGTTCCAAGCATATGAATGGAATAAAAAATCTACTGAATAATGTCAAACCTCATTCTACCAGCTTTGTTACTTTTGGAGATGGAGCTAAAGGAGAAATCAAAGGTGTTGGAAACTTGGATTGTTCTGGAGTTCCAAACCTAAATGGAGTGTTGCTGGTAAAAGGATTGACTGCTAACCTCATAAGCATAAGTCAGCTATGTGATATGGGATTCAAAGTCAACTTCACTAGGTCTGAATGTCTTGTGATCAATAATAAACAAGAAGTGGTTATGAGAGGAGTCAGATCAAAGGACAATTGCTACATGTGAGAATCTGAGAACACTAACCTGTCTTCTGTGTGCTCTACAGCAAAGATGAAAAGGAGGTAAAATTGTGGCACCAAAAACTTGGTCATCTGCATCTCAGAGGAATGAAAAGATCATCTCTATGGAGGTCTGATTCCAAGACTCCATATTGATGAAGGGAAGGTCTGTGGTGAGTGTCAGGTTGGAAAGCAAACCAGAATGTCACCCAATGTCTAGACATCTGACCACTTCTAAAGTGTTGGAGCTGCTACACATGGATTTGATGGGGCCTATGCAGGTTGAAAGTCTTGGTGGAAAAAGATATGCTTATGTTGTTGTGGATGATTTCTCCAGTTACCGGATAAACTTCATCAAAGAAAAATCGATGTGTTTGATGTGTTTAAAGAGTTATGCAAAAGACTTCAAAGAGAAGGAAAGTTGTATTGTCGAATAAGAAGTGATCATGGAAAGGAATTTAAGAACAAGTTTGATGAATTCATTCCTCGAAGGAATCAATCATGAGTTTTCTTCTCCTATAACACCTCAACAAAATGGGGTTGTGGAAAGGAAGAATAGGACTATACAGAATCGCCAGAGCAATGATTCATGCTAAGAAACTTCCTATTCATTTTGGGTGAAGCTATGAATACATTGCTATGTTCACAATGGGTCACCTTAAGAAAGGGAATATCCTCCACCCTGTATGAAATATGGAAGGGAAGAAAACCAACTGTGAAATATTTCCATGTGTTTGGCAGTAAATGTTATATTCTGGCAGATCGTGATTAAATGAGAAAGATGGACTCTAAGAGTGATGAAGGCATTTTTCAGGGATACTCTACTAACAGCGGAGCATATAGGGTATTCAACTCCAGAACCCAAGTTATGATGGATTCTATTAATGTCATTGTTGATGATCATCATCAGGAACACAATGTCCCATGTGATGTTGAGACATGGTGTGAGACATCACCACAAGTACCTGATAAAGATGATGTACCTGCTCCTACTTCACCAAAATCTGAACCAGAGGAAGCCAACAAAGATCCTTCCATCAGAATTGAGAAAGATCATCCAAAGGAACTCATCATTGGAGATCCAAACAAGGGTGTCATTACAAGATCCAGAGAAACTGTCTCAAACTCTTGCTTTGTGTCAAAAATAGAGCCAAAAAATGTCAAAGAAGCTCTAAGTGATGAATACTGGATTGGAGCAATGCAAGATGAATTGAACCAGTTCAAGCAACATGAAGTATGGGAGTTAGTTCCTAGACCAGAAGGAACAAACATCATTGGCACAAAGTGGATCTACAAGAACAAGTCTGATGCGTAATGGGTTGTCACCAGAAATAAAGCAAGACTTGTTGCTCAGGGTTACACTCAAGTTGAAGGGATTGATTTTGATGAGACTTTTGCTCCAGTGGCTAGACTGGAATCAATCAGGCTACTACTAGGGGTTGCTTGCATTCTTAAATTCAAATTATTTCGATGGATGTGAAAAGTGCCTTCCTAAATGGCTACTTGAATGAGGAGGTATATGTAGAATGCCTAAAGGATTTTGGATCCAAGTTTTCCGATCATGTCTACAAGTTAAGGAAAGCCCTATATGGACTAAAGCAAGCTCCTAGGGCCTGGTATGAAAGGTTGACCAAGTTCCTCGACAAAGGATAGAAATGAGCCTTGGATAAAACTCTCTTTGTTAAGAATGAAGGAGGAAAGATAATGGTGGCTCAAATTTATGTTGATGACATAGTATTTGGAGGAATGTCAGACACAATGGTGAAACATTTTGCCAATCAAATGCAAGTCGAGTTTGAAATGAGCCTCATGGGAGAGTTGACTTATTTTCTTGACCGCAAGTCACACAGATGGAAGACTCAACATTCCTTTCACGAGCAAGTATGCAAGGAATATTGTCAAGAAGTTTGGAATGGAGAATGCCAGCCATAAAAGGACCCCTGCTCCCACTCATTTGAAGTTGTCCAAGGACACAAGTGGTGAAAATGTTGATCAAAGTTTGTATAGAAGCATGATAGGAAGCTTGTTGTACCTAACAGCCAGCAGACCTGACATTGCATTTGTTGTTGGGGTATGTGCAAGATACCAAGTTGAACCTAAAGTAAGTCACATCAACCAGGTGAAAAGAATTCTGAAGTATGTAAGTGGAACTTGCAATTATGGTATTCTGTATTCTCATGGATGTGAACCAATTTTGTCCGTTATTGTGATGTCGATGGGGTAGTCTGGTGATGTAAAAGCACTTCTAGAGGATGTTTCTTCTTGGGAAACAATCTTGTTTCTTGGTTCAGCAAGAAGCAAAACTGTGTGTCCCTGTCCATTGTTGAAGCTGAATACATAGCAGCTGGTAGCAGTTGTTCTCAAATGGTCTGGATGAAGCAGATGATGACTGAGTGCAATGTCACACAGGATGTCATGACATTGTACTGTGACAACTTGAGTGCCATTAATATTTCAAAGAATCCTATACAACACAGTAGGACTAAGCACATTGACATTAGACATCACTTCATCAGAGACCTTGTGGAAGAGAAAGTGATTAAATTGGACCATGTAGCCACTGAACTTCAACTGGCTGACATTTTTACTAAAGCTCTTGATGCTAGTCAGTTTGAAAATTTAAGGAGCAAACTGGGTATTTTTCAATATGAGGAATTGTAGCAATTAAGATTGCTTACAACAAGGAATGGAAGAGACCTTTTATTTCAATTAATTATAAGTGGGTCAATTAATTATAAGTGTGTCAGCTCTAATACGTAACATTAGTAATATAATTAGGAGGTCATGTTGTTCCACATGTCTGGGATGGAGAGGTATATTTATTTTTTTTATTTAATCAAATTCAATTTGATTGAGATTGTTATATTTTATTTTCAATAGGAACTTAAGTGTTTTAAATCAACCAACCATTCCATAAAGATTCACAACCTTGACCAGCTTCAGGAAGAGTGGTTCATTAGTGTGCTCTGGTACTCCGGTATTGCATGTATTTGTTCTTCCAGGTACAATATAACTAACCATGGCATGCATGTGGAATTTGTTAACAGATGGCATAACGAAATGTAGTTTTTCCACCTCCTCATTGGTGAGATGAAGATTATATTAGATAATTTTTCTTGCCTCCTACACGTTCCCATAAGAGGAAGATTTCTTGATCATTCTAAGATCATCATGGATGAGGCAGTGAATATGTCGGTGGTTTATTTGGGAGTTGACATTGTGGAGGCTATGGGGCAGTGTAACAACACCGAGGATGCACATGCCATGTTTTCTTGGTTACATACGTTGTATAACAATAAATTGGTGATGATTTACATGTTTCCTGCCACAGGGAGTGAGCATTGCAATGTTACTTCATACTTTTGGTTGACATGTCCATGTTTATGGACAAAAGAGCAATATATGTGGATGTGGCATACCTCAAGTATTTCATAGAGTTGACAAGCCACTCACAAGACAAACTGGGAGGTCGCGTGCTTGGTATACTTGTACTCTAAATTGAGCAAAGGTTCTCGTTGGAGGATAAAGAAAATGATAGGATCTTCCACCTTTCTTACGGTAATTTCCAAATCCCACTGTTAAATTAAAAATAATTCTTTTAAACATGTTACAAATGGTTGTTTATTCATATTCAAGGATAGATCCTAGCCCTCTATCTCCACATACTCGGGTTTAGGAATGACCCGTCGTATTTTGAGGATTACCCATATGTTTTCCTATATCTCCCAAATATAGGTAATCATGTTGTGGTGTCATTTCGTGTGTATATGTAAGAATAAGATTGATTATACGTTTGGCCTTATGTTTGATGATAACTTTACATGTTATCTTAGAGAGCAATTGTGTACTCTAATGGTTTTTTTATAGTGTGTAGCTTTTGCTAAATAGATTTTGACTATAGTAAGAAGGCCTGTGATGTCATAGAGTTGTGAACTCAACACTCTGAAAGAATATCTTTAGTGAGTTACAAAGTATGTCAATATTCAGGAATGCTTCTTATGAAACAGTTTTAAGGAACATTGGTACAAGAGTTTCTGATCGTGATTTTTGCAAGGAAGCTTTGGAGGTCTTTTAAAACTTTACTTATATTGTTCCAAGTTCTGAAGATGCTGAGGGCAAGATTCATCTGAACGAGTTCTAGAGATATGACGACATTCTTCTGAAGACCAAGTGATGAAGACTTTGAAGAGAAGGGTTTTCTAAACAAGCTCTAAAAGATTCAGAGACTTAGTTATTGAAGATGAAAGTAATGATCCTTCTATAACATGCTTCATAAACATATAAATTAGAATCCTCTGAAGATATAGAAGATAAAGATCAAGACTACTAGTTGCATGTGATGGTGAGTATAAAATTACAAAAGTACAATGTGACCTCTACTCTATAGGGTGGCGTAAAGACATACCTTTTTGTCCTTATTATGTACCATTCCCACCCCACCATAACCATTGGGGAAAAAAAGATGGTTTAGTGTTTCTTATTCTACCCTCTAATGGATCTCTTTTCAACTATAAAAGGAGGGCTTGGAAGAATTTGAAATCAACGAATCAATTCAACAAAACTACGCTAAAACGTTGCACAATTTTTTTTTATATTCTTCGTATACTTTTAGAAATAAGCAAGGAGCTTTTGTTCGTATCTTGCTATCAACACTTTTTTGTTGTTGTACTTAAAAATTGTGTAATATTATTTTATAAGCATCTTAGTATACAATTTTTTGTAAATTAATGGTTGTTGATAGGTTCCTTGAGAGACTTGGTGAGTCCGGATTCTCAAGAAGACTTGACTGCGGTTATAATGGATTTGCAATAAGGATCCACTGACTTGTTAGGGTTGTCAGTAAGGTTGATCAAACTTATTGTGGTTGCTTGTAATCGATTTATTATAGTGCATTAATTCCTTGTGGATAAGGAAAGTTATCATGCATGGTGAATTGGAGTAACTTAGTTAATAGTGAACCATGACAAAAATAACTATGTTCATGTATTTTTATAATCTTGTTAACTTTGTGATTAAGTTGAAAAAATATTATATTTGGTGCAACCCAATTCAAACCCCTCTTTCTTGTGTTTCTCGTACCTTCAATAGGCATTAGAGCTTTGGTTCTGGTATTGATTTCTATCAAACACTTAACCGTGACAAATAAAGATCCATACGAGTTTTAGAAACACTTTGGTTGATCCTACTCCACCACCACCATCTCCAATTTCTAATAATGATAACTACAATGATAAACCTCCCATTGTTTTACAGTGAAAAGTTTGAGTACTAGAAAGATAGACTATAAATTTTCTTTCTAGGTCATCGTGTTGATCTTTGGGATACGGTAGTTGATGGCTACGATCCTCCCACAGATGCTGTTGGGAAGAAGCTTGAAAGAAGAGTTATGACTGATCAACAGAAAAGGATTATAAGAATAATAAAACTAGAACCATATTACTAAATGTTATTTCTTATACTGAGTATGAGAAGATCATAATAGAGACTCTTTTAAGTCTATACTTGACTCTCTCAGAATGACTTATGAAGTGAATGATCAAGTCAAGGAAACCAAGGCTTTGGCCTTTATTCAAAAGTATGAAGCCTTCAAGATGTATGATGATGAAATAGTTGAGAAAATGTCTTCAAGGTGTCAAACCTTAGTTTCAGGACTGAGAGGTCTGATTAAAGGATATTCAATGTCAGATCATGTGAAGAAGATCATCAGAAGCTTTCCATCCGAATGGAGGCCTATGTTGATTGTACTAAAGATTCAAATGGATCTCAACAAAACTTCTCTAGAGGAACTGGTGAGTTCTCTAAGAAGTCATGAGATTGAGCTAGAACATGATGAACCTTAAAGGATAGGGAAGTTTATTGCACTCAATTCTGACAGAAGATCTGAGAAGTCCAAATATCTTCAAGCTGGAGAGATTAAGGATTCATAAGAAGATTTTGATGAATATAAAGATGAGTTATCACTAATCTCCAGAAGGGTTAACCGTCTTTAGAAGAGAAATCAAGGCAACAGGTTCAGAAGTACAAGAAGGACTGGTGGTCTCTTCAAGTATACTTCTGGTCAAAGGAATTTTAGTGGCAAAGAAGTCACTTGTTATGAGTGTGATAAGCCAGGACACTAATAAAATGATTGTCCTTAACTTTAGAAGGACAAGCCCAAGAAGAAAGCTCTCAAGAATAATAAGAAATGGTTGATAGAAAATTGGGATGATTTTGATTCTTCAGAATAAGAACGTTCTAATATGGCGCTGATGGCTCAAATTAGAGTTTATGAAGAAAAGATCCCTCCATAAGATGAAGTAGAACCTAATTCACACACGGAAAAAGTATTCTCCAAAGAAGTATTTTCTAACCTTACTCATTTTGAATTAACTTCCTGTTTACTTAAAATTCTGGAAAAACATGAGTTACTCAAGATTGAATTCAAGGAACTTAAAATGTCTCATTAATCCATATCTTATGAATACATTAAGCTTAAGGAAAATCTCCTCATTTTTAATGAAGATATTTTTTTCTTAAAGGTGAGAACTCTGCCCTCGAAGGCATGAGAACTCCTCCAGCATCTTTTGAGAGTATTGATGATTTTATTAAGAAAGATGACAAAGTTTTTCAGAAGTTCCTAGCCAAAAGTATAGGGAGAAGTATGATGGCTTCTATGATCTATAGCGTGAGGAACTAATGGTATTGGTTGTAACTCATGTGACGAATCCAATTCTAATAAGGAAGATAAATCCAATACTCTTCATTCCAATTTTGTCTTTGTTGGGTTTGTGCCAAAAGTCAAAGGAAAAGAAAAAGAGATATTTGGTTCTAAACCCAAAGCAAAACCTTGTAAATATGATTATTCCACTACTAAACCCAAAGTTGCAAAGAACTCTAGGAAAACTAAAAAGAGAGCCTCCAAGAAACAGATACTTTATGTTGTAGATATTCTGAGCAGCTCAGTGGAAACACCAGTTATGGTACCACCTAAGGTATGTATTATTTCTTTTGTCATCTTCTGAAATGTGATACCTTAAACTAAGGAAGTTATCATATATCAGAAGAATTCTTGGTAAATATATTCTCTTAAGAATACCTTTGATCGCTGGATACTAAAGAGTCACTACAGCATTTAATGTTTGATTAGGCGTATATGTTTACTCAACTCTCTGGAATTTTTCTATTATAGAGTACTCAATATTAATTGATTGCCATACAGGGTAAACAACTTTGTTGAAAATGAAAAATTGTTAACATGTGTTATCGTATTTCTTACTTAGTTGCCCTTATATCTTCCTGACGTTTGTCTAGGTAATTGTTATTATCTCTTTGTTCATGGTTTTCATTTATTGGTTTGTCAGTTTCAAGTATGTTAGTTCTCTTTTCCACGGTCTGTTACATTTCTTTTCCTTCTATTTAATGGCTCATATCTCTTTAATTTTTTATCCATTGTATTTTCTTGTTTTTAAAAACTAGTACTTTAACCCCGTGCGATGCACGTGTTTAGGCGGGATTTTACTTTAAATTTGGCGCCTAAACGTGTATTCTGTTTTAATATATTAAGAATCTCTCTATATCTATCTCTCTCACTCACTCTCATTATGACTTAAAAAATATTCCATGGCATTGATGATCTCCTCATAATCATTCTTGAACTTCGTCCTAACATTCCTCGTCTAAGAAGTGATAAACTTAATTTAACCCATAGCATAATAGTGCAAGCTTGTTCTAGTTATTTTGCAATGTTGCATGGATCAATATATCCAAATATGGTCAAATAATTTTAGAAGTATGCTTCTATAAGTTTCAATGGTGCCTATTTCAATTAAAATATTTTCGGTATTCTATTACCATTAACTCCGTCAACCATTGCTACTGTGATTGGCTGTGTTCAAATAGGAACAACAGTTGATCACTTTTGGTTCAAATTCTCCTTTTTTGAAAGACTCATTACCATTCATTACACATTCATCGATTTTGAACCCATTAATCCTAACAATCTCCTCCCCCTTGCTAAGGTTTGGTTTCAACTACTGCTAACCAATGTTCGTCTGAGAATTGTGAACATGGACTCTCTTTCATACGATGACAGACTTCTCATCTGATTTCTTGTGCATCATGTGAGGGTCCAGTTGCCCCAAATTATCTTCAAATATCTTAAGGACTCGATTACTGCTTTCAGAAATCAACATCAGTCCTTTATCCCTTTTGGAAAAGTTTTATCTGCACTTTTCTATAAGGCTGAAATTGTTGGAGAATTTCGTCATGTTGGACCTGTCAATGCTCTTCTGGAACAAAGATGTGAAGTTCTTGAGGTGTAGCTGCTTGGGTGGCTACCATTGCTGATTCTTGTGTTGTGTCTTTGATGTTGTTCTTGCTTTTGGGTTGTCTTCCCGTGGTTGTATTGTGTGTGAACTCCTTTCTCTTCAATGAATAAAGAGTTTATTTCGTGTTCTCATAATTTTAGTATAATATGTGCTTACATAACTCAATGCTCATTTCCATGAAGTTATCCAGAACATTTATTTGTTTTTTAATGAAAAATTTCTTTTGTTTCTAAAATAATTGAATCTTTACCCCTTTGGTATTGATGAAAATTTTCTTTTTTCTTTTAAATCTTTTTTATTTATGACAAAAGGGGAGAAAGAGTATGATTTTGATAGTATCTAACCTCTGAATCTTGAGTCCAAACATGATATAATGTTTTTTCTTCTAACCATATGTTTGATTCAGGAACTTTGTAAAAGTTCACTGATTTTCATAGACAGGTTAATTAACTATCAGAAGATTATTATTAAACCATTAGAAGAAAATACCAAGATGCATGATGTATTCTCTAATAAATTGTATTTTTTAGAAGTTGTGATCTTCTTGAAAATATGGTTAAATCAAGCTCTAATACCCCAACGCTGTTTGATCGTGACTTTGTGTGTCTTAAGAAATCTAGACCGCAAGTATACAGTCCTATCGCGTGTAGCTTTAAAGATTATCAAATCCTAAGAGATTAAATGTCGAACTATCGCTATCTTATGTTACTACGTAAATTTAAGGCTCACACTCTCATGTTTATTGATACAGATCCTATAATTAAACCTAAGTGAGCGCTCTCGCTGTATCATTTAAAGTTTAAAAATAGTTTTTGAAAACAAATAAGATCTAAGTAACTTAAAAGCACTCTCGTTGTATTTTAAGTTAATGCACAATTACCATTGTCGAGTTATTATCTCAAACTCCCGTTTTATTGATCATAACTTCTATCTGTATTTTACTCTCGTAATAAAACAGTTGGTTATTAAAATTGGTGATTGAAACCAGAAAATTGCTCGTTAAAAAGAATTGTTCAATTAATATTGCTAAACCTTGTCGACTATATGACCTTACATACCGATAACACTAATTTATCCTAGCATATTATAAAATTCAATAACAGCGCAACAATAATAAATAACATCAGACAATATAAATCCAAGCATTGCAGACAATTTTGACAATAATAAATTAAAGCTTTAAAATAAACCTGAAAAACGAAATTGCATAATAAATCTTTAAACGTCAGGTGTCTCCCACATGTAGGTGAGATCTTCCTTTGATTGCTCCGAAAATTAAATGCGAGAAAGAAAATAAAAGTTTGGTTCTAACGTAAGGTTAGAACTAACAAAGGTTCACGACAATTTCCAATGTGGAGACTGCTATGAGAAAATATAAATGAACTGAGAAATAAAATAGAACTGGTAATCGGAAAAAGGAAACTGAAATTAAAATTAAAATCGGTGGAGAAAAATAAGCAGCGTAACGGCAAAGAGTTGGAATTTGGCTGGGAAATAGGAAGGTTGGCGTGGATTTCTCCCTGCGAAAGTATCTTTGTGGCGGTCGCTAGGGTTAGTTGTAACGACCGTCACAACTTTGCTTCATGAGGAAGCTTCACTTCCTGGCTTGCAGCGACTGTTAGGGTTGCTGGAGGAGGGTATGACGATCGTTGCGCATTACTGGGCTGGAGAAGGCTCGTGTTCCTTGGGTTTGGCCTTGTGCTCTTCAATTTCTTTTCTTCAAGCTTTGCTTCTCATACACCATTTTACTATCACACCACATGCTTGCATATTTTACTCTTTGTGGATTTTAAGCTCGATTAACTCAACTTTTTGCGACTTTCTTCGTATATCCCTTGTAAACATTAATTACCTAAAAACATAGAAAATACCGGCATAATACGAATAAAGAGTATTTTAATTTAAATAAAATGCGGATAAAATTCATGTAAATTGATTCAAATATACGATACATTTTCAGGTTATGAAACTCCCATACACTTGAACCTTTGCTTGTCCTCAAGCAAATAATAGAGTAAGAATCATTTGATGTACTAGTTCTGACACAATTACTCGACACAACTCGAATCGTGCGTGGTTGAGGGGCGTCACATTAGAAAGATGAAACTAGGTTTCAACACTAACGATAAAAAAATGAAACGAAACCATAGAATATGATCAAAATCTTTCAACCTATGCAAACCAGTGCGAATCATGTTATCATAACTCAACCTAATTCTTTTCGTTCGAAATCAACCGCTTTCATTCTAGTGCAATCACATTAAGCCCTTTATCTTTTCTGCACGCACATAGTAGAGTATCCAGTTAGTGATTCTGGTCATTTATGCACGGGGTTCTGGTACATAAGTTAGTAATCCTTTTGCTTTCCCAGATTGTAAGTCGCGGGGATCAAATCGTAGTCCTCCCTACCATGTTTAGCACCAAACACCACTGAACCGGCTTACAATGGGTTGTTACATTATTTTTTTGTAGGTTATGCAATTGTTGGGTTAAATGACCTGGTGAGGGTCACCTAACTTAATTAGCGTATTCCCTGTTATAACATGATGCTTAAATTTTTTTATTAAGAACGATCATTTATATTCATCGGCTCCCTATGTAGTTTGTGAATAAGACTATGCCGACTGGTAGTATAAACTTCTCAAGGTTGATCCAAAACTAAAACTTAAGGTTCTGGCATCATATGTACTCAAACTGATCTCGCATAATTTGGAAGATTAAGGTATCAAGGAGGTATTATTTTTGTCGAATCTTTTTCAAAATTCTAACGTAGCCTAATTGTGACCAAACTATATACTTTTCAAATGTACCGAGCTATGCGTCGAGTAAAAAATTTTGTTATAAATTTTTTTGTTATGGTTCAAGAAAAGTATGGAAGTACGAATAACTACAGAAATGATTGCTTAATTGAAATTAATCGTACAAGAAAAATTTATTGAAAGGGAAATAACACGAATTCAAAGATAACTTACTAGAAAATTAAAAACAAAGTTTCCTCCCCTACACTTGAACTGAGCATTGTCCCCAATGCGACAATAGAAACTGAGAAAAGAAAACAAATGGGAAACTAAGAAAATAAAAATAAAACAAGATCAAGATCACTCCTCATTGTTTCTTTCTGTTGTTTCTGATGCTGGATGCTCCACCACTTCTACGCTCCTCTCCTCTAGGTCAGTGGGGATCCTTGCCAGTGTTGTAAATATATGCATGCAGGCCTTCAACACGGAATGAAAAATTGCACATTTCATCAGTTAGATCCTAAATGTCGCGGTGGTTCCAATAAGCGTTGTCGTTTTGATTGTGCTGCAATTCTTGCATCATCTGCATCACTTCTTGTTGACGCTGATCTTATAGAAAAATTGATGCATAGATGGCTTCAATTGTGGCTGGCTGTGGGTTTTTTTCAGCTTGTTCTTCTTGTGGGTGGACATAAGGACTGAATTCTTGCGGTTGATTCACCTCTGGTGCTGCATTACCTACACCTCTTTGATTATTCTGCACATGTACTCCAGGAGCTGGTGCACTAAGATCATAACGCTACTTTTCAGCGACGTCAATCATTGTAATAACTTGATTTGGCATAATGATACCGGGAACTACCATGTTCGGCACCATGAGATTGTACCTTCAATCCCTCCTTGCTTTGACAATGTGACTAAATTGACAGTACTCTATATCCAACAACTCAGCTGGCCATGAAGGCAGATATTGCAACCTGCCTTGCAAATTCAGATAATGGGCTATAGTGGTAACTATTCCCCTTATACATAAAGATGAAGTTTTGGTGTTCCTTGATATGAGAGAATGGATGTGGCTTAAAAAGAATGGATTGACATTTAAACGGATACCGGTAGTAAAAGTGAAGAAAAGAAAATACATCTCCTTAGAATTTACCTTGTTGTTGTTAGCTCGCCCGAACACTGTATTAGCTAATACACGATGGAAATAACGGGTGCACGGGTTGTGGATATGGGTGGATAGAAGTTCAACCCAACTAGTAACAGGACTACCAGTTAAGCCTTCCCATATCGTGAAAGATCTTTTCGTCCAATATTCCTCAAGAGGAATTCTGTATTTCACACCTTCGCGATGGTTGAAGTGGAGTATCTGACTCAAAGTTTCCTGGTACATAGTGTACCCTGTGTTAAATAATCTGAAGGTTGCGGCTCCGATAAGATACTGACTGACTTCAGGAGTGGGAGGTGTGTTGTAAGAAAAAGAGCTTAAGAACTCCAACGTGAGATATTCTTAAGTTGGTAGATTCATAGTGGAAATATGATTTAGACTAGATTTTTTGAGCATAAATTACATACTCTCTAACTGCCCCAATTCACGCAGACAATCGATATCAATAAATTTTGTGGGGAGCACGACTCTTTGATAGAATTGACGGTAAAAGCAACATAACATATAATATAGCAACAGAACACAATAAAAAAACAATCAATGAAAACACAAACAGTGGAAAATAAATACTTATAGTAAGATTAAAAATACTTAATAAAAGAAAAACAATATTATGGAAAATTAAACAAATGACCAAAAGAAACAAATATTTCTAGAATTAATTCCTAACCTAGAAATAAAAATGCTAATGAAAAACAGGAAATCCTAATTAAACACCTTTCCTCTAAACTTAGAGAAAACAGTGCCATAAATATTTTAAAAATAAAAATCAGCCACTTCTGGAATTATAGTGTTGGAAGAGATGATCTAAATTCTCCGTAACTAAATCCATGAAACTATAAAAATCTTTGCATAGTGTAGTAACATTAGTACAAGTAGCAGCAACCTCTATCGTGAGAGCATCAATAGCAGCACCATGATCAATCTGAGGAGTGTGGACAGCAGTGGCAGCAGGAGCTGTAGGTGGGTCCCAAGCTGGATGGTAATCAAGAAGAGGCGGTGTCATGGGACAAGCTTCTTCCATCACTGGGTCAGACTCCTCCAATCCCACTAGAGGGTCATAATAATGAGGCGGTGTCAAGGGATCGGATTCTTCCTCTTCAAGATCATTCTCATCCACTCCTTCTAAGTCATAAATCCAATTCTTCTTATCATGCACACTAGTTCTCAGAATGTCAGGTAATGTGAAGTGGCAGATCGTCTCATAATGTATCGATAACTAAAACTAATACAACTCTAAATGTCTGATCATGCAAACATTAAAACAAAGGGAAAGGTCAAGTGGGATAAGATCACCAGATGGGTTCAGACGGGACAATGGCTCTCTCAGAAATAGGGAATTAGCAATCATAGTCACTAAACCACCAACACAAATCGGGCCATGGGTCGCCTGGGCAATACTCTAGAGGCTAGCTAGCATAAATGATGCACCAACTATTGGTCTAGACTAAAATACACAAAACATGATAAACAAATCTTCCTTGGACACTAAAGTATCACTCTGAGGTTTTCTAAATAGGGTGAATTCTAAAATCGTGTGGAAATACCTAATGGCAGGGTTATGAATCCCGGATAAATGTCTAGGAATAAAGCTCTCCTATCGTAGATCAGATATCTCTCCCCAAAAATAATCAAGTTGGCTATGCATAAAATGGTCCTCTGGGATCTCAATGACAACATTTATACTGATAGGGAAATCCAATAAAGCAGCAAGTTCACGGGTGGTGAACCTATGAGTGAAACCAAACAATCTGAAGGAAATTACTCCTCTAGCCAATCCTAAACCAATATCAGGGTTGTAGTGCAAGGAATTGAGGAACTTCAGTGTTAGGTTGCAGTAGGTAGGTTGTTGATGATGAATACCATAATCCCAACCAATCTAGTTAAACATGTAGCGGAAACTCTCCCAAATACCCAATGCTGACAAAAGCGGGATCATGTGCATAAATGGTAGGATACTTCTCTCGCTTAACAAGGATCTCATAATGCCTTTGTTGAGCATCTCTCACGAAGGAAACTGGCATACTATCAGAATAATCCATAGCTAAAGTTAGTGAAGAAGTGGTGTGAATCTTGTAAGTAAATCAAAATAGTTTTAAATTAGCATTGGCCTAATGTCTAAAAATAGATAAAAATAAGAAGAAGAAAATAATAGGAAATTTTTTATAAAATTTTAAGAAAAACATTTAAGAAAAATAAATTAAAAACTTATAGGAAATAAAATTAAGTAAAAAGGTGGGTTGCCTCCCACAAAGCGTTTTGTTTAACGTCGGAAGCTCGACCTATTTTAAAATCGAAAAGTTAGTTTGGTGACTCAGCCTGCAGCTGTATGAGTTTCAGACTAGCTAAGTAATCTCTATTTTAAACACAATGGTAGTTCTTTAAACGCTGCCCATTTACAATAAACGGATCACTGGATTTTCCTTTAATTTCAACAGCGCCACTTGGGAACACTTTAATAACTTCAAAAGGGCCTGACCATCTAGAGCAAAGTTTTCAAGGAAAGAGTTCAAGTCTGGAGTTAAACAGGAGTATTATATCACCCTCGTTGAATTCTTTCCTAGAGATGCGTTTGTCGTGCCATTTTTTAGTTCGTTCCTTATAGATCTTGGCATTTTCGTATGCATCTAGCCTAAGTTCTTCTAATTCATGGATATCTAGAATTCTCTTTTCTCCAGCGGCTTTGTAACTTAGATTCAGGGTTTTTATGGCCTGATAGGCTTTATGCTCGAGTTCCACTAGTAGATGGCATGATTTACCATAGACTAGTTTGAAAGGTGTAGTCCTGATGGGCGTCTTGTAAGTTATTCTATATGTCCATAATGCTTCATGTAGGTTAGAAGACCAATCTTTCCTAGATGTGGCAACAATTTTCTCAAGTATATGCTTAATCTCACTATTAGAGACTTCCACTTTCCCGCTTTCTTATGGGTGGTAAGGTGTTGCTACACGGTGTTTGACTCCATACTTCGATAAGAGTTTATAAAAAAAAATTAGAAATGAAGTGAGAGCCACCATCACTGATGACTAGTCTTGGCACACCAAATCTCGGAAAAATTATGTTTTTGAATAGCTTAATCACTACTTGTGCATCATTTACTGGAGAGGCTACAACCTCTATCCATTTAGATACATAATTGACTGCAACAAGTATGTAATTGTTACCAAAAAAAGATGGGAAAGGTCCCATACAGTCAATTCCCCACACGTCAAATATTTATACTTCTAGAATGCCCTTTTGAGGCATCTCATCACGCCTTGATATGCACCAATGTGTTGACATCAGTCGCATTTTATAATTGCAGCATGGACATCTTTCTATAAATTAGGCCAATAAAGGCCAACTTGAAGGATTTTAGCACAGGTCTTTGAAGTTCTAGCATGTCCTCCATGAGGGGCTTCATTACAATGAGAAATTATATTCTCTACTTCTCTTTCTGGTATGCATCGACGGAAGATACCATCGGCGCCACTCTTGAAAAGTATGGGCTCGTCCCAATAGTAGTGTTTGAGATCGTGAAAGAATTTCTTCTTTTGTTGATAGGTCATATCGGGTGGAAGAACTCTCGTTGCCAAGTAGTTGACAAAGTCAGTGTACCATGGCAGTGAGGTCTAAATGGATACTGGTTCCACGACTTCAGTTGTCTCGTTATTGTTGCAAAATTAAGGGCATTCTTTAGTGGTGTTCTCAGATTCCATCTGGGCTATCAGGCATTCATAGGGGAAATCATCATTAATATGTATCTCTCCAAGTTTAAGATTTTCTATCCTAGATAAATGGTCAGCTACAAGATTTTCAGAGTCTGGTTTATCTTTGATTTCCAAATCAAACTCTTGCAAGAGTAAGATCCATCTCAATAGTCTTAGTTTGGCATCTTGTTTGGCTAATAAGTATCTAATAGCTGTGTGATTAGTGTAGATAATTATCTTCGCGCCTACTAGATAGGAACGAAATTTATCTAATGCAAAAACAACAGTCAAGAGCTCCTTTTCTATAATGACGTAATTTATCTGTGTAGAATCCAAGGTTCTACTTTCATAATATATTGCATGGATATTTTTATCTCTTCTCTGTCCTAGGAATGCACCTACTGCATAGTCGCTTGCATCGCACATTATCTCGAATGGCAGTCTCCAATCAGGTGGTTGTATGATAGGTGTGGATAAAAGGGTTGTTTTTAAGCATTCAAATGCCTCTAGGAAGTCGTCATTGAAAATGAATTCAGCTTCTTTCATCAGGAGGTTGGTCAGAGGTTTATAAATTTTCGAGAAATCTTTTATAAAACTTCGGTAGAAACCGGCGTGGCCTAAGAAACTTCATTTTTCTCTTAATGTTTTTGGAGGTTGGAGGTTCTCTATGACTTCAATCTTATCTTTGTCTACTTCAATCCCCTTTTTAGGCACTATGTGTCCAAGTACAATTCCTTGTTTAACCATGAAATGGCATTTCTCCCAGTTTAACACTAGGTTTACTTGTACGAATCTCTCCAGCACCTTTTCCAGGTTTGACAAACATCCTTCAAAACTTTGCCCACTGTTGTAGGATCTTTCCGTGAACAAAGTATTTTGATTATCGATTCCACAGGGATTGGTGCATGTTATAGTCTTTCAATAGAAAAGTATGTTTTAAGATGATGTAACCAAAGGGTTTGTTATCTACTCTACTAGAACCATGAGTTTCCAAACAACAACTAAATTAATGCTTTCAAAAGAGTTATGATTTGGATTAGAGAGAGTTTGAGATTGTTTTCAAGTAAGAAGGCATGTCAAGATTAGTTTCATTGATCTAGTTTCATACATATTCATTTTAATCAAGTGATGAACATAATAGATGATTTCTACAAATACATATCCTCTCAATCTTGTAGATTTCCCACCAAGATTGTGAATGTTATCATGTTAATCCTTGCATGATTCCTCACTACAACTATTAGCATGATAATCATTAAGTTCAATATTTTGTAAACTCTAACACACAAATCTATTCCTAGCATTTGTTTGTGAGAGGATGAATATCCTAGGTCACTTTGAAATCTCCTTTTCCAAGCAAAACTCAAAGCATAAGAATGAAGAACAAAGATATTCAACTATATTAATCATCAACCATGTTCATACACAAATGGATCAAAATAAATACATATTATATAGATCAACTACCTCTAATCTTGACACAAAAGGAGCTTAGCTACTCATTTCCATGGTTGCCTTGCTCTCAAGATTGTTGGTAGAGATGATGAACATGAGAAAAATCAAGAGAAAAGCTATGGTTTTTTGTTCCTAAACTTGCCCTAGATTTTCAACAATGAAAGATAATGATGGTCTATGTTTTCTTGCTTCCTTTACAAGCCAAAAAGGTCTGGTGAAGTGATGGGTTGGTGGCTCCAAAGGTGAAAGCATGGGCTGTCCTTTTTCTGAATTGCAGACCGCTACCGAGGGTTAAGTCGTGAGCGTCATGCGGCCACAGAGCGACTGTAGCATGCTTCCCTCTTCCAAAATTATCTTCAAAAGAATCATCCCTAAAGCTCTTCAAGTACCCTTGAATCCAAGCTTGGGAGAATTAGTTAATAAATTCCTACAATTAAGAGTAACTAAAGTCAAATAATACATATATTAGACAAAACTAGATAAAAACCTAATTAAAGCAAAGTACTAGAATAAATATACAAATTAAATACAAAGACATTGTTAAGGACCACAAAATAATGTACAAAATAACTACAAATTGGTCCTTAACAACTCTCCCCAACTTACTTCTTTGTTTGTCCTCAAACAAAAGTCAATAATCTTACAAAGCTAGAAGGAACAAAATGCAAGCATGCAAACTCACACAAGAGTAATGGTTCAAACTCGACATACCGTGCAAAAGCACACATCAATCGCTTCTTCTAAACACAACATGGCCATGAATTAAGTTCTAAACACAAGATATCCAAACATTTAACAAAACACTAGATATGTTCACACTTGAATCACCTAATCATTTCTTCAAAGTTCATGAAGAACAAAATGCATATTCACAAAGGACTAAACACTCTCACTAATAATTATGCACATCCGTAATAATTCATGTGTTCATCGAAACAAGTTAAATGATAAAATGGAAACAAAGATCACTAAGGACTTTCAAGGTTGTAACTTGGCTTAGGTTAGAAACAAGGGATATTTAAGTACAAAGCCATTGAAACGAATCGGGTAAAAGGATATGAAGAGCATTTCACAACTAATTCCCATCTTATTATTCGCAACCTCTTTTCTTTTCTACACAATGATCCTCTCTTTCTTTTCTTTTTGTATCTTTTCATAAACACATTTCTTCTTTTGTATTTTTCTTTTCTATTCTTTTTCTTTCTTAGGATCATTGTGCCATCAATTCTAGGTTCTTTTTGATTCACCTCCCCAACTTCATTTATATCAATCCTTTTTTATTCAAGAACATGCTCTTCGGGTTAATTAACAAAAGGGTTGGTATTCACAAACAAGAAAATTTATAGAATGAATTATCATTGAATTTTTCAAAGATTATCAACAACTATTAAGTGGCCTACTTAACAATTAGTTGATTTGATGCATTCATCCTACAAATACTACTTAAGCTCAAAGGGGTTCACAAGGATTCGCTCTCTCACGGTAATTGAAGCCCTTTTTAGAATTGGTGGTTTTCCTCATAGTGCACAAAAATTTGCCTTGATCATTTCTTAGCTTCCAAGTTATCACAAACAAGTAAAGATTAAGCATGAATCACACGAGTTAACACAACTATTAGACACTCAATATTTGGTAAAAAGTGGAAGCTTCTCACATATATGGTTTATGTCCTAATGATTCGAATGTGAACACAAAATTTTGTACATGCGAAATATCTTGCATAAAGAACAAATTTCATAGACATATTATGTTTCTATAAACGATAAAATGTGTACCTTCTTTGTGGAATGAATCAAGAATTTTATCATCACCATCACTTTGGTGAAACACGCTTACTAGCTTTGAAGACCCGATGAAGAATTCGGACAAACCACAAGAAGTACATTCAAACTAAATACTATAATCTAAAAATAAAATAAAATAGAACAAAATAAAAGAAACTAAACTTAAAATAAAAAGACACCCCAAAATGGTGTTTAAAACTTAAAAGAAGTATTTAGGCTTCATGCCTACAAAAATTAATTGGAATTACAAGCCAATCCCCAAAATTGGATGGCAACCAACAAAATCCAAAGTTTAAAACTAAAATGCAAAAGTAAAATCTAGACTAGAATGCTGAAAGTAAAATAAAAGCAGGGAAATAGGAGAAAATCAATCAGAGGTCTCGAGAATCGAATCTCCAATCGACCCAGTCGAACCGAACCGAACCGTAACTCTCTTCACCATCATCCTCATCTCCCACCTCCTCCTCAAGATTTGGCCCGACCCCGCCAACCAAAGATATGCTCGAGCTGCTCACCCGTCGAGTGAAATGGTTCACCCCTCTCTAATCAGAGCAAGGTGCTCCATGCTCTCATGCATAAACATAAATGCTCTCGATGAGCGAGATGCATCCGTCTGCTCCATTCTTCCGATGGACTAGCTTGAGGAAGTGCCGAATCGTACACCGGGCAGCAGATTATCAAGGACCCTACAAAAGCGATCACGGAGTGATCATCAACAACTCCATCAATGGTGAGGTGTCCTCGCAGAAAAGCCACCTTCGCTCTTCAAAGAAACCCATAATCAAGCCCGGATAAGTGAGAGCACACTTTATACGCCCCCGGAGGTATAGCTAAGTGTAATCCGCTTCAACTCATTCGCAATCGACGGCCGAAATCAATTTGCTCCTCATCGAGCATGTAAGCAATCAAACCCGCCGTGTCAATGGTTATCAAGATGTGTGGCTCCTAGGTTTCGATTATGCAGAGCCACACACATCATAACTCCGCACTAGTTCTCGACCGCCCGTTGAATTTTAAAGGTTGACCAGCCCGATTCGTTTCATAAGAATGCCCGACAAAGAGCTTATTCTTCAAAGATGTTGTATCCCAATTACCACGAGCCAGGTGCTCATGGTAGACCTCCAATTGGTCCTCTGGGGCTGTCCAGGTGATGCCCAGAAAACTGTTGATGGCTGAGCGAGAGAAGGAAACGGACTTGCCTCGAACAACTGAAGCAAACCTAAACTCACATCCCTCGGCCGGATAGCATTAGCATAGAACTCTCGAACAAGCTCCACGTTCACCTTTGTCTGAGGGTTGCAAAGAACTTCCAACCCGTAATTATCGAGGATGACATGAGGCGTGTGGTAGTGCCCTTGCTCACGGAGGCTGATGGTGCGCTCAGTCCATATGTTTCGCTCCTCGAGCTCTTTGTAGCGAGCCTCCCGAGCAGCCCCAAGAATCGCACAGATCGAACGCAGCAGCCGAGAGGCCCACCCAGCAGAGGAAACACGTTGACGCTTAGGTGCCATCCAAATTTTCAACACAAAATCAACGGAAAATTGACACCGAGGTGTCCATTAGCAAAGAATCATGCAAACAAAGAAAGCAAAGCAACCAACCAAGGCATTACAACTAATTGAAAACACTAAATACACAGAAGAATTTTTCAAAATTGCAGACTGAGCTGGTCGACCTACCGAGCTGCTCGATTTTCGAAAAATTCTTCAAAAATGTAATTTTCTCCACACAACTACTTCCTAGGGCAGTAAAATAACATCCTAGTATGTCTCTAACACAAAACATCCTAATTTTAAGAGAAAATTCGAAAATTCCTAACCCTAGGTTTTCAAAATCTAACCTAAACATGCAATGTACACAAAATTGAGAAAGGAAAGACATAGAATACTTACTAGGATGCCTTGAATGATTGTTTTGACAAAGAAATTCGCAAAAATTCGGGTTTTTTGGTCAGATTTTGAGATTTTGAGAGGAGGAGGAATGGTGAAGAAAATAGTGAAAAGGGGTTTAAAACCCCTAACCTTTTTGAACACTCGTGCCACGAATGGGCCTCCAAAATGTAATTTTTCAAATTATTTTTTAAAAGTCCCAACCGAGCTGGTCCCTATCGCTGAGCGAAAGTTTCGCCATTGGTCAAAGTTCATGAGCTGGCTCGAGCCCGAGCTCTCGCAAATTTTGAATTTTTAGAAAACAAAAAATTGATGGGGCAAGTGTAAATGAGTTCAAGGAAGAATACTTACAATGTTGGGGTGCCTCCCAACAAGCGCTTTGTTTAACGTCAGAGCTCGACGGTTCATGATGATCATTGATCATCAAAGAAGGATTCGGCTATGCCGCGGCTCACCTCTCCGCCAACGCACTGCTTCAACCGCTGCCCATTCACCGTCCATTCTTTTGTTCGCAAGATCTTGCAAGACAATTGCACCATATTCCTTGACTTCTTTGATTAAAACGGACCGGACCACTTTGTTTTGAGTTTTCCGGAAAAAGCCTCATCCGGAGTTGAACAAGAGAACCTTTTGTCCCGGACCTAAATTCCTTGATCTTTATCTTCTTATCATGAGAAACCTTAACCTTTGCTTTATACCTCCGGTTTGAATGATAAGCCTCGTCACGCATTTCGTCCAAATGAACAAGTTGTATTTTTCGCTTTCTCCCGCCAAGGATGGATCGAATTAAGAATCGGAGGGCCCACAATGCTTTGTGCTCCATCTCTACCGGAGGTGACAAGTTTTGCCATACACAACCTGAAACGGGTTAGTCCAATAGAGCTTTATAGGCGGTTCGACACGCCCACAAAGCTTCATCTAATTTTATGACCAATCTTTTCTAGAACATGAAGCTTTTTCTAGAATCTTTTGATTTCTCTATTAGACACCTCGGCTTGGCCATTTGCTTGAGGGTGATAGGGGTCGCCACTTTATGCTTGACACCAAATTGTTTCAAAAGTTGTTGTAACAATGCGTTGCAAAAGTGCGACCCACCATCACTAATGAGCACCCTAGGCACACCAAAACGAGAAAAATGTTTCTTTTCAAAATTTGATACAGCTTTGGCCGGCCTTAGGCGAAGCAATGGCCTCTACCCACTTTGACACGTAATCCACATGACAAGGATATATTCATTTGAAAACGAAGATGGAAAAGGACCGACAAAATCAATCCCCAACAATCAAATACCTCCACTTCCAACATATTTGTCAATGGCATTTCATCTCTTTTCCTATCCCACCACTTCTTTGACATTTGTCACATGATTTAGCGTGAGCACACGCATCTTTGAATAGCGAAGGCCAATAAAACCCGATTGTAGGACTTTGGTGGCCGTCCGCATTCCATTATAGTGTCCCCACAAGGAGTTGTGACAATGCCAAAGAATGTTTTGGCCTCTTCATCACTCACACACCTTCTTAGCAATCCATCACTACTCAACCTAAAATGTAAGGTTCATCCCACACATAATACTATCGGCTAAAAATTTTCTTCTCATTCCAAGTCAAATCTTCCGATTAATCCTGGCCTTGTAATTTGCCATGTCGGCAAACCACGGTCGCTCTTGGATTGCAAATAACTTCTCATCCGGAATTCCTCCTCACCTCTTTTTCCTTGTCCGTAATTTTACGCTCACCAAGCGAGACAAATGATCCGCTACCAAATTTTCCGACCCTTTTTTATCACGGACCTCTAAATCGAATTCTTGCAAAAGAAGAATCCATCGGATTAGCCTTTGTTTAGAGTCCGGTTTGGTAAGCAGATATTTTATCGCCGAATGATCCGTGAAAACTACAACCTTGGAACCAATTAGGTAAGGACGAAACTTTTCCAATGCATATACAATTGCGAGCAACTCTTTTTCAGTTGTTGCATAGTTTATTTGAGCATCATTCAAAACTTTGCTCGCATAATGTATAGCATGGAAGATTTTGTTCTTCCTTTGGCCTATCTGCTTCCCACCGCATAATCACTAGCATCACACATTAGTTCAAAATCAAGTTTCCAATTAGGTGCAGTGATTATGGGTGCATTTATCAAATTCTCCTTTAATTTTTCAAAAGCTAACAAGCAATCATTATCAAACAAGAAAGACTTATCTTTGTTGAGCAAGTTGCTCAAAGGTTTGGCTATTTTGGAGAAGTCCTTGATGAATCTTCGATAGAATCCCGCATGACCCAAAAAGCTCCGAATGCCTTTGACATTGGTAGGCGGGGGAAGCGTCTTGATAACATCAATTTTTGCTTTGTCAACCTCGATTCCTCTTGAAGATATCTTGTGGCCAAGGACAATCCCCTCGGTCACCATAAAGTTGCATTTCTCCCAATTCAAAACCAAGTTGGTTTGCACACACCTCTTCAAGACGGTGTCCAAATTTTCCAAACATAAATCAAATGAAGCTCCAAAAACGGAAAAGTCATCCATAAAAACTTCAATTGTCTTTTCAATCAAATCGGCGAATATAGCTTGCATGCACAATGTTGCGATTGCACAAGCCAAAGGCATACGCCTATACGCGAAAATTCCAAATGGACATGTGAACGCCGTTTTCTCATGATCTTTCGGATTCACCGATATTTGATTATATCCCGAATAACCATCCAAGAAACAATAGTATTGTTGTCCCGCAAGCCTTTCTAACATTTGGTCCATGAACGGAAGAGGAAAATGATCTTTTCTCGTTGCTTTGTTAAGCCTACGATAATCAATACACATTCTCCAC
Organism: Vicia sativa; assembly: GCA_021764765.1. Classification (NCBI taxonomy): domain Eukaryota; kingdom Viridiplantae; phylum Streptophyta; class Magnoliopsida; order Fabales; family Fabaceae; genus Vicia; species Vicia sativa. The sequence goes on from CM038793.1 coordinate 270,703,604, forward strand.
CCCGTCACTTTTCTTGTTTGCACTAGCTCATCCTTATCATTAGATACAACCGTCAATCCTCCTTTCTTAGGAACCACATGAACCGGACTCACCCACGTACTATCCGAAATTGGGTAAATCATCCCCGCTTCAAGCATCTTCACTACTTCTTTTCGAACTACCTCCTTCATCACCGGATTCAATCACCGTTGAGGTTGGGCTACCGGTTTGTACTCATCCTCCATCATAATGTTGTGCATACAATAGGCCGGGCTTATGCCTTTCAAATCGGCTAAGACCCAACCAATCGCATTTTTGTTCGATTTCAAAACTTCAATTAAGCTCTCTTCCTCGTTCTCCGACAATGTATTGCTAATGATTACGGGCTTTTTACTTCCCTCCTCAAGAAACACATACTTTAAATGAGACGGTAGCTCTTTCAACTCAAGTTTTTGGTCGTCATCTTTTAGATCTTTCTTCAAACTTTCTTCTTTTTCCTCCCAAGGGTGCATTTCCTTTGAAATCTCCACTCCTTCCAAACACTCCTCAATATCTCGACTATCATCATCATCATTAACTTCTTGAGTTGCTTCCTCAATAACGCCAATCTTAAAACAATCTTTTTATCCATGGGATGCTTCATTGCTTCAAAAGATTAAAGCAAATCTCTTCATCTTGTACTCTCACCTTCATTAGTCCGTCATCTATATCAATCATCATCCTTGCCGCTTCATGAATGGTCTTCCAAGAATTAAAGGTGCATCCACATCTTCCTCCATGTCTATGACAACAAAATCAACCGGAAAAGAATTTGTCCACTTTTACCAACAAATCTAATGCTACGCCGTGGGCGAGTAATAGATTTGTCCGCTAATGCAATGTCATTTTGTGGACTTTAACTCAATCTCCCCAACCTCTTCACAATGGATAATGGAATCAAGTTGATGCTTGACCCCAAATCAATTAATCCCTTCCGACGTACACATCTCCAATGGTCACGGGCAAAGTTACCCGGATCACTTTCTTTCTTGAATAGTGCGTTGAATTATTGCACTACAACTAGCATCCACCATTATGGTTTCTTGATCCGTGTACCTCTTCTTTTTCGTCAAGATATCCTTCATGAATTTTGCATATTTGGGCATTTGCTCTAATGCTTCGGTAAATGGAATATTTATTTGCAATTGCTTGAAAATATCCATAAACCTTGCATAGTGCTTTGCATCATCCTTTTTAGAAGGAAGGTGAGGATATGGCAAACTTCTCAACGGATAAGTTACTTCCTTCTCTTTTCCCTTCTTCATTCTTTTCTTTTTCTCCTCTACTTTCTCCTTTTCAACTACACCATTTTTCTTTTCATTTTCAACTAACACCTCATTTTCAACTAAATCATCCTCCACATCAACATTATAATGTTTTTCAACTCCATCCTCTTCATCTTTTTCAACTACCTCTTCCTCCACTATTTCTTCTTCTTCCTTCTCCACTACTCTTTTTTTTCTTTCAACTACCTTCCTTTTCTCATCACAAACTCTACCACTTCTTGTTGTTATGGCTTTGCAATGCTCCTTAGGATTTGTTTGCGTAGTTGGGGAAAATGATGTCGAAGCACTTTGTTCGGAAAGTTGCTTAGCTAGTTGTCCAACTTGAGTTTCCAAGTTCTTGATAGATGCCTCCGTGCTCTTTTGATTAGCCATTGAGGCTTGCATAAATTGAGCTAGCGTGTCTTGAATGTTGGAAGATCTCAGTTGACTTTGAGGTTGGTTTTGTTGTTGACTTTGATTTTGTTGTTGACTTTGATTTTGTTGTTGTGTTTGATAAGGATTTTGCCTTCCTTGGTTATTGTTATCTTGCCTCCACCCTCCTTGATAACCTTGATTACCCCTTTGTTGGTAACCTTGGTTTTGATTTTGATAAGGGTAAGGAGCTCGTTGTTGGTACCCTTGGCCTTGGTTGGCCACATAGTTAGCTTCCTCATTCTCCGGAGGACAAAAGCCGGTTTTATGATCTCCTTTGCACAATTCACAACAAGCTATTTGGTGAGCTTGCTTATGTGATGCTCCTTGTAACTCCATGATTTGTTGAGGGAGTTTAGCCATTTGTTTTGTCAATTCTTCAACTTGTTTCGCAAACAATTTATTTTGCGCCACAAGTGCTTCATGACTCGAACCAATTTCTAAAACTCCCGTTTTCACTTGTACACCTCCTTGATCATGTTGAGTTTGATGATCATTCCTACCCATCTTCTCAATTATTTGGATTGCTTCATACGGTGTTTTTGCCATCAAAGAACCTCCCGCCGTGGCATCCAACAACAATTTGTGTTGAGGTTGGAGACCATTTCGGAAAATATGAATTTGTGTAAGCTCATCAAAACCATGGCTCGGACACTTCCTTAGCATAGACTTATATCTTTCCCATGCCCGATTCAAAGGTTCGTTTACTCCTTGCGAAAATACCGAGATAGCCGTCTTAGCCTCCATGAAACGTGATTGAGGGAAAAAGCGTTCAAGAAACTTTTCCTCCAAAACGTTCCAATTTGTCATTGTCTCTTGCAATTGATCAAGATACCAATCTTTTGCCTTCCCCACTAGAGAATGAGGGAAAAGCCTTTGGAAATATTGTTCTTCTTGGTCTTCCGGAGCACCCGCCGCTCCCGCGATCTCATAAAACTTGGTAAGGTGAGTGTAAGGGTCTTCATGGTCGTGGCCATGAAATGGACTTGCATAGAGAAGTTGAAGCAAGCCCGTTTTCATTTCCGCAACCCTTGCATTTGCTTGTCGGGCAAATTGAGCATTATGGCGAGGGCTATTGACACACGGCCCCGGTGGTGGTGGTGGTGGTGGTGGTTGATTCTCCTCCATAGTGGTGACTTCTCCAAACACGGGTGGTGTTGAAGAAGTAGATGCTTCTCCTCTTTCTCCTCTTTCTTGCCTTTGCCTAGCTTGTCTTTTTCTTCTTTTAGCACCGCTATTAAGTCTCCTAGCCGTCCTTTCAATTTCGGGATCGAAAAGGAGTTGGTCGACCGGAATACTTCCCCGCATAAACTAATTCCTGAAAAGTCTAGCCACACAAAAGAAACAAAGAGAGATTAGTGGAAAAGTCTTAAACACACAACTATTGCGATACTAACAACATCAAACGCCAACCCGGCAACGCCATTTTGTTGTAGGATCTTTCCGTGAACAAAGTATTTTGATTATCGATTCCACGTGATTGGTGCATGTTATAGTCTTTCAATAGAAAAGTATGTTTTAAGATGATGTAACCAAAGGGTTTGTTATCTACTCTACTAGAACCATGAGTTTCAAACAACAACTAAATTAATGCTTTCAAAAGAGTTATGATTTGGATTAGAGAGAGTTGAGATTGTTTTCAAGTAAGAAGGCATGTCAAGATTAGTTTCATTGATCTAGTTTCATACATATTCATTTTAATCAAGTGATGAACATAATAGATGATTTCTACAAATACATATCCTCTCAATCTTGTAGATTTCCCACCAAGATTGTGAATGTTATCATGTTAATCCTTGCATGATTCCTCACTACAACTATTAGCATGATAATCATTAAGTTCAATATTTTGTAAACTCTAACACACAAATCTATTCCTAGCATTTGTTTGTGAGAGGATGAATATCCTAGGTCACTTTGAAATCTCCTTTTCCAAGCAAAACTCAAAGCATAAGAATGAAGAACAAAGATATTCAACTATATTAATCATCAACCATGTTCATACACAAATGGATCAAAATAAATACATATTATATAGATCAACTACCTCTAATCTTGACACAAAAGGAGCTTAGCTACTCATTTCCATGGTTGCCTTGCTCTCAAGATTGTTGGTAGAGATGATGAACATGAGAAAAATCAAGAGAAAAGCTATGGTTTTTTGTTCCTAAACTTGCCCTAGATTTTCAACAATGAAAGATAATGATGGTCTATGTTTTCTTGCTTCCTTTACAAGCCAAAAAGGTCTGGTGAAGTGATGGGTTGGTGGCTCCAAAGGTGAAAGCATGGGCTGTCCTTTTTTCTGAATTTCGCAGAACCGAGCGGTTAAGTCGGTTCATGTTGGCACTTGAGCGACTGTAGCATGCTTCCTCTTCAAAATTATCTTCAAAAGAATCATCCCTAAAGCTCTTCAAGTACCCTTGAATCCAAGCTTGGGAGAATTAGTTAATAAATTCCTACAATTAAGAGTAACTAAAGTCAAATAATACATATATTAGACAAAACTAGATAAAAACCTAATTAAAGCAAAGTACTAGAATAAATATACAAATTAAATACAAAGACATTGTTAAGGACCACAAAATAATGTACAAAATAACTACAAATTGGTCCTTAACAACTCTCCCCAACTTACTTCTTTGTTTGTCCTCAAACAAAAGTCAATAATCTTACAAAGCTAGAAGGAACAAAATGCAAGCATGCAAACTCACACAAGAGTAATGGTTCAAACTCGACATACCAGGCAAAAGCACACATCAATCGCTTCTTCTAAACACAACATGGCCATGAATTAAGTTCTAAACACAAGATATCCAAACATTTAACAAAACACTAGATATGTTCACACTTGAATCACCTAATCATTTCTTCAAAGTTCATGAAGAACAAAATGCATATTCACAAAGGACTAAACACTCTCACTAATAATTATGCACATCCAGAATAATTCATGTGTTCATCGAAACAAGTTAAATGATAAAATGGAAACAAAGATCACTAAGGACTTTCAAGGTTGTAACTTGGCTTAGGTTAGAAACAAGGGATATTTAAGTACAAAGCCATTGAAACGAATCGGGTAAAAGGATATGAAGAGCATTTCACAACTAATTCCCATCTTATTATTCGCAACCTCTTTTCTTTTTCTACACAATGATCCTCTCTTTCTTTTCTTTTTCTTTTTGTATCTTTTCATAAACACATTTCTTCTTTTGTATTTTTCTTTTCTCTATTCTTTTTCTTTCTTAGGATCATTGTGCCATCAATTCTAGGTTCTTTTTGATTCACCTCCCCAACTTCATTTATATCAATCCTTTTTTATTCAAGAACATGCTCTTCGGGTTAATTAACAAAAGGGTTGGTATTCACAAACAAGAAAATTTATAGAATGAATTATCATTGAATTTTTCAAAGATTATCAACAACTATTAAGTGGCCTACTTAACAATTAGTTGATTTGATGCATTCATCCTACAAATACTACTTAAGCTCAAAGGGGTTCACAAGGATTCGCTCTCTCACGGGTAATTGAAGCCCTTTTAGAATTGGTGGTTTTCCTCATAGTGCACAAAATTTGCCTTGATCATTTCTTAGCTTCCAAGTTATCACAAACAAGTAAAGATTAAGCATGAATCACACGAGTTAACACAACTATTAGACACTCAATATTTGGTAAAAGTGGAAGCTTCTCACATATATGGTTTATGTCCTAATGATTCGAATGTGAACACAAAATTTTTGTACATGCCAAATATCTTGCATAAAGAACAAATTTCATAGACATATTATGTTTCTATAAACGATAAAATGTGTACCTTCTTTGTGGAATGAATCAAGAATTTTATCATCACCATCACTTTGGTGAAACACGCTTACTAGCTTTGAAGACCATGAAGAATTCGGACAAACCACAAGAAGTACATTCAAACTAAATACTATAATCTAAAAATAAAATAAAATAGAACAAAATAAAAGAAACTAAACTTAAAATAAAAAGACACCCCAAAATGGTGTTTAAAACTTAAAAGAAGTATTTAGGCTTCATGCCTACAAAAATTAATTGGAATTACAAGCCAATCCCCAAAATTGGATGGCAACCAACAAAATCCAAAGTTTAAAACTAAAATGCAAAAGTAAAATCTAGACTAGAATCTGAAAGTAAAATAAAAGGTGGAAATAGGAGAAAATCAATCGAGGTCTCGAGAATCGAATCTCCAATCGACCAGTCGAACCGAACCGAACCGAACTCTCTTCACCATCATCCTCATCTCCCACCTCCTCCTCAAGATTTGGCCCGACCCCGCCAACCAAAGATATTTCGAGCTGCTCACCCGGAGTGAAATGGTTCACCCGGCTCTCTAATCTGTAGAGCAAGGTGCTCCATGCTCTCATGCATAAACATAAATGCTCTCGATGAGCGAGATGCATCTCTGCTCCATTCTTCCGATGGACTAGCTTGAGGAAGTGCCAGAATCGTACAGGGCAGCAGATTATCAAGGACCCTACAAAAGCGATCACGAGTGATCATCAACAACTCCATCAATGGTGAGGTGTCCTGCGAGAAAAGCCACCTTCGCTTCTTCAAAGAAACCCATAATCAAGCCCGGATAAGTGAGAGCACACTTTATACGCCCCCGGAGGTATAGCTAAGTGTAATCCGCTTCAACTCATTCGCAATCGACGGCCGAAATCAATTTGCTCCTCATCGAGCATGTAAGCAATCAAACCCGCCGTGTCAATGGTTATCAAGATGTGTGGCTCCTAGGTTTCATTATGCAGAGCCACACATCATAACTCCGCACTAGTTCTCGACCGCCTGTTGAATTTTAAAGGTTGACCAGCCCGATTCGTTTCATAAGAATGCCTGGACAAAGAGCTTATTCTTCAGATGTTGTAATCCCAATTACCACGAGCGTGTGCTCATGGTAGACCTCCAATTGGTCCTCCGGGCTGTCCAGTGATGCCCGAAACCTGATGGTCGAGCGAGAAGGAAACGGACTTGCCTCGAACAATCAAGCAAACCTAAACTCACATCCCTCGGCCGGGATAGCATTAGCATAGAACTCTCGAACAAGCTCCACGTTCACCTTTGTCTGAGGGTTGCAAAGAACTTCCAACCCGTAATTATCGAGGATGACATGAGGCGTGTGGTAGTGCCCTTGCTCACGGAGGCTGATGGTGCGCTCAGTCCATATGTTTCGCTCCTCGAGCTCTTTGTAGCGAGCCTCCTGAGCAGGCCCCAAGAATCGCACAGGATCGAACGCAGCAGGCCGAGAGGGCCCAGCTCCAGCAGAGGAAACACGTTGACGCTTAGGTGCCATCTGAAATTTTCAACACAAAATCAACGGAAAATTGACACCGAGGTGTCCATTAGCAAAGAATCATGCAAACAGCAAAGCAAAGCAACCAACCAAGGCATTACAACTAATTGAAAACACTAAATACACAAAGAAGAATTTTCAAAATTGCAGACAGCACTACCGAGCTGCTCTGATTTTCGTAAAAATTCTTCCAAAATGTAATTTTTCTCCACACAACTACTTCCTAGGGCAAAAAATAACATCCTAGTATGTCTCTAACACAAAACATCCTAATTTTAAGAGAAAATTCAAAATTCCTAACCCTAGGTTTTCAAAATCTAACCTAAACATGCAATGTACACAAAATTGAGAAAGGAAAGACATAGAATACTTACTAGGATGCCTTGAATGATTGTTTTGACAAAGAAATTGCAAAAATTCGGGTTTTTTGGTTGGGGATTTTGAGATTTTGAGAGGAGGAGGAATGGTGAAGAAAATAGTGAAAAAGGGTTTAAAAGACCCCTAACCTGTTTTGAACACTCGTGCCACGAATGGGCCTCCAAAATGTAATTTTTCAAATTATTTTTTTTAAAGTCCTGCATCACATGGTCCCTATCGCTACCGAAAGTTTCGCCAATCAAAGTTCGCGAGCTGGCTCGGGCCGAGGCTCAGAATTTTGAATTTTTAGAAAACAAAAATTGAGCGGGCAAGTGTAAATGAGTTCAAGGAAGAATACTTACAATGTTGGGGTGCCTCCCAACAAGCGCTTTGTTTAACGTAGAGCTCGACGGTTCATGATGATCATTGATCATCAAAGAAGGATTCGGCTATGTCGGCTCACCTCTCCGCCAACGCACCTTTCAACCGCCCATTCACCGTCCATTCTTTTGTTCGTGCAAGATCTTGCAAGACAATTGCACCATATTCCTTGACTTCTTTGATTAAAACGGACCGACCACTTTGTTTTGAGTTTTCCGGAAAAAGCCTCATCCGGAGTTGAACAAGAGAACCTTTTGTCCCCTAAATTCCTTGATCTTTATCTTCTTATCATGAGAAACCTTAACCTTTGCTTTATACCTCCGGTTTGAATGATAAGCCTCGCCACGCATTTCGTCCAAATGAACAAGTTGTATTTTCGTTTTCTCCGCCAAGGATGGATCGAAATTCAAGAATCGGAGGGCCCACAATGCTTTGTGCTCCATCTCTACCGGGAGGTGACAAGTTTTGCCATACACAACCTGAAACGGGGTTAGTCCAATAGGAGCTTTATAGGCGGTTCGATACGCCCACAAAGCTTCATCTAATTTTTGCGACCAATCTTTTCTAGAACATGAAGCTTTTTTCTAGAATCTTTTTGATTTCTCTATTAGACACCTCGGCTTGGCCATTTGCTTGAGGGTGATAGGGGGTCGTCACTTTATGCTTGACACCAAATTGTTTCAAAAGTTGTTGTAACAATGCGTTGCAAAAGTGCGACCCACCATCACTAATGAGCACCCTAGGCACACCAAAACGAGAAAAAATGTTTCTTTTCAAAAATTTGATAACAGTTTTGGCGTCGGCCTTAGGCGAAGCAATGGCCTCTACCCACTTTGACACGTAATCCACAGACAAGGATATATTCATTTGAAAACGAAGATGGAAAAGGACCGACAAAATCAATCCCCCAACAATCAAATACCTCCACTTCCAACATATTTGTCAATGGCATTTCATCTCTTTTTCCTATCCCACCACTTCTTTGACATTTGTCACATGATTTAGCGTGAGCACACGCATCTTTGAATAGCGAAGGCCAATAAAACCCCGATTGTAGGACTTTGGTGGCCGTCCGCATTCCATTATAGTGTCCCCCACAAGGGGAGTTGTGACAATGCCAAAGAATGTTTTTGGCCTCTTCATCACTCACACACCTTCTTAGCAATCCATCACTACTCAACCTAAAAATGTAAGGTTCATCCCACACATAATACTTCGTATCGGCTAAAAATTTTCTCTTCTCATTCCAAGTCAAATCTTCCGGCATTAATCCCGCGGCCTTGTAATTTTCCATGTCGGCAAACCACGGTCGCTCTTGGATTGCAAATAACTTCTCATCCGGGAATTCCTCCCTCACCTCTTTTTCCTTGTCCGTAATTTTTACGTTCACTAAGCGAGACAAATGATCCGCTACCAAATTTTCCGACCCTTTTTTATCACGGACCTCTAAATCGAATTCTTGCAAAAGAAGAATCCATCGGATTAGCCTTTGTTTAGAGTCCGGTTTGGTAAGCAGATATTTTATCGCCGAATGATCCGTGAAAACTACAACCTTGGAACCAATTAGGTAAGGATTTAACTTTTCCAATGCATATACAATTGCGAGCAACTCTTTTCGTTGTTGCATAGTTTATTTGAGCATCATTCAAAACTTTGCTCGCATAATGTATAGCATGGAAGATTTTGTTCTTCCTTTGGCCTATCGGCTCCCACCGTATAATCACTAGCATCACACATTAGTTCAAAATCAAGTTTCCAATTAGGTGCGGTGATGGGTGCATTTATCAAATTCTCCTTTAATTTTTCAAAAGCTAACAAGCAATCATTATCAAACAAGAAAGACTTATCTTTGTTGAGCAAGTTGCTCAAAGGTTTGGCTATTTTGGAGAAGTCCTTGATGAATCTTCGATAGAATCCCGCATGACCCAAAAGCTCGAATGCCTTTGACATTGGTAGGGGAAGCGCTTGATAACATCAATTTTGCTTTGTCAACCTCGATTCCTCTTGAAGATATCTTGTGGCCAAGGACAATCCCTCGGTCACCATAAAGTTGCATTTCTCCCAATTCAAAACCAAGTTGGTTTGCACACACCTCTTCAAGACGGTGTCCAAATTTTCAAACATAAATCAAATGAAGCTCCAAAACGGAAAAGTCATCCATAAAACTTCAATTGTCTTTTCAATCAAATCGGCGAATATAGCTTGCATGCACCGTTGAATGTTGCCGCATTGCAAAAGGCATACGCTATACGCGAAAATTCCAAATGGACATGTGAACGCCGTTTCTCATGATCTTTCGGATTCACCGATATTTGATTATATCGAATAACCATCCAAGAAACAATAGTATTGTTGTCCCGCCTTTTCTAACATTTGGTCCATGAACGGAAGAGGAAAATGATCTTTTCTCGTTGCTTTGTTAAGCCTACGATAATCAATACACATTCTCCACCCCGTCACTTTTCTTGTTTGCACTAGCTCATCCTTATCATTAGATACAACCGTCAATCCTCCTTTCTTAGGAACCACATGAACCGACTCACCCACGCATTATCCGAAATTGGGTAAATCATCCCGCTCAAGCATCTTCACTACTTCTTTTCGAACTACCTCCTTCATCACCGGATTCAATCACCGTTGAGGTTGGGCTACCGGTTTGTACTCATCCTCCATCATAATGTTGTGCATACAATAGGCCGGGCTTATGCCTTTCAAATCGGCTAAGACCCAACCAATCGCATTTTTGTTCGATTTCAAAACTTCAATTAAGCTCTCTTCCTCGTTCTCCGACAATGTATTGCTAATGATTACGGGCTTTTACTTCCCTCCTCAAGAAACACATACTTTAAATGAGACGGTAGCTCTTTCAACTCAAGTTTTTGGTCGTCATCTTTTAGATCTTTCTTCAAACTTTCTTCTTTTTCCTCCCAAGGGTGCATTTCCTTTGAAATCTCCACTCCTTCCAAACACTCCTCAATATCTCGACTATCATCATCATCATTAACTTCTTGAGTTGCTTCCTCAATAACGTCAATCTTAAAACAATCTTTTTATCCATGGGATGCTTCATTGCTTCAAAAAGATTAAAGCAAATCTCTTCATCTTGTACTCTCACCTTCATTAGTCCGTCATCTATATCAATCATCATCCTTGCCGTCTTCATGAATGGTCTTCCAAGAATTAAAGGTGCATCCACATCTTCCTCCATGTCTATGACAACAAAATCAACCGAAAAAGAATTTGTCCACTTTTACCAACAAATCTAATGCTACGCGTGGGCGAGTAATAGATTTGTCCGCTAATTGCAATGTCATTTTGTGGACTTTAACTCAATCTCCCCAACCTCTTCACAATGGATAATGGAATCAAGTTGATGCTTGACCCCAAATCAATTAATCCCTTTCCGACGTACATCTCCAATGGTCACGGGCAAAGTTACACGACCGGATCACTTTCTTTCTTGAATAGTGCTGAATTATTGCACTACAACTAGCATCCACCATTATGGTTTCTTGATCCGTGTACCTCTTCTTTTTCGTCAAGATATCCTTCATGAATTTTGCATATTTGGGCATTTGCTCTAATGCTTCGGTAAATGGAATATTTATTTGCAATTGCTTGAAAATATCCATAAACCTTGCATAGTGCTTTGCATCATCCTTTTTAGAAGGAAGGTGAGGATATGGCAAACTTCTCAACGGATAAGTTACTTCCTTCTCTTTTCCCTTCTTCATTCTTTTCTTTTTCTCCTCTACTTTCTCCTTTTCAACTACACCATTTTTCTTTTCATTTTCAACTAACACCTCATTTTCAACTAAATCATCCTCCACATCAACATTATAATGTTTTTCAACTCCATCCTCTTCATCTTTTTCAACTACCTCTTCCTCCACTATTTCTTCTTCTTCCTTCTCCACTACTCTTTTTTTTCTTTCAACTACCTTCCTTTTCTCATCACAAACTCTACCACTTCTTGTTGTTATGGCTTTGCAATGCTCCTTAGGATTTGTTTGCGTAGTTGGGGAAAATGATGTCGAAGCACTTTGTTCGGAAAGTTGCTTAGCTAGTTGTCCAACTTGAGTTTCCAAGTTCTTGATAGATGCCTCCGTGCTCTTTTGATTAGCCATTGAGGCTTGCATAAATTGAGCTAGCGTGTCTTGAATGTTGGAAGATCTCAGTTGACTTTGAGGTTGGTTTTGTTGTTGACTTTGATTTTGTTGTTGACTTTGATTTTGTTGTTGTGTTTGATAAGGATTTTGCCTTCCTTGGTTATTGTTATCTTGCCTCCACCCTCCTTGATAACCTTGATTACCCCTTTGTTGGTAACCTTGGTTTTGATTTTGATAAGGGTAAGGAGCTCGTTGTTGGTACCCTTGGCCTTGGTTGGCCACATAGTTAGCTTCCTCATTCTCCGGAGGACAAAAGCCGGTTTTATGATCTCCTTTGCACAATTCACAACAAGCTATTTGGTGAGCTTGCTTATGTGATGCTCCTTGTAACTCCATGATTTGTTGAGGGAGTTTAGCCATTTGTTTTGTCAATTCTTCAACTTGTTTCGCAAACAATTTATTTTGCGCCACAAGTGCTTCATGACTCGAACCAATTTCTAAAACTCCCGGTTTCACTTGTACACCTCCTTGATCATGTTGAGTTTGATGATCATTCCTACCCATCTTCTCAATTATTTGGATTGCTTCATACGGTGTTTTTGCCATCAAAGAACCTCCTAGTGGCATCCAACAACAATTTGTGTTGAGGTTGGAGACCATTTCGAAAATATGAATTTGTGTAAGCTCATCAAAACCATGGCTCGGACACTTCCTTAGCATAGACTTATATCTTTCCCATGCCCGATTCAAAGGTTCGTTTACTCCTTGCGAAAATACCGAGATAGCCGTCTTAGCCTCCATGAAACGTGATTGAGGGAAAAGCGTTCAAGAAACTTTTCCTCCAAAACGTTCCAATTTGTCATTGTCTCTTGCAATTGATCAAGATACCAATCTTTTGCCTTCCCCACTAGAGAATGAGGGAAAAGCCTTTGGAAATATTGTTCTTCTTGGTCTTCCGAGCACCCGCCCCGCGATCTCATAAAACTTGGTAAGGTGAGTGTAAGGGTCTTCATGGTCGTGGCCATGAAATGGACTTGCATAGAAGTTGAAGCAAGCCCGCTTTCATTTCAACCCTTGCATTTGCTTGTCGGGCAAATTGAGCATTATGGCGAGGGCTATTGACACACGGCCCCAGGTGGTGGTGGTGGTGGTGGTGGTTGATTCTCCTCCATAGTGGTGACTTCTCCAAACACGGGTGGTGTTGAAGAAGTAGATGCTTCTCCTCTTTCTCCTCTTTCTTGCCTTTGCCTAGCTTGTCTTTTTCTTCTTTAGCACGCTATTAAGTCTCCTAGCCGTCCTTTCAATTTCGGATCGAAAAGGAGTTGGTCGACCGAATACTTCCCCGCATAAACTAATTCCGAAAAGTCTAGCCACACAAAAGAAACAAAGAGAGATTAGTGGAAAAAGTCTTAAAACACACAACTATTGCGATACTAACAACATCAAACGCCAATCCCCGGCAACGGCGCCATTTTGTTGTAGGATCTTTCCGTGAACAAAGTATTTTGATTATCGATTCCACAGGGATTGGTGCATGTTATAGTCTTTCAATAGAAAAGTATGTTTTAAGATGATGTAACCAAAGGGTTTGTTATCTACTCTACTAGAACCATGAGTTTCCAAACAACAACTAAATTAATGCTTTCAAAAGAGTTATGATTTGGATTAGAGAGAGTTTGAGATTGTTTTCAAGTAAGAAGGCATGTCAAGATTAGTTTCATTGATCTAGTTTCATACATATTCATTTTAATCAAGTGATGAACATAATAGATGATTTCTACAAATACATATCCTCTCAATCTTGTAGATTTCCACCAAGATTGTGAATGTTATCATGTTAATCCTTGCATGATTCCTCACTACAACTATTAGCATGATAATCATTAAGTTCAATATTTTGTAAACTCTAACACACAAATCTATTCCTAGCATTTGTTTGTGAGAGGATGAATATCCTAGGTCACTTTGAAATCTCCTTTCCAAGCAAAACTCAAAGCATAAGAATGAAGAACAAAGATATTCAACTATATTAATCATCAACCATGTTCATACACAAATGGATCAAAATAAATACATATTATATAGATCAACTACCTCTAATCTTGACACAAAAGGAGCTTAGCTACTCATTTCCATGGTTGCCTTGCTCTCAAGATTGTTGGTAGAGATGATGAACATGAGAAAATCAAGAGAAAAGCTATGGTTTTTGTTCCTAAACTTGCCCTAGATTTTCAACAATGAAAGATAATGATGGTCTATGTTTTCTTGCTTCCTTTACAAGCCAAAAAGGTCTGGTGAAGTGATGGGTTGGTGGCTCCAAAGGTGAAAGCATGGGCTGTCCTTTTTCTGAATTCGCAACCGAGCGGGTTAAGTCGTCGAGCCATGCTGGCACTCACCGAGCGCGACCAGTATGCTCTTCCAAAATTATCTTCAAAAGAATCATCCCTAAAGCTCTTCAAGTACCCTTGAATCCAAGCTTGGGAGAATTAGTTAATAAATTCCTACAATTAAGAGTAACTAAAGTCAAATAATACATATATTAGACAAAACTAGATAAAAACCTAATTAAAGCAAAGTACTAGAATAAATATACAAATTAAATACAAAGACATTGTTAAGGACCACAAAATAATGTACAAAATAACTACAAATTGGTCCTTAACACCCACATACAGAGAAGTCGTCCATAATTATTTCCATGGTATCATCTATGAAATCCTCAAAAATGGACATCATGCATCTCTGGAATGTTGCAGGAGCGTTACATAGTTCGAATGACATTTGCCGATAAGTAAACTTCCCATAAAGACATGTGAATGTAGTCTTTTCTTGGTCATCAGGGTGGATAGGAATTTGAAAGAATCATGAATAACCGTCCAGATAGCAGTAATGAGAATGCTTAGCCAATCGCTCAAGCATTTGGTCAATAAAGGGTAGAGGGAAATGGTATTTCCGAGTTGCTTTATTTAGATTTCTATAGTCAATGCACATTCTGGCTCCACTCACGACTCTTTCTGCTATATGTTCTCCAGCTTTGTTCATTGGGACTGTGAATCCTCCTTTCTTGGGTATGCAGTGGACTGGACTAACCCATTGACTATCAGAGATTGAATATATGATTCCTGCATTTAGAAGTTTGGTTACTTCATCCTTTACTACAGTGCCCATGATCGGGTTAATTCTTCTTTGATGTTCTCTTGAATATTTGCAGTCGTCTTCTAGCATAATGCGATGCATGCAAATGGAAGGACTTATTCCTTTCAGACCGGAAATGTTATATCCTAAAGCAAAGGGGTATTTTTTTAAAACATGCAATAGTTTTTCAGTCTCTATTTGTCCCAAATTTGCATTGACTATCACTGGTCTTTTAAGTTCAGGATCTAGGAATTCGTACCTTAGGGTTTTGGGTAAAATTTTAAGTTCCAAATTTGGCTTCTTTGGACAAGGTATATGATTTGGTGGCAGTGCTAGACATTCACTTAAACTATCATCTCGGTATTTGGGACACCAATCATCATCTTCAAAGATCAAGGGCATCGGAGTCTTCATAATTTCAGAGTTAGCTTCTTCTCCTAACTCCATCTCTCCGACATATTTGTCTATTACGTCTAGCAAATAGCACATATCATTTATAGATGGGGCTTGTAGGAATTGTGTCAAGATAAACTCGACTTTCTCTTCTCCAACTTCAAAATTTAGCTTTCCTCTCTTAACATCTATAATAGCTCCAACAGTGGCTAAAAATGGTCTTCCTAGTATTATAGGAGTAAGGACGTCCTCTTTAATGTCCATAATGATAAAATTTATAGGGATATAGAATTGACCTATGCGTACTGGAACATTTTCAAGAATTCCTATTGGGTATTTAACAGAATGATCCGCTAATTGTACTGATATCTTAGTTGGTCTTAATTTCCCCATATCAAGATTTTTGCATATGGATAAGGGCATTACACTAATACTAGCGCCTAAGTCGCATAGAGCTTTGTCTATGATAAACTTACCTATATTACAGGGTATAGAAAAACTTCTGAGATCTTTTAGCTTAGGATACATTTTGTTCTGAATGATTGTGCTACACTTAGCAGTGAGTGTAACAGTCTCGTTATCCTCTATCTTTTTCTTGTTGGTCAAGATTTCTTTAAGAAACTTAACATATGAGGGCATCTGAGTGATAGCTTATGTGAATGCTATCGTGATGTTTAGTTGTTTCAGAAGTTCAACAAATTTGTTAAACTGCCCTGCACTTTTAGATTGAGCAAGTCTTTGAGGATAAGGGATAGGTGGTTTATAAGGTTGCGGGGGTACGTAGGGTTTTTCTTTCTCTACGGTCTCTCCATCACCTACCTTCTCCTTATATTTTGGTTCTCTTTCCTTCTCAATTTTTTTTCTAGAGCTTTGGCACATGGCTGGATTCTTAAGTATAGGATCAGTTGGTCCATCATATTTTGTCCCACTTTGCAGTATAATAGCATGAGCATGCCCTTTCGGATTAGGTTGAGGTTAACTTAGAAATGTACCAACAGATGCAGCGGTAGGTCTCCAATTGTTGTGCCACTTGTGAAATTTGGTTTTCAAGCATTTTGTTATGGGTGGCTAGAGCGTCTACTTAGTTTACTAACTATTTGATTTCCTCACTAGTATGAATATTTTGATTTAGGAAATCCTTGTTAGTCTGAGCTTGGGTGGCTACGAATTTTCCATCATTAGTTCGAGGTTGGATTTCCTAGGTACATTAAGAGCGGCTGCAGGTGCTTCTTGATATCCAGGTGGTATAACAAGTCCTTGGCCAGGCGCATACAACGCATTGGTATTCTTATAAGAGAAATTTGGATGGTTCTTCCATCCTGGGTTGTATGTGTTCGAGTAAGGGTTTCCTTGAGCATAATGCACTTGGGATCTTAGCATTGCTGTCTTACTTGGGAGGAAATATTGCGTAAGGAAGACCTTTTTCAACTTATTCCAAGAGGTAATTGAGTTGGTTGGTAGAGATTGGAGCCAAGCTCGGGCTCTATCTCTTAGTGAAAAGGGTAAGTTAGGGTAATCCATGAAACCACCATAAAATTGATTCTATTGTACAGCGGACAACAAAGAAGGTTTGAGTTCGAAGTTGTTAGCCTCGATGGCAGGGGCAACAATGTTGTTATATGGTTCTTCTTGCGAAGGAATAGCATAGGACTTGATCAGACGTGGATGATCACCCATGTCTGGTTCTTCAACTGATTCAGTGAAAACAGAAGATTCAGGAAGGAATTGATTAGTACGAGATACTCGTGTGTGGCGTCTTCTAATAATATAGCTCTCAAGTTCTAGAATAGGTAGCACTAAGTCTTCCCCTCGAGAGCGAGTACTTGGCAAACAATTAGGAATGGTGCCTTAGTCTAAACAGTGTAACGTAAGGAGTTACGATATGGACTTGTTAGTCCCTAACAACGGCGCCAAAAACTTGATCGTGACTTTGTGTGTCTTAAGAAATCTAGGCCGCAAGTATACAGTCCTATCGCGTGTAACTTTAAAGATTATCGAATCTCAAGGGACTAAATGTCGAACTATCGCTATCTTATGTTACTACGTAAATCTAAGGCTAATAATATAATTGATTTGGAGGTTTATGGAACTTAAGTGAATATAATCTAGTTTAAATTGAAGGGAAGATATCGGTATGTAAAGGTCCGACTTCAGGGATTTAGCAATTTATTGACACAACTCAGATCGTTAAAACAACTTTAAGTAGAAAATATTTGTTTGAAAACCCTCTTCTTACACTCTCGTGTTTATTGATTCAGATATTATAATTAAACCTAAGTGAGCGCACTCGCTGTATCATTTAAGGTTTAAAAATAGTTTTTGAAAACAAATAAGATCTAATTAACTTAAAAGCGCTCTCGATATATTTTAAGTTAATGCACAATTACCACTATCCATTTATTATCTCAAGCTCTTGTTTTATTGATCCTAACTTCTATCCGTATTTTACTCTCATAATAAAACAATTGGTTATTAAAATTGGTGATTGAAACCCGAAAATTGCTCTTTAAAAATAATTGTTCAATTAATATTGCTAAACCCTGTCGGCTCTGCGACCTTACATACCAATAAAACTAATTTAGCCTAGCATATTATAAAATTCAATAACAGCGCAACAATAATAAATAACATCAGACAATATAAATCCAAGCATTGAAGACAATTTTGACAATCATAAATTAAAGCTTTAAAATAAACCTGAAAAATGAAATTATGGAATAAATCTTTAAACGCCAGGTGTCTCCCGTAGGTCGGTGAGATCTGCCTTTGATTTCTCCAAAAATTAAATGCGAGAAAGAAAATAAAAGTTTTGTTCTAACGTACGGTTAGAACTATAAAGCTTTAAAATAAACTTGAAAAATGAAATTGTGGAATAAATCTTTAAACGCCAGGTGTCTCCCGTAGGTCGGTGAGATCTGCCTTTGATTTCTTCGAAAATTAAATGCGAGAAAGAAAATAAAAGTTTTGTTCTAACGTACGGTTAGAACTAGCAAAGGTTCACAACAATTTTCTAGTGTGGATAATGCTATGAGAAAATATAAATGAACTGGGAAATAAAACAGAACTGGTAATTGGAAATAGGAAACTGAAATTGAAATTAAATTCGGCAGAGAAAAAATAGCAGCGTAACGGTAAAGTGAAAGTGAAAATGAAGGAGTCTAGAATGAAGTCTCTCGCTCTCTATTTATAGAGTTGGAATTTGGCTGGGAAATAGGAAGGTTGGCATGGATTTCTCCCTGCGAAAGTATCTCTGTAGCGGTCTCTAGGGTTAGTTGTGACGACCGTTACAACTTTGCTTCATAAGGAATCCTCGCTTCCTGGCTTGTAGCGACCGTTAGGGTTGTTGGAGGAGGGTGTGACGATCATTGCGCGTTGCTGGGCTGGAGATGGCTCGTGTTCCTTGGGCTGGGCCTTGCGCTCTTCAATTTCTTTTCTTCAAGCTTTGCTTCTCATACACCCCATTTTACTATCACACCGCATGCTTCCATATTTTACTCTTTTTGTGGATTTTAAGCTCGATTTACTCAACTTTTTGCGTCTTTCTTCGTACATGCCTTGTAAACATTAATTACTTGAAACATAGAAAATACCGGGATAATACGAATAAAGAGTATTTTAATTTAAATAAAATGCGGATAAAATTCATGTAAATTGATTCAAATATACGATACATTTTCGGGTTATCACTATTCAGAAGTTTTGAAATTTCTAGAAGTAAGGTAATCATGTTTTGACAACACCTATTGTTCAGAAATTGTGAACTTTCTAAAGGTATGGTGATCATGCTCTGATGCTTTACAAGTTGTGAATTATCTAGAAGCTTGACAAAGTTGATCTGTTACTAAGAATTTTTTAAAAGTTATGAACTATCTAAAAGAATGTCAATGTATGATTTGGCAACATTTTCTATGTTACCATGAAGCTATTTAGAAGTTGTTAACTTCCTGAAAGTTTTATAACCAGGTTATGATAAACCAGACTCTGATACTTTAGAAGTTGTGAACTTTTTGGAAGTATAGTAAATCTGTTTTCATCTATGCATCATTCAAAGGTTTTCAACCTTCTGAAGACATGGTCAAGATGCATGGCCTAATGACATGATCTAACGACATGATCAAGAGACATGGTCTAATGACATGATCTAATGACATGGTCTAATGACACAATCTAAGACATGGTTAGAAGACATTATCTAATACATGGTCATAAGACATGTTCTAAGACATGGTCGAAAGACATGATCTAATACATGGTCTAAGACATGTTCTAAGATTTAGTCAAAACACATGGTCTAAGACATGTTTTAAGACATGATCGAAAGACATGGTATGAGACATGGTTGGAAGACACGGTCTGATACATGGTCAAAAGATGTGATCGAAGACATGGTCACTCAAGCAACGGGTCAGGTGATAAACTCGCTAATGACATGATGTTTTCACCTTCTGGACAGATTCATAATTATGGAAGAATCAGTAAATTTGTTAGGATGTTTGATGCAATTCATCAAAACAGTGACTAAACAAGTTCTCATACTTCATAGTGTTTTGATAGAAATCTAGTTTCTGAGATAAAGACTGGGCATTTCTAGTCAGACTCTGATGGGACCAGGTTTTGTGAGTCTTGGGATCAAGGGGAGACTCTGAATAAGCATCAATGGAATTTTGAGTATTAACAGATTCAAGGGGAGCTCGTTATATTTTCTAAATTTGCATTCCATGGTGACTCCCCTGTATAACTTGTTCTATCAAAATACATGGTTTTGTCATCATAAAAAAAGGGGGTGATTTTAAGAACAATATTGGTTATACATATGGTCTTATGTTTTGATGATAACTTTACATGTTAGTTTAGAGAACAATTGTGTACTCTAATAGTTTTTGTCTAGAGAGTAGATTTTGCTAAATAGGTTCTGACTTTCATAAGAAGGCGTGTGACATCATATGGGAGAATATCTTTGGTGTGTTACAAAATAAGTCAAGATTTTGGAATGCTTCTTATGCAACGGTTATAAGGAACCTTATTACAAGATTTTATGATCGTGACTTTTTCAAAGAAGCTTTGGAGGCCTTCTAAAGTTATTCTTCTATTGTTCCAAGTTCTGAAGATGCTGAAGACAAGGTTCTATTGAATGAGTTCTAAAGATCTGAAAACATTCTTCTAAAGACCGAGTGTTGAACACTCTAAAGACAACGGTTCTCTGATTCTTCTACAACATGTTACATCAACATACAAATTAGAATCCTTTGAAGATATAGAAGATAAAGATCAATATTAGGTATTGTGTGTGATGGTGAGTATAAAAGTACAAAAGTACATTGTGACTTCTACTTTATAGAGTGGCGTAAGAACACATCATTTTATACTTGTTATCTACCATTCCCACCATGACCATTAGAAAAAAAATAGTTGTTTTTATGTTTCCTATTCTACTTTACAATGGATCTGTTTTCCAGCTATAAAAGGAGGACTTGGAAGAATTTGAAATCAACAAAGTAGTTCAACAATACCACACTAAAGCGGTGCACAAACTCTTTTATATTTTTGTATACTTTTAGAAATAAGCAATGAGCTTTTGTTCGTATCTTTCTATCAATATTTTTGTGTTATTGCACTTAAAAATTATGCAATCTTATTTTTATAAGCATCTTTGTATAAAAATATTTGTAAATCAACAGTTTTTGATAGGTTCCTTGAGAGACTCGATGAGTCGGGATTCTAAAGAAGAATTTGGTTGGTCATAGTGGATTTTCTGTAAGGATCGAAGAATTTGTTGCGGTTGTCAACAAGGGTGATCAAACTTATTGTGGTTATCTACAATCAATTGATTATAAAGGACTAAGTCTTTGGGGATAATGTAAATCACATTGTGGGATGGACTGGAATGACTTAGTTAATAGTGAACTAGGATACAAATAATTGTGTTCATCTATTTTTATTCTCTTCTTAGCTTTGTGTTTGAGTTGCGAAAAAAAAATATTTGGTGCAACCTAATTCAGCCACTCCCCCGCCTTCTTGTGTTTCTCGCACCTTCAGTATATTGATCGGACTCATCATGATGACATTGATTAGATTTCATACACTAGTCATAGGGAAATAATTCCATTCGACCATATTTCATTATACTTCAGATGACTGGCATGTGGGACTAAATTAATGTGCATGTATCTTCTAGAGTGGTGCATGCGATAATTTGGATATGTGCAGATCATTGAGACCATTGTCTGCAAACAATTTGATAACATTCTGGCATATTTTGAGAGTTGTCTGGAACCATAGGAAGATCAGAGTTAGGAAGCCACATCTGAGTGGCATTATGCTGAGGGTTACATGACATGTTTCTATTATGTGTCACACCCTTACATGACACCAGACGCTCCTAGACGTCCACCTAGGCCTGCTTATGAGGAGTTTGTGGAGAATGAAAAGGTCAAGGATGAACATTATGCGGATTATATGAGAGGGTACACTACAAGAAAAGTTCATATTTACCAGGGGTTAAAACCCAAACAAACAAAAAATAGCTTCTCTTGGGGTAAAGCCCCACAACATACAAATTATAAAAATAAAATAAAATTTGTGTGCGGTTACCCTCGCAAATAGGAAAGAGAGAAATTTTGATTTTTTGAATATTGCATTGCGAGGGGTAGACCCCTGGGAATAATAAATAGCGCCAAATTTGAATATAACTTATCAGATGTAGCATCCTTTTACGAGGGGTTACGCCAAGCAAAATTTCAAAGTACAGTTTGCGAGGGGATCCCCACACCTTGGATACGACATTAATCAAATCACCACAATGTACAAACTGAGCGTTCAGTCTCCGAAGGTGAGAAAAACACAATAAATGGGGGTTTGAATTGGGTTTTATACTTGAAAAACTTTTATTCTAAAAACAATCCCCTTTGAAAATGCTTTGCTTTTGATGAAGATATAAAGACTAGGAAAATAATAAATAACACCGTATTTTTATCCTAGTTCACTTAAAACATCAAGATACTCTAGTCCATCATTCTGAGGTGATTTGCTTCTCTCCAACGAGGACTTAATCCACTATAACTAAATTGATTACACTTGCACAGGCAACCGCCGCTGACTAACACCTGCATACACCAACTGTGTGTGACTAACAACCTCTTAGACTAATTGTCCTAAACTTCTTGAGAAGCTGACCCAACTGGTTTCTCAAGGAAGAATCAAACAACAGTTTGATAACAAGTTCATTTATAAGTAAATATGCTTCTATGTAAGCTGATAGCACAAATTACTTGAAAGAATTTACAACTTTTTACAAAGAAAAATAATGTTTGAGCGTAGTGAGTTTCCTCATGAATTAGAAGTTGTTTCTTCAAGTCTTCAAGCCCTTATATAGTGCCATACATGTGATGTAACCTTTGGAGGGTACATTTGCAAATATGAAACTTGTGGCGGCTTGAAAGAACGTGGAGGACAGGATCATACGCAGCATTCGTCGTTCATGGTAGTGGAATGAAACGTTTGTTTGTACCATGTACTATTGTACCATGTTAACGTTAACTTCTAACCTTCTGTACTTCAGAGGCTTCTATGAGCTTGAGTAAGAGGAGAGAATATAACTTCTGGTTAATCAAAACTTCAAGCCTTTAGAGTCTTCAGATCTTCCTCTTCAGAGTCTTCAGCACTTGGTTTTGAAGAACCTTGTATCATAACATAAGGTTGAAAGAACATCAAGTCTTCAAAGTCTTCAGAACCACGTCTTCAGGGTCTTTGGCACTTGGTCTTGTAACCTTGTATTGTAACATAAGTTCAAAAGAAATTCAAGTCTTTAGAATCTTCAAAGCCACGTCTTTAGAGTCTTCAAGCACTTGGTCTTCAAAACCCTTTGTCTTCTGAAAATTGAGTCTTCAGCACCTTGAAATAAGTAGCACTTCTGTCTTTAGATCTTCTGACTGGTTTCTTTAGATTTTCATATTAGAGTAACTTAGCTTCAGAGCCTTCTGAAGCTTTCCTCGCTACTTGTTCATCAGAACCTCTGTAGCTTAGAAACAGAGCATTTTCTCTTCTAATGTTTTGGCCACGCCGTTCATCAGTAGCAAAACCTGTTTGTTTATTCTTAAAAATACAACAAACATTAGAGTAACAAAATTATTCACTCAAATATGCTCTTTGTTATCATCAAAACTTAGAAACATAATTGCATAACCAAATCTTATTATAACAGTCTCCATTTTCCAAGGTGTGTTATTTGCGAGGGGCTTCCCCATGCCACTTATGACTGTTTCATTTGCGAGGGGAGCCCCATGACTATTATTCCATACAATAAATTACCCACTTACCGCTCCAGCTTCGGTATATGTTTTTTTATTAATCTAAGTTTTTCCTCTTCTTCTTTATCCATCCATTTACAAGTTCTCCATCACTTATATTTTGTTCTTCTTTCTCTCAACATAAATCAAAGTTCATCCATTTTCTCAACTCCAACCTAATTAATTTTAGGTAATTTTATTAAATGATTCACTTATGTATCTATTTTAATTTATGAATTAATTTATAATCTAACTTCTTTTTTCAATTTTTAGTTGCAAATCCCAATTGGTTCATCTCTAGGAGTAAGATTTTGAAGTACAGCTTTCAAAGTTTGAATTCAGGTACATACTTTATACAAAAAAATTCATTGTTTTTGTATGATACATAATTTGGAATGTTCCAGATCAGTGTTTGGAATTCTTTGACAGAATGATGCTGGACGTGACTCATGTGAAAGAAATCATGCCTACAATTTATTATGATGCAAAGAGGATGGTGCCAAAGTTTGGACTAGAAGTAAAAAATATTGATTGTTGCATTAGAGGTTGCATGTTTTTTATGACAACGAGATTAGTACAAATGATGAGGAATCATAGGAATGTAAATTTTGCAATAGTTTCAGGTATTTAGTTCGCAGTAAAGGAGTTGATTGAAAGAAAAAGCGAGTTGCAGTGAATTCCATGTTCTATCTGCCAATAATACTTAGGTTGAAAAGAATGTTTGCATCAATGCACAGCACAAGCCAAATGACATGGCACCATACAAACAAAATTAGTTTCGGTATGATGTGACATCCATCTTATGGAGATTCATAGAAACACTTTGATAGAGTTAATCCTAAATTTGTAGTAGAACTCAGGAATGTAAAACTTGGATTATGCTCGGATGGTTTCACTCCTTATAATTTGTCGATAAATGCATATTCTTCTTGGCCAGTTACTATTACTCTGTATAATCTCCCTCCTGAGATGTGCATGAAGAAACCTTACATGTTTATGACATACATAATTCCAGGACAGTTGAGTCTAAAGGCAGGAATAGATGTTTATTTTCAACCTTTAATTAATGATCTCAAGAGGTTATGGGTGAGAGAGTGGAATTATGATGTGTCTCCTAAATAAAATTTTAATATGCGAGCTTCTTTGATATGGACAATTAACGAATTTCCAGCATATGGCATGTTGTTTGTGTTGTACCCTAATTTTTTCCTTAAGATTCTCTAATATTTCATACCATTACATTGCACAAATATCACACATGGTCTCTCTCTCTCTCTCTCTCTCTCTCTCTCTCTCTCTCTCTCTCTCTCTCCTATCTTTGGGTTTGCCCATAGGAGATCACCAAGCACCTTGTGAATGTGTTTATTTATTGTGAGTGATGATTGATACTTGGCTAACAATGATATGTATACACTTTGCTCTATAAATGTTGTAGGTGAATGGTGCACAAGTTTCTTATTCAAGGAGTCAATAGGCTCATGTGTTTATTTCCATGCCTTCTCTCCTCAATTATCAAAGATTTTGAAAGTATTGTATCTCATTGGAGACTTATCCTATTATCTACCATGGCCTCTCATCTTGAGTATATGCTTCATGTCTGAAATAGATCATCAAATTTGAAGAATTCTCCATTCTATGTCCATCTATCTCGAAATTAGGGTTTTGGACTTCTGATGACCATATCTTGGTGTTTGTATGAAGTTTGTGAATGATTCCAAAGTCATTTGATTCTTAAAAAGACTTATAATATGAATGTGCTTTGATCTAAGGAGTTTAGTTGATGAAAAGATTGTTTTTGAGGTCTATGATTGTACACTCTCTAGATTGATGCTTCATTTATCTTGTATGACTTCAAAGGATCATAACTTGGTCATCCCTTGTCTCCTTGAGCCCATTATTTTTTCAAAACAAACTTAAGGATGTCTAATACAACTTAGTTCAATTGGTAGGAAAATAAAATGCTTAGAAATTTGCCTATGAGGTCAAAAGATTACAAGTCTTTGATGAATTTATCAATTTTTGGTCAATCAACTTCAAGAGATCATATCTTGATCATCATTTATCACCTTCAGGTCATTATTTTTGTAAATAAGTATTGAAAATGTGAAATTTATCTCCATACAAGTTTTGAAGATTGAAAGTGTTTGGAAGTTACTTGGAGAAGTCAAAAGATTATAAGTCATTTCATGATTTTTCATCAACTTCACAAGGCCATAACTTTCTCAATTTTTGGAATTTTTGGTTGGTTCCTGTTGCAAAATGCTCTTTGAGAGATCTACTTCATTTCATATTTGAATGACAAGAGAAAATTTTGAATGGAAGGCTATGTTTGGATTGAAAACATTATAAGTCATTTTTTGCCAAACTTAGAAATTTTTATAAGTGTGAAAAGATCAGTTTGTTTTTGGTATTTTCAAATGATCACAACTTTTAGCTCAAGATGCCAAATTCTACCTTTCCAAGCACATTGTAAACCTTGCAACCTTAGCTTTCTATAGAGCCCAAGATTGCATTATAAAGGTCCTGAGTATAGAGAACCATGGCTGCAAAATGGGTGCCTTGAAGTTGAAGTTTTCCTCGAAGTCATAATTCATATTCAATAATATGGCTTCTAATGACCAAATTGATGCGCGTTTTTGGCTTAAACATGATTAACAAAGTTGCCAAGTTTGATTAGAAGGATAATATGCACGATTTGGCTGAGTTTTGACAACTTGCAAGTCACACTTTGCTCATTATACAGGTGTGCACGATTTTGCTCCAAATTGCATCATACACCCTCTCTTTTGATCCCATTAACTTCTCCTATAAATAAGCAAGTCATTCAAATCATTTCCTCAAGCCTTGATAGCCATAAAATTGCTGCCAAACTCTCTCCAAACCTCACATTTCTACAACTTTGAATTTGTGTTTAAACCACTTCCAGTTTGAAATTAACCATTGATTCTTCTTCGTTGAACCTCCCTGAAGCTAAAAGAACAAGAATCGTGCCTTGAAGTTCCCTGAATCGTGTTATCCGAGTCCAGTTTCATATCTCTGAAAGTGAACTTCGTTCAGGTAGGAATCTTAATCAAATCGTTTCAAATCAAGTTCTATTGTATTCTCCTCATCTCCCTGATCCTTGTGATCTTCACCATTTGTGTTTTCATCAAGTATTGACTGATAATTTCATCAAACTCGTGCTTGTTATTATTTGAGTTTTTGTCCAAATTTCTCTTCACTCAGTGTAAATAATGTTTTCGCGAACATGTGGTTGAGATCATCTTGAAGAGATGAATCCAAGGATACCACTCATATGCATTGATTTTACAGTTTGAGGAACTCCAATTTTGGAATGGTTGGTGGTTGAAGACGATGATATCTCTCATCTCAACCAATGAAAGCACGCCATGTTATTTTTTTCAAATTGGATACGGTGATTACTTTTGTGAGTCAGACTCGATCCAACGCATGATATCTTTCCTTGTTTTATTTTTTAAATTTAATTTTAATTTCTAATCTGGTGTGAAAACCAAGGAGGTCCATATCAAGCACAGCGCGTGTGATCCTTAGGATCTAATTACTCACGCGTTTTGACTATGATTAGATGGTCCATATTTTTTTGGCATTTATTTTATTTTCTGATTTTATATTTTAAATGTTTTAAACTTCAAAAAATTATATAAAATTCATTTTTGACTCAAAAATTATGAAAAAACTCACAAAAATATTGAAATATTATCTTTCTAACTTTTATTTTTTCATAATTTTATTTTCAGATTTCATATTTTTTATGATTATACTCTTTTATTTGATATTTTTAATTGTTTTAAAATACTTTTTGACATTTTTAAATTCTGAAAAAATTATGGAAGGATCCAATGGTCATTTGACAAATATTGGTAACCTCATTTTATTTTTATTTCTGACTTTGCTATTTTTTTTCACTTTTGGTTTATTTCATCGTTTTCTCTTTATTTTAACAATAGTTTTTGACTTATAAAAATTCTGAAAAATATTTTCAACACTTGTTGACCTTTGTTTGACCTTAGGCAATTTTTCTTGGAATTTATTTTGATGAAAAAATACAATTTATGTATTTCGTCGATAAAATCCAATTAAATGACCTAATTTCAAATTATGTTTCATCCATCATTTTAATTCCTTTTTATTTTGCTGATTTTTTTTAATTTATTTCGAGTCACAAATTTCCTCAACATCAATGGAATTTTCGTGTTTATAAGTCTCTTGACCAAATCCACCAAGAGAGTTGTTTGATTTTGACGAAGTTAGACCGAATAAATTAATCTAATGCAAAATTAATTTGGAGCTTATTTCTTCTTCTCCGTCTTATTTTTATTTTGTCCTGATTCGGAAAAAGTGATCAATTGGTGGCATGAACTTTAATGTTCAAACATAAGCCCCAAAAGATGACTTGAGCTTTGATTTTGGTTCAACAGCTATGGCGTTTGTCGTGTAGTCACGTTGATTTTTTAATCAAGCTTCTGGCAAGTTTCCACTAACCTTGTCCATTTAAAATTCTCAATCATCTTTGATCAAATGATTTAATAATTCCAAAACCGGTGATATACTTAACAAGAAGCAATTGAAACTTGTCGTGTGGCCGCGTTTATTCTATCAAGCTTCTGGAAAGTCTTCATGTGCAAGTTTCAAGATGGTCACCTTGCTGGCGACTAACAATTAACAATTCGATGATATACTTGACAATGAAAAGTGCTTTCTTAGGCCTACTTTAGAATGTCTTTTATGCTTTCTGTAGGCATCTTTAGGCAGCGTTTTTTCAAGGAAAAGCGCTGCTAAAGGCCTACTTTAGACAGTGTTTTTCCTGGAAAAGCGCTGCCTAAGGTATACATAAGGCAGCGCTTTTGAAAACGTTGTTTAATGTACACTTTAGAAAGCGCTTTTCTGGAGAAGCACTTTCTAAATTATACATAAGGTAACGCTTTCAAAAGCGCTGGCTAATGTATACCTTACGCAACACTTTTCCAGGAAAAGCATTTTCTAAAGTGTCTATAGGCAGCATTTTTGGTTATATATTTTGTGTAAACCTGGAATAATAACACGGTCAATAATAACTTGTAAACCTGGAATACTCAATTGTAATCCCATAAACCTCTAATATACAATTGTAATTCATTGTAATCCAAAATATATGCCATTATAATACCAAAATATATGCCAAAAAAAGGCATTATAATATTATTACATTATATACCAATGTAATCCAAAATATATGTACACCAGTGTAATTCAATTCAAATATTTCTAACAGAACCAAATCAGCCTTAACAATAACAAAGTCATCCCTAACAATAACTAAATCAACCCTATCAAAATCAACCCTAAAAAAATCAACCCTAACAACAACTAAATTAGCCCTAATTAATAAAATCAGTTCAAAATCGCCAAATTCCGACGAGCGGGCGGTCCTGGTCCTGCAAGGTATGAACATAATAACATTGTCAATAATGTATTCACACAATAATGTATTCATAACACTTTTCACACAATAATGTATTCATACCTTATATGATTCTTTGCTCAATAAAATATTGACACAATTCCTCTTTGATTTCTTCCAACTGAAGTTTCGTGTAATATGCACACTTGTATTCATCGAAGTACTACATGACAAAACATAATATGCATGATTTAGTTAAAAGTAATAAATTATATGAAATATCCGATAAATAATAAAACAAATCTTAAGTTATAAATCCATACTGTGATTGGAATCTCTACTCGATTCATTTGAAGGATTTCTTTGATAAACTTCAAAACAAAGTATCCGCAATCTATATTGTTTCGCTGTTGAGCACACTACATAGAAAAACAAAGAAGAATGTATAGTTGTCTTGTTTTATCAAGTACCATCACTATTATAAGCAAAATTGTGAAAATTAATGTACCTGCACTTTGATCCATGTAATGTTGTTGGATTTAGACCATTGTACTCGAGCTTCTCTTTGACTTCGGAATACTTGTATTGATCTAACAAAATAAAAACATATATTTAGAACAATCTCATAGAAATAATTAAATATACAAATATACACGAATATTTAGAACAATCTCACTTGCGTATCAATCATTAACTCTATTTCTGGATAATTAGTCCAATCACCATCTACCGAATTCAGATAATAGACCACTTATTTTATAGGATCCATAGCAACCAACAACCAGTGACGTCTATAAATTAAAACAAAAGTTTATATGGAAATTTTCTACGCAAAAGAAACAAAGATTAGAATAAACTTAGTATGAACATGTAACCCTGTGGGAATAGTATTATACGCCCAAATATACAAGCTTTATGTACTGTTGGTGGCTATGAATCTCTCGACTAAGTGCTCTCTTACTGACTCCGATTCCCAAACAATTGTCGCTCCGCTGACACGGGAGGAAGACACGAAATGGAATCTGTTTGACGATTGATTCCCGCACATCAATTTGTCATATAACAACCTTAAATAAAAACATAATAAACATTAGAATATTTTCATTGAAATGTGTAAATAAATTATTCAATTATATAAATAATATATTGATCGAATTACCGAATGTACGAGTGCATAACACTGAAGCCTAATTCTCTATGATGAAAAATCTCTTCCATGTCCTCTTTCCGTAGTATACCCTAATTCAACATTCCCGTTACTTTTCTCACCATGCAAATTCCAACATGTATAACTTCTATCAATTCCATTCTATATTAAATGTGATGTCAACTGAACCGCGTCAACCTGACTCCCATAACAACAACCCAAGCAAGGACATGTCATTTGATTAGGGTCTTTGGCATGCGCAACATCAAACTTAATGAATTCTGATACTCCATTCTCGTACTCTTTTGACAATTGATTGGAATACATCCATGTCTTATCCATGGTTTTACTAGTTAAGCTAAACAAAAACAAATAATTAGGGAACAAAACGGTATAATGCGTTTCTTTCAAAACGCAAAGTATACACAGAATGGATCCGGAGCAGGAAAACACAACATATTCACGCAATTTCAGACAAATACATCACAGTACCAGTAACTTGAGGAAGAAATTTACCTCAGATTTACCGAATAGCAACGTCGAGAAGTTGAAACGAGAAGGTCAAACTCACGGAACACATGGAATGAGTGTTGTATATATAAAACAACATCAAGGATAAGTCATAACATATAAAACAATTTAATAAACTTATATGATGCACATGAACAATTCAAGAACCAAGTAATCGATCATTCAAGAAATTCAATTCACAAATGAAACTTAAACCAAAGAAACTCAAGTTATCATTCAATTCACATTTGAAACATGGAAAATCGAATTCAAAGTAAGTTCTAAACCCCTAAACCAAAATTCGGGAAGCAACTACCTAAATCCAATCATGCTCAATGAAATTATCTCGAACTAAGCTTGCTCAAACCATAAACAAGTTAGTAATCACAAGGTATACAATAAAAATGAAACTTATATGATGCACATGAACAATTCAAGAACCAAGTAATCGATCATTCAAGAAATTCAATTCACAAATGAAACTAAAACCAAAGAAACTCAAGTTATTATTCAATTCACATTCGAAACATGGAAAACCAAGACATCATGTCAATGCAATTTTAAACAAAAAAAAACATTTATCCTAAATTTATATTGTTATTCAACACACTTTATGATAATTATAACAAAGTTTATCACAGTTTATTCAAAGTTTATTCAATGTTTATGCAAACTATAACAAAGTTTATTCAACAAAGTTTATTCAACATATTTTATTCAACATAGAATGTCATGTTCCCAATCGATACAATGTTTTATTCAATGGTTCACTAAAACTTGCATTTTGACCCTTATTCCAAATTTCCTATGAACAAAAGCAACATTTGAAGCCCAATACAATGTTGTTCTATCAGAAACTAAGCACAGTGTAAGATACTAGCATTTTTTTTAGTTTAACATAGCCTTTTCACAATACTCGAATTGCCCAGACAAATCGAAACCACTAATCAAAAGTTCCAACACAGATTTCAATAGTAATCTAACAGTTTATCACATGACTTTCACTTCAACAGATTAGATCAAAAGATAACTAACAACACTAAAACTGTTTTTTACATCTACCTATCATAGAGTCAGCAGCATATCAGTTATGTAGAAGGATACGAAAAATCCTGAAATCTTACCGAATAGCTTCGAAGATGGAAAACCAATGTGTTACAATAGAGAGAGAACGAGAGAGTTGGGAATGTGATGATGGTGATGAATCGGAGTTGACAGAGATCTGGAGGGCTGGACAGGGGTGAGAGAACGAGAGAATTGGCGAGAAATTGAAGGTTTCGCGGCGGTGGTGAGGGTAATGTATCGGCGGAGATGGTTTAGCAATGAAACGGAGGGGTTGCGATGGAGTATAAGGGTTTGTGAAGGTGGGAAGGAGGAGACAAGGTTGAGATAAGGGTGTTAATTGAGAGCGATGAAGGTTGCGTTGATGAAGGCTGTACACGAAGGGTTTTTTGAGAATGGGTAGTGAGAGGAACATAAATCGTGTTTTGTTATTTCAGGGTTTTAGAATTTTAATTATAAAATTAGATACGACAACGCTTTTCAAAAGCGCTTTCTTAGGGTCAGATATAGCATCACTTTTTCCTAAGAAAGCACTTTCTTTCCCTATTGTGATACGGTGAACTGACTTTGTAGGATTTTTGTATCCAAATGTGCGGATAGCAAGAGTCGCCACCGACTTTTATTTTTATCCAATTAAGGGAAGGTAAAAGTAATGTAAAAGACCTTCGTTAGATTCTCGAGTTCGGGAGAATGGTTATGAAAAGGGAAGGTATTAGCACCCTTTCCATCCGCAGCTTATTCTACGTGCTCTTAGTTGCTCTAGATCACTTTTTAAAAATTGCTTTCTGTGTGTTTGACAAAGATGTTTTGAAAAGGGCATTTCGCTTTGACTTTGTAATGACTCATGTAGGAGTGTATACAAAGTGTTCGGAAATGTTTTTGTTTTGAAAAGAATTTGAACTTTGAAAAAGAGTGTGTGTGAAAAGCATTTGATAGAGCAAGCAACTAAGAGACTTATTTACCCACCAATTGGTCGCTTTGTTGTACTTCTACATTCCTTTAGAATAGCGCTAGCCATACCATTAGTTAGTAGGTAGCTCCATTCTGGATGTAAGCGGACATTCGGGACATCGGATGGTCATAGAAGGCAACTTGTAGGAAGTATCCTAGCACATATCGAAGGACTATCATCATTTTCGTAGGCGACAATCGAGGGTCAAGATCATGTATTCGGAGGCGACATCGTGGGTCTATGATCTTTGTATCGAAGGGACTATGATGATTTGTTTGGAAAGCAACGGTGCTAGAATACCTCTACGTTCGAGGGACATGACCATAGGCATCGAGAGAATTACCCTAAGGGTGCGTGTGAAAGAAGTGTGTTGAGTTCGTAATATATTATCTTGAAGATTAGTGTGAGCTATGTCCAATTATTATCTTGCC
The DNA here is from genome assembly GCA_021764765.1 of Vicia sativa. NCBI lineage: Eukaryota > Viridiplantae > Streptophyta > Magnoliopsida > Fabales > Fabaceae > Vicia > Vicia sativa. Next base: position 270,736,800 of record CM038793.1, read on the forward strand.
ATACACGCCTAATTACTAGCAATTGATAAGGGTGCGGAAAGTAAAAGTGCGGAATGTAAATGCGGAAAATAAACCTACGCTATTACATGGCTTTGGCGATACATAATTAGAGTGCGGAAAGTAAAAGTCCTAAATTAAACTATTACAACCCATGAGCAATTACATTATTGAAAAGTAAAATAAAACGGAAGAATCGTCAATCGGATCAACCTGTGAAAGAATGGGAAATCGGAAAATACGAGATGAATTGAATAAGAGGAAAAATGTTAGAAAAAATGCAATTTTTAATATGAGAAAATTAATATGTGCTGGAAATAAGATAAATAAGTTAAAATAATTTTTTGGGATTTTTTGGAAAAAGATTTAATAATTAAAATGCAATTTATAATGATTTAAATGCTAAAATATAAATAAAATAAATATGCATGCAAAAATTATATTTTTTAATTTATTAAATTAAATAAAGATTTTTATGAAAATAATGTAAAAAGAAAATATTTTTTGGTATTTTTTTTAATGCAGAATAAAAATTATGAAGATAAATTAAAATAAGAGAAAATATTAAAATAAATTGGAAAATAGAAAAATATGAAAAAACTTGCGCTTTGAGAAAAGAAAGCAAAGCGGCTCGAGTGGATCGAACCCATGACATTAGAGAGCATCTTTGCACAGAAACGCCTAACCATCGGACAAGTGGCGTTGGATGTTTAGAAAAAAACAATAACATATAAATGATGACGCGTCCCGAAATATTTAAAACATGCGTGGACCCTGTGACTTATGAACGGACGAATCACGTTGTTTCTTTTGCCACGCGATCCACCGGAGTCAACGGTCGGCCGAGCCCTAGCTCCCGCTCTCCTACCGTCCAATTTACCTAACCCGCAAAATACACGAATTAAAGCCATGGTTAATGCTACCCCCTAAATCGGGTCTCATGAGTCCAATGGTGGTCTCCGCTTCCTTTGAATCGGCCTGTAATTTGTGATTCGACTCACAGCTCTCAAAGCCCTAAGTATGGCATCTAGTGTTTCTAACGCTCAAGCATTCAAACGATGGCCCGATCATGCTTATGGAACCTCAGAACACAGTTGAAAGCGTTAGAATCGATTAATACAAATGTAATAATCAAATGCAAAAATCAAAAGAAATTGAATATGTATGTATGTGTATGCATCGATTCTGGACGATTTAATCAAAGGCAATGGTGCATTCTTACTCAAACCTACCCACTGAGCACGATGGAATGATGTTTGGAGGCTGAAACCTGCTGGAAATTGAAATTCGAATTTCAAAGATTCTTGGAAAATTTTGACAAAATAAGGGTTTGGCTTGAGCTAGGTTTCGTCCTCGTGTCGTGTCGGCAATTTATAGAAGAAATTTGGATGGCAAAAGGAGTGAAAAAAGATTGCTTCTTGAATGTGCAAATATTTCCATTTAAAATAAAAATCAAATATTGAAAAATATATGATTTTCTCATGAATGCAAGGCTATCACGAATTTGGTAAGGGTCATGGGCCTTCTTGGACATTTAGGAAGATATAAAATCATTCCTTTTGAGAAAAATGTTTAATTTTCATATTTTATATAATTTATTTTGAATTAAATGTTATAAAATTCAAATATAAATCATAAAATAGAAAATAACCAAGGCCAAGCATTTATGGGTCAATAATAGCATTATGAACAAGTTTGGATCAAAAGATTATAGGCCCATTTGGAAAATTTTGCATTTTGACCAATATGTCCTTTTGTGCAATTGTCCAAAATTCCCCAACTTCTGAATAGTGTATCTTGCTCAATTTTCCACATTTTTGAGTGTTCTTGGACTTTCTGGAAAGCTCTAAGAGTCCTCTAAACAATGTCTTTGGTCTCATCTCAATTGGAGTTACCATGCTCAAAATATCTTCAAAACAAAAAGTTGACTTTTGTTGACTTTGAAAATGACCAGTAATGTTTTGAGCTATACCTCTCAAATGAAGCATTTTTGGACATTCTTGTGAGACATGAAGTTGTGGAGAATTGAATTTCCTTCAAAACAAGAGGTGGTGGAAAATTTCGAGAAAGTATGAGAAAGTTATGACCAAAGTTCATTGACTTTTCATCTAGAAACCCTAATTTAGAAAGTTTGACTTTGGGCAAATCTTGAGTTTTCTTGATGAATCATGATCAACCCTTGATCAAATGATGAATGTAACTTCAAAATGAGGATGTTGACCAAAAATCAAGTTTTGACCGTATGTTGACCACAGCTTGACTTTTGTCCAATACACCGATTTTCAACCATCCGAGCAATTGTCCGAGGAAACTTGACTTGAGACTTGAAACTTGACATGGAGAATCTTTGAAGCATATGAGGAGGCATGAAGGCCATTGGAGATGTTGGACATCCATCTTGATCGAGAGATACCAAACCCTAGTTTGGGTTGATTGTCTAGAGAGAGTTTGTCCGATCAACTCTTGAGGAATCCTCGAGTATGGATGTATGAAATCTCTTGAGTAGATGGAGGGCAAATTTTGGGGTATGACACTGCCCTGCTCAATCTTCTTGTACGGAAGGGTTAGATTGACATGCTTGTCTTTCGTGACTGGAGGTAGAAGATGATTGAACACCGAGTACACCGAAAATTTGCACCGCTGGTGGATGATGCGGAATGGGCTTACGATGCCATTTGGAGAAGTTGGAGACTTCACTGGGAACGAGTCGACGCTAGACTCGAGTTTGTTAAATAGGAGAGCCGACGGAGATGGGCTTAAGATGCCATCCGAAAGGTCGATGCTGGGAATGAGTCGACGTTAGACTCAGATGTTCCCGAACGGAGAGGAGATGGGCTTAAGATGCCATCCGGGGAGTCGACGTTAGACTTCGTGATCACTTTGAATGAAGTTATTGGTCCGTATTGATTTTTAACCATATATGCAGATTCTAGAAGAGATGTTGACAAATAGTCGGAGATGGGCTTAAGGTGTTATCCAAGGCAACCGAGTCGTATGCTAGACTCAGTTCTTGCTGATAATCGTAATAAATCTTCGTGTTGATTACTCGAGGAAATTGTAGTTGGCAAGAATGTGGATAGCTTCCTGTGTGCATCGGTGTTGATCCATTGCCTGTTATCGGAGGATAACCAGAGGCGGTCTTTCGGATAGTTTTCCGCCGATTCGGGCTTAATCGGACCTGTCGCAAGGCGGTCTTTCGATAGTTTTCCGCCGGCTCTTAATCTCGACCCGTTTGCGGGTGACTATTACTGCTTTGGAGAAAACAAGAAAAAACTTTGATAGAAAATTGGTTAGTTTTATGCAAAGCATGATGCATGACAGTGTATATGAATGACATGAATTATGACTTTATGAGAAATGAATGAATGATGAATGTCGTGATATTTCAAAACATATCCATCTTGAAGAAGATGCGGATATTCTGTTTGAAGATTTCTAACTTCTGCCTGGGGAATTGAGTAGGTGAGAACCCTGCTTTTGAAGGAGAAGAAAGATATCTTGGATTCCTCCGATGCACTATCTGACCAAGTCTTGGGCCTAGACATTGTTGAGGAAGGTAGAGATTTGAGAAGCTCATTGGAGATCTCATATAGACCCCGCCGAGGAGAATCGGGAGGCGATCCGCTGGGGACCTTGTATGTAGATCCCGCGAGGAAATTTAAGAGATGCTCATGGGATTCCGAGTGTAGATCTCACCGAGAGCATTTGATGGTTACCGAGAGACCAGCTTGAAGAGTCTAGAGTCCGTTGTAATCTTTGGCCGGGAATAAAGGTATATGTTTCCTCCGATGCACTATCTCACCAAGTTTCGAGTCCGATACCGCTTCCGGAGAAGGGAGGATTGAGAAATGTCCTGGGATGAAGTGTTACCGCTTGAGACCGATGTAACGTTGTTTGGTTGAGTGAAATTGTTGCTCGTGGATTCCTTATACTCACTGGGAAGGTGTGTTGTGTGACACCTTTATGCTCTGTGAGGAATTGTATGGGTGACTTTCGTCGTCCCAAATCCTGAGCCCGTAGTAAGTACTTTTGCATATTCACTTTTCGTATGTTTGCAGGGGATTTTTTGTCAAATGCGATAATCATTCAAAGCAAACGTTGGACTTATTGCAAATAACAACAATGAAATTGTAAAGAGAAAGAAGTCGATTTATTTGATGTGGCGATGGCCAAGTAATTTGTACACAAGAAAGGTAAAAGCTATGCGAAACAATCTCGTTAAGTTCCAACTATGCTAGTACTCATATATTTCAACTATCTCATCTCCTCACAAAGAGAGTGAACGATCTTCGCCATTTGAATCTTGAATGCCGATAGTAGTCCGAAACAGTGATCCGAAGAGACATAGTCGTACTCTTAAATCCCTAACTTTTGCCTAGACCGCCTTTCGGTTTTCACCACGGATACCCTTTTGCCCAAGCCGCCTTTTCGTGTTTTCGACTTGCGGTGTACATGTTTTGTATATATCCTTAATTTTGCCCGAACCTTTGGTTCGCCAGATGCCTTGTTTTGCCTAGGCCACCGGCCTAGCGGGTCTCTTTATGCGTAGTATTTTTGACTATGTCTCGCTCACGTGGTGTGGAAGTCTTCACCATCCATGGTGCTAAGTATCATAGCTCCACCGAAAATATCTTTGACTACAAATGGTCCCTCATAGGTGGGAGTCCATTTGCCCCGATCCCTTGTGGAAGAATGATGCGCTGACTACTAGATCACCGACTTGGTAGACCCGGTGCTTGACCTTCTTGTTAAATGCTCGATCATTCGCTTTCGATAAATGTCCATGGCGATGGACGCGACTCGCTTCTCATCGATCAAGTTAATCCGTCAAGGCGAGTCAACCCAATCGCCTTCGCCTAACTCGCCTCTGAGGACTCGTCGAGGGTATCCGAACCTCGATGGGCAAGACGGCTTCCATACCGTATACAAGAGAGAAGGGGTCGCCCTGATGTTCGTGTTGAAGTGCGATAACCATGAAGAGCAAATGGTAACATCTCATGCCAATCTTTGTAAGTCACCGTCATCTTCGATAATCTTCTTAATGTTCTTATTGGCGGCTTCCATCGCGCCATTCATCTTAGGCCGATATGGAGAAGAGTTGTGATGTTTGATCCGAATGCGTGCAGCTCTGATCATCTTGTTGTTGAGATTGGAACCGTTATCTCGTGATAATCCTTTCGTGAGTGCCATACCGACAGATAAGATTATGCTTGATGAATCGAGCCACTACATTCTTGGTAATGATGCATACGAGGTCGCTTCTACCCACTTGGTAAAGTAATCAATTGCCACAAGGATGAAACGATGTCCATTGGAAGTCAGGCTTAATCTCTCAATCATGTCAATACCCCACATTGCAAAAGGCCACGGAGAAGTTAAAACATTCAGGTAATCGAGGTACGTGCACTTTGTCGGCATAGATCCGGCATTTGTGACAAGATCGAGCATAGCGTGACAATCGCCCATGGTGGACCAATAGTAACCTGTTCTCAAAATCTTCTTAGCCATAGTGTATCCACCGAGTGGGTACCAAACTCGCGTAACTCTTCCATGATACGCATTGCTGTTTTCCGTCTACACAATGAGTAAACACAATCGTGGTTGCGCTTGTATAAGATGTCGTTGCCGAGGAAAAATTTAGATGCAAATCTTCTCATGAACTTCTTATCATTGATAGATGCCCCTGCGGGATATTCCTGAGTCTCGAGATACCTTTTCACGTCGTAGTACCAAGGTTTCTCTTGCCAAGCTCATAACAATACGTTCGTCGAACTTCTCAATGATGATCCGGGAGCCTCGTTGTCCCATCTAACTTTGAACATAGACGACATAGTAGCCAATGCGTCTGCCAACTGATTCTCTTCTCGTGGAATATGATTGAAAGTAATCTCTTCAAAGTAGGGAATCAAACTCAGAACATGCTCGACACGGAATGAGATTCGGATGCTTCGATCCCACTCGCCTTAATCTGACCGATCACTAAAGTCGAGTCTCCATACACTTGTAAGAACTTGATTCTTAAGTCAATAGCTTTGATACCCATGATGCACGCTCGACCGCCATGTTGTTAGTGCAATCAAACATAATCTGGCGGTGAAAGGAGTATGCCGCAGGGACGAATGATGGCGCCAATGCCATTGCCAAGTGAGTTTGAGGCTCCATCAAAGACCATAGTCCATCGGGATCCTTGTTCGTGTCCTTCGTCTGGGCCTCGGTTCTTAATCAGAACTAGTAAAACATCTTCATCTCGAAATTGAACCGCATAGATCGATAGTCATCTACGGCTTGATGAGCCAAATGATCGGCTACTACACTTCCTTTGATCGCTTTAGAAGTGTACGGATGTCGATTCGGTCAAGATCATCTGCCATCTTGCTATTCTTCCTGAGAGAGCTGGTTTCTCAAAGATGTATTTTATCGGATCCATCTTGGAAATCAATAAGGTAGTGTGAGTCAACATATACTGCCTTAGTCGGCGAGCAGCCCAAGCCAAAGCGTTGCAAGTTTTCTCGAGCTGAGTATCTTGTTTCACAGTCGGTAAACTTTTGCTAAGGTAGTATATTGCATGCTCTTTTCGACTGCACTCGCCATGTTGCCCCAACACACACCCCATTGAGTTTTCTAACACCGTACATGATAAGAGGTCTTCCTTCGCACATCGGGATAGGAGGATTCTGGTATTCCTTGATTTTGTCAAAGCGATCCGCAATCGCCATTCCATTCCACTACTTGATCTTTCTTTAGTAACTTGAAGATTGGCTCAAGTAGTAGTTAGTGTGCAATGAATCGGCAATGTAGTTCAATCGGCCCAAGAAACCTCGACCTCCTCGGTGCGGGAGTCGCATCTCTTGAATGGCTTTAACCTTGGCAGGTCAACCTCAATACCTTTACAATCGACAACAAACCCTAGGAGTTTTCCGGATCCGACTCAAAGGTGCACTTGTTAGGATTGAGTCTCATCAGACTTCAATCACAAATAGTTTCGCAAATGATGAAGATGTTCTTCTTCATGATCGAGCTATCATGTCGCCAACATAGACCTCTATCTCGTGATGAATCATGTCATGAAATAATGTCACCATAGCACGCGATAAGTGGCGCTGCTTTTCATCCAAACGGCATAACCTTGTAGCAAAGTGCCCCACCGTAACGAAAGTAGTCTTCTCCATGTCTTCGGAGCCATTTTGATCCGATTGTAACCGAGAAACCATCCATGAAGGAGAAAACCTTATGCCGAGCGGTGTTGTCAACGTAACATCAATACGAGGAAGTGGGAAATCGCTTTCGGACTCGCTTTGTTCAAATCTCGTAATCCACACACATTCGTATTTTACCATCTTTCTTGGGCACGGGTACCACATTAGCAACCCATCGGGATAGAGGTAACGGCTAGAAAACCATGAACGCTTCATAACTTCGGCTTTGATTTTCTCGACATCTCGGACGATACGACGAACCTTCGCTTCACCGAGAAAACCTTCTTTGTCGGTGTACCACAATATCAATGTCTAAACCCGCATGTCTTCGTATGACCAAGCAAAACCTCAACATAATCTCGTAGCATCCGAACCAACCTTTCTTTAACACCGCCTCAAGACCCGCCTCTATCTTGATCTCTTTCTTGTCTTCGTCAAGACTCCAAATTCACAACCTCAACTTGCTCTTCGTGGTCAGATAACTCGCTTTCTTGTCAGCGCAAGTTCTCCGGCACTTCACAATCTTCCTCACCTTCGCCTTCGGCTTGGTAGATCGGATTATCAAGTCATATTTAGCACTAGCATAGTCATATTAACTAGATTCGAGTGATTCGCAGTGTATCACGGGTGTGTGTAAGAAACACATAGCCTTTTGAAGGGTGATAAAGTAAAAGAAAGAAAACACGATTGAATGCAAAAGTCCAACGATTTATTGAATGAAAATACGCAAACGATGATAATAACCTCGAACGAGCCATGATGCCCCGGCAAGGCACTAGGCTTTCAAAGTTTATTGTTCAAAACATAAAGAAATACGAAAAGCAAACAAAACAAGAGCAATTACTCCCGGCTAAAGGAGATTGGTATGACGCCTTCGCCTTCCAATTGTTGAGCCCATGATCCGAGTCGAAGATCCACTTGCGATGTCGGTCGCTGCCTTCTATAGCATGGATTCCACTGGCCGATGCGGAAAGGAAATTGGCCGCACGCTCGCGTATCATCTTCCGACCTTGATGGTGAAGCCTAAACCAGTCTTGTCAAATTTGAAAGGAAGATCAGGGAGCTGTCCCCAAATAGTACTACCTCCTTGTTCAACAGTAGCTTGGGCATCTTTCAAAGAGGCCATTCTAGGTGGAGCTTGCTTCAGAGTGACAGAGTCAAGCATGACTGGTATTGCTTCAAAAGCTTGACAAGGAGTCTCGAAGAATTCACCCTCCATCTCGAGATAGCGGAATGACTGTAGATGACTGACCATATACTCTTCTTCACCACACACTGTAATAACCTTCCCTTTCACCGGGTACTTCAGTCGATGCAAGGTAGAGGTAATACCGCCCCATGTATCCAAGGCGCCCAAGTAGGCAAGAGTAGGTCGGACGGATGTCCATGACAAAGAAAGTGGAATCAAAAGTCCGGGAACCGACTTTAACAGCAGAGTGAGCTCTCCAAGTACCGCTCGCTTAGAACCATCAAAAGCTCTCACGATAATGTCACCGGGTCTCGAACCAACCCTTCGACATCAAGTCGATCAAAAGCGCCTTCGAAGGATATTCAAAGCGTAACCGTATCCACCAAGACATGAGATGTTGTAGTGCCTTTGCATTCAATGGAGATGTGCAAGGCCTTGTTATGTTTCTTTCCGGAGTCAAATCAAGATCGAGAAGCCTAGGCGTTGTTGCGGCTAGCAATACAAACTTCGAAGGTCGTGGTAGTGTTTGCGCACATGAGCACTCTTCGAAACTTCACCAAGGCATTAGCATGAGCCTCGAGCACAAGAGCAGAGCGAGCATGGAGATCTTGGACGGAGTCTGTCCTAACTGCTCCACAACATTGTAATCACTCTTCTTGATGATCTTAATTTCCTCCATTTCTTGTTTGAGGTGTCTTCAAGAACTTCCTTTGGCACTTCGTTGAAAGGGATGAGTTACCGATTCTTTCCTCTAGTGGATATTGATTTAGTAGCCGAATGCGAGTGAGTCGCAGTGTCTCTTGGAGGAGAGATCTCGAGAGAATACCCTTCCAGCTTCGGTCACCTTATCGATCCTGATGTTGTCAATGTCGAATAGAAACTTCAGATAAGATCTTCAATTGTCGAGGGTCTTGCTTGACGCCATAATAGTAAACATCCGCTCCATAGTTCCAAGGGATAGCTTTGTCGAGGAATATGGAACCGGTCTTGGAGAAGTAATAATGAGAGGCGCCACTCTAGGCACGGATCAACAGAGGAAATCCTTATTGTTAACATCAAGATAATCTTCGAAATCGTCACCCCATCCGTCGCCTTAACATCTTCAATAGGAATCTTGTAACTATCGTGACAGGTACTTCACCATGTAATCATATTTTCCACTTGGCTGCCCCAAGGTATCCCACACGATGGTACAGCTCGCATTGTCAATCCTCAACTTGACATTTCTTCACACTTCCGCATGTGGTTTTTAAATAGTATCTCACGATTATCCATCATGCATCGAACACGCCTTCTCAACCAAGCACAATCATCGTGCGCGAGCACCAACGACAGCCTCCGGGCATCCCGGATTGACACCGCTTGCAACAAATTCTTCTTAACACCATCGAGGAATGGTCAAGTCATCTATGTTGAAAACATAAGTATCGTCACCAACAAAGATTGGAACTCTTGTCATGGTTAGGCATAGGCGCTGATCACATTCGAGTCTCAACAGAGGGTCAAACTCAATGCTTAGCTTCGATCATATCCTGAATCTTGTTCTTCGAGCCCAACAATTGTCGTTGTCGTGCCCGGTCTTGGAATGGTAAGCACACTTAGCATTAGGATTGTACTTTGAGAGGAAGTGTTGACATTTTGAGGAGGATCCCTCAAGGTAATCACCGCTTTCAACATGTGTTGCAAGGCTTGCGACAATGGCATGTTGATCTTCGAACTGCTTCGTGGCGCTGCTCGTTACGCTACTGTCTCACCGAGGTTGTGCCGATGTAGGATCGAGATCACAACCGCCTCTACGATTGAGCACGGTCGGTCTTGGCTCGGCTTTTCGACCATACACAGATTGGCTTCTTTCTTAGCACCAAAAGATCTCTTGCAGATTTGAAGATGTCTCTACCGAATCTTCCCACTTGATACCTTCAATGCGCCGTCAAATATCAACTCGGTGAATCCGGATGAAGAATTTCCAATCGATGATTGAAGAACGGCTGTCCCCATGAACATATCAACCAACTCCCTATTGGACAAGGGTGGTGAACTCCGCTAGATCTCTCCACTTCTGAGCATACTCCTTGAACTTCTCGTCACGACCCATAGACATGCTTTGTAGTTGCATGCGAGTGGGTGTCAATTCCGCATTGTACTCATATTGTCTGCAGAAAGCATCACCAAATCACCTGTGCACGGATACGCCATTCTCTAGTCGATAGTACCATTCCAACCGAGTTCGACAAACTCTCTTGAAAATAGTGCATCCACAACTTTCTCATCATCGGTGGGGTTGATCTTCTGGACATAGGACTTCAAATGCAGCTTAGGGCAAGACATGCCATCATATTTGGAAAAAGTAGGAACTTTGAACTTGGGAGGAATCACCACACCAGGAACGAGACTCAGATCATCAAAATTCATCGACATCTTCGATTTTCCACATTCGACGATCTTCAAGTTGCTTGTACTTGTCATCTTCCTCAGTGTTGGCTATAATCGACGGTCCTCTCCTCCTTTCTTTGGCTCACGCTGATCACCTTCATCACCCTTGGTACTCCCTGGACACACTTCCTTGAGAGCTCAATACGGTGACCACTTTAGGACCCCTTTGAAACGTCTACCCATGTTGAGGAGACCAACAACCTTCTTCTTCTTGTTGATGAGCTTCAGATCTTCTTGGCCTTGGACCAAGTGGTAAACATCTGCTGAAACCGAGCATTCGAGCTTGAAGATCTTTGACATCTCAAGAGCCATTTCGCTAAAATAAATAGCGAGCAAATGAGAAAACCAATCTCCAATGTACCTGTGATGCAATGTTATGCTATGATATGCAATGTTTATGCGAATGCCATGCAATGTTTTCAAGGACCTAAGAGATTTAAGCAATGAACAAACATTTATTAGTACTTCTCATTATTATTCTTTTTCTTTTTAAGTACAAGAGATAGTTCAAAGCAATAAAAGAGAACAAATAAATCCTAAAGCTCTAAGTCTCCCATGGGCGCTTCCTCTTGGTGCCGATGTAAGCGTTGATGTTTCGCTCCTCGTGAAGTAGCTTGGTCAACTCTAGAACTTTCTTCTCACTTGCATAGCATTGAGCTTCAAAGGTATCCTCTTCTTTAAGTGAATCCGGATCTCTTCAAGTCTTCAAAATCGTAGGCATGTCGATGGAGAACAAGATAGGTACGCCACCTATAGCAACAGTTCCATAATTACTTAGTAACAGCGTGAATGGCATCATGAGGTTTTGAGCTCGAGCTCGCACCCATTTGAGGTAAGGTTCCCAAGGAATGGAGTTCGGTGCCCCAAAGTCTTGGTATCGGTCTTCTTTACCATGCCCCAAGCATGTATAAACCTTCGCTAAATCGAGATCGTGATTGTAGTCGAACACAATGTCTTGGAGAAGCATATCATGTGGACCATCTCTTCGAGCAAAACCAAACCGACGTAGAGCTAGAGAAGGTTGTAATACCTCCTTATACCAAGTAGTGGTACATTAGGGAATTCTCCACAACGCCAATGAATGTGAAATCCTTTTGAGAGAAAAGATTCCAACGGATATCCGAATGAGAGAGTGACATCAATCTTTGAGACCATCTCAACCTTTGTTCATTCTTCAAACTGATGGAGGAAGGTGCGAAATAAACCACCTTGAAAGTAACGGATACAACACATGAGAGTTCCTTGTCGCTTAGTAGTACGAAAGAGAGAATGTAGAATGTCTCCAAGTAAGGTAGGCACTGGATTGCGGGTAAGAAACAACTTGATGGCATTGACATCTATGAATTGATCCGAGTTAGGGAATAGAACCAAACCATAAATTAGCAAGGCCACAATGTTCTCAAATGCATGGAAACTCATAACTTTGAGGAATTCTCGGGCTTTCTTGATTAAGAACTTGGAAAGTAAACCCTTAACTCCACTTCTAGTTTCCCAATTGGCTTCAATGTCTGAGTGCTTAAGATGTAAGGCGGATGCAATGTCTTCGAACTTAGGGACCTTTTCTAAACCGGTGAATGGCATTTGATCAAGAATAGGTACCCCAAGTAGCTTAGAGAACTCTTCTAAGGTAGGAACCAACTGATAATCTAGAAATGTAAAGCAATGGTGCTTCGGATCAAAGAACTGAAATAGGACATGCATCATATCTTCTTCAGAATCGGAGATAACCAAATCAAGTAGATAACCATGTCTTTTAATGAACTGAGCATGGTCGGGAATTTCTGAAACCAATTCTTTGAGTTGAGAAGGGATACCCATGAAGCTGATTCGGATAGTCTTTCTAGAAGCCATAATCCCTACAAAACAGAGCAAAGATAAATCCCTAGGTCCTTGAAATAGTTAGAAATGATATGCAATGCGAATGATGTCATGATGTCATGTTTAGCACGCACAAGCAATTCACACAATGAGCCTAGGTTAAGGCTTGCATGAGGTATAGGTGATTACCCTACCAAAAAGTTTGAGTTGGTTCATCCCGTCCTATAATAGTAACCGGTTCTAGGAATCTCATATCATAGATCTTTCGTAGGCGCTTATTTCAATACGACGCCAAGTGGTCGATCGAAAATGTCCCAAAAGTCGGATCTCAATGAGCGTAGCATCGAGTATCAACCAACCTCGGTCTACACCAAAGCCGCCATCTCACTACCTTCTAATGGCCAAGATGGGTCAATTAAGGTTCTAAAAGTTTAGTTAGCGCTTGATGACACCACGAAGCCAAATACTTTCTTCAACTTGGAAATGAAGAGTATCGGGCAACCAAAGTGTCACGCTAACGTAGCCATCATGTTGACCGCGTAGTTATACGTCTAACGGTCGCGATGATCTAATGCCACTTACCTAAAAGGAAACCCGGATCCGGGTGTAGGATCCCCCAACAATTTAATACCCAAGCAACCCTTAAAGATAAAGCATACAAGTCAAACAAAAAGCAATAAATGTTATCTAGAAATCCCTAAGGCAATTCTCTCTTTAGGGTGTTTTCCCACAGAGTCGCCAGCCCGGATACGGTGAACCGACTTTGTAGGATTTTGTATCCAAATGTGCGGATAGCAAGAGTCGCCACCGACTTTTATTTTTATCCAATTAAGGGAAGGTAAAAGTAAGAAAAAGACCTTCGTTAGATTCTCGAGTTCGGAGAATGGTTATGAAAAGGGAAGGTATTAGCACCCCTTTCCATCCGCAGTTTATTCTACGGGCTCTTAGTTGCTCTAGATCACTTTTTAAAATTGCTTTCTGTGTGTTTGACAAAGATGTTTTGAAAAGGGCATTTCGCTTTGACTTTGTAATGACTCATGTAGGAGTGTATACAAAGTGTTCGGAAATGTTTTTGTTTTGAAAAGAATTTGAACTTTGAAAAAGAGTGTGTGGTGTGAAAAGCATTTGATAGAGCAAGCAACTAAGAGACTTATTTACCCACTCAGAATTGGTCGTTTTGTTGTACTTCTACATTCCTTTAGAATAGCGCTAGCCATACCATTAGTTAGTAGGTAGCTCCATTCGTTGGATGTAAGCGGGACATTCGAAGGGACATCGGATGGTCATAGAAGGCAACTTGTAGGAAGTATCCTAGCACATATCGAAGGGACTATCATCATTTTTCGTAGGCGACAATCGAGGGTCAAGATCATGTATTCGGAGGCGACATCGTGGGTCTATGATCTTTGTATCGAAGGGACTATGATGATTTGTTTGGAAAGCAACGGTGCTAGAATACCTCTACGTTCGAGGGACATGACCATAGGCATCGAGAGAGAATTACCCTAAGGGGTGCGTGTGTGAAAGAAGTGTGTTGAGTTCAGAATATATTATCTTGAAGATTAGTGTGAGCTATGTCCAATTATTATCTTGCCATACACGCTAATTACTAGCAATTGATAAGGGTGCGGAAAGTAAAAGTGCGGAATGTAAAATGCGGAAAATAAACCTACGCTATTACATGGCTTTGGGGCGTACATAATTAGGAGTGCGGAAAGTAAAAGTCCTAAATTAAACTATTACAACCCATGAGCAATTACATTATTGAAAAGTAAAATAAAACGGAAGAATCGTCTAATCGGATCAACTGTGAAAGAATGGGAAATCGGAAACGAGATGAATTGAATAAGAGGAAAATGTTAGAAAAATGCAATTTTAATATGAGAAAATTAATATGTGCTGGAAATAAGATAAATAAGTTAAAATAATTTTTTGGGATTTTTTGGAAAAAGATTTAATAATTAAAATGCAATTTATAATGATTTAAATGCTAAAATATAAATAAAATAAATATGCATGCAAAAATTATATTTTTTAATTTATTAAATTAAATAAAGATTTTTATGAAAATAATGTAAAAAGAAAATATTTTTTGGTATTTTTTTTAATGCAGAATAAAAATTATGAAGATAAATTAAAATAAGAGAAAATATTAAAATAAATTGGAAAATAGAAAAATATGAAAAAAAACTTGCAGTTTTGAGAAAAGAAAGCAAAGCTGGCTCTGGAGTGGATCGAACCCATGACATTAGAGAGCATCTTTGCACAGGAAACGCCTTAACCACTGGGACAAGTGGCGTTGGATGTTTAGAAAGCTGAAAACAATAACATATAAATGATGACGCGTCCTGGAAATATTTAAAACACAGTCAGCTCGCGTGTGGACCCCAGGACTTATGAACGGACGAATCACGTTGTTTCTTTTGCCACGCATCCACCGGAGTCAACGGTCAGACGCCGAGCCCTAGCTCCGTCTTCTACCGTCCAATTTACCTAACCTGCAAAATACACGAATTCGAAAGCCATGGTTAATGCTACCCCCCCTAAATCGGGGTCTGCGAGTCCAATGGTGGTCTCCGTTTCCTTTGAATCGGCCTGTAATTTGTGATTCGACTCTCACAGTTCTCAAAGCCCTAAGTATGGCATCTAGTGTTTCTAACGTTCAAGCATTCAAACGATGGCCCAGATCATGCTTATGGAACCTCAGGAACACAGTGAAAGCGTTAGAATCGATTAATACAAACAGAATAATCAAATGCAAAAATCAAAAGAAATTGAATATGTATGTATGTGTATGCATCGATTCTGGACGATTTAATCAAAGGCAATGGTGCATTCTTACTCAAACCTACCCACTGAGCACGATGGAATGATGTTTGGAGGCTGAAACCTGCTGGAAATTGAAATTTGAATTTCAAAGATTCTTGGAAAATTTTGACAAAATAAGGGTTTGGCTTGAGCTAGGGTTTCGTCCTCAGGCTTGTGTGTATTGCTGGCAATTTATAGAAGAAATTTGGATGGCAAAAGGAGTGAAAAAAGATTGCTTCTTGAATGTGCAAATATTTCCATTTAAAATAAAAATCAAATATTGAAAAATATATGATTTTCTCATGAATGCAAGGCTATCACGAATTTGGTAAGGGTCATGGGCCTTCTTGGACATTTAGGAAGATATAAAATCATTCCTTTTGAGAAAAATGTTTAATTTTCATATTTTATATAATTTATTTTTGAATTAAATGTTATAAAATTCAAATATAAATCATAAAAATAGAAAATAACCAAGGCCAAGCATTTATGGGTCAATAATAGCATTATGAACAAGTTTGGATCAAAAGATTATAGGCCCATTTGGAAAATTTTGCATTTTGACCAATATGTCCTTTTGTGCAATTGTCCAAAATTCCCCAACTTCTGAATAGTGTATCTTGCTCAATTTTCCACATTTTTGAGTGTTCTTGGACTTTCTGGAAAGCTCTAAGAGTCCTCTAAACAATGTCTTTGGTCTCATCTCAATTGGAGTTACCATGCTCAAAATATCTTCAAAACAAAAAGTTGACTTTTTGTTGACTTTGAAAATGACCTGTAATGTTTTGAGCTATACCTCTCAAATGAAGCATTTTTTGGACATTCTTGTGAGACATGAAGTTGTGGAGAATTGAATTTCCTTCAAAACAAGAGGTGGTGGAAAAATTTCTGAGAAAGTATGAGAAAGTTATGACCATCAAAGTTCGTTGACTTTTCATCTAGAAACCCTAATTTAGAAAGTTTGACTTTTGGGCAAATCTTGAGTTTTCTTGATGAATCATGATCAACCCTTGATCAAATGATGAATGTAACTTCAAAATGAGGATGTTGACCAAAATCGAAGTTTTGACTGTATGTTGACCAGTTGACTTTTTGTCCAATACACCGATTTTCAACCATCCGAGCAATTGTCGAGGAAACTTGACTTGAGACTTGAAACTTGACATGGAGAATCTTTGAAGCATATGAGGAGGCATGAAGGCCATTGGAGATGTTGGACATCCATCTTGACTGGAGAGATACCAAACCCTAGTTTGGGTTGATTGTCTAGGAGAGAGTTTGTCTGATCAACTCTTGAGGAATCCTTGAGTATGGATGTATGAAATCTCTTGAGTAGATGGAGGGCAAATTTTGGGGTATGACACCTATGCCTTTAGCAGCGCATTACAAAAGCGCTTTCTTAGGTTAACCTTTAGCAGCGCTTTTAAAAAGCGCTTTCTAAGGGTAACATATAGCAGCGCTTTTGAAAAGCGCTTTCTTAAGCTAGCCTTGAAGAGCATTTTTTTGGAGACAATTTTTTTTATAAATTATGACAGCACTTTCTCATAAAAGCGGTTTCTTTTGTGTGCTGCCAAAAATGGCTTTTGGCGTAGTGTTGACAAAAAGCAATTAAAACTTGTCGTGTGGTCGCGTTGATTCTATCAAGCTTCTGACAAGTTTTCATGCGCAAGTTTCAAGATGGTCACCTTGCTAACGACTAACAATTAACAATTCGATGATATACCTGACAAGTTCCAAGATGGTCATTTTGCTAACCTTTATTAATTGCTTTTTATTTTATGCTCTTTACTTTCCGCTTTTATTTTTTACGCTCTTTACTTTTATGCACTTTAATTTTAGCATTTACATTTCATGTCTTTTTTTTCTTTGCTCACTTGGGCACTTTATTTTCTTGTCATTTTGAATTTGCTCACTTGAGCTTTTGTTTTCCTTTTCAAAAATACCTAATAATTCAACTTGAACATAAAAGAATTTTAATTGGACTTGGTTACTATCCTTATGCTCGGAGTTGGATCTTTGTACTTAGGATTAGGACCCATACCCTAACTTGGAGAATTTTGTGCCCTTGGTGTTATTCTTTCTTGCTTGGTTATTATCTTTGCATGCAGGTTATTCTGTTATACTCGATTAATAGTGGATTTCCTCCAAATACAACTGTTACTTTGTCTGTTTCTTTTCTTGAGACAAGAGTTCACCTAAGGCATTGATTGATCTGAAGCTTGTTTTTTTGTCTGGTTATTTGTTCCTTATGTGGTAATCCGAAGGATGTGATATGGTATTGACTCTTGATGTCAAGTACTAGTTTTCTCACTTGATTAGATATTTCTTTACCCTTACCTTTTACTTTATGCACTTAGGTTAGCCTCTTCATCTCCTCCCATATTCTTTAATTTTAAAAATCTTCCCTCTTTTTCAAAGGATTTTTGTTTTCAAAATTCGAATCGCTTTCATAAAAAACTTGGAATTAGGTCCATGAATTTTAAAACTTGTTTTCTTAATAAATTTTCAATCCATTTAATAATACTTTGACGTTTTTTTGTTAAGACTAAAAGACACCTAACCTCACTCAAAAAGTTTGAGCTCGTTATGGATTTTCTAAACTAACATTTTTCTTAAAACCAACCAACACACAACTTTAGCCTTTTTTTACCCGAACTACTGGGTTTTGATTTCAACATTGCACATTGTTGGTATGTAGGCCTAGAACTCTTGGAAGTTATACCAAACTAAAATTGTAAAAATACTCCCCCCCCCCCCACCATCCATTTGTACATATACTTTTTTTAGTACACATATACAAATTTTCAAAAAGGTTCATACGGAGTACCGTAGATGCTTTGGGTGTCTAACACCTTCCCTTTGCATAACTAACCCCCGGTACCAGATCTTTGATCTTTTTTTGTTAGGATTTTATTCGCTCTTTTTCCTATTCCTTTGGATAAAATAAAAGCGCGGTGGCGACTCTTTTGTTACTTTTTGAGTTAAGTCAATTTTATGGCTTATACTCGCAGTTTTTGCTGCCGCAGTTTGGATGGGGTATGCATTGAAA
Source organism: Vicia sativa (assembly GCA_021764765.1). Taxonomy (NCBI): domain Eukaryota; kingdom Viridiplantae; phylum Streptophyta; class Magnoliopsida; order Fabales; family Fabaceae; genus Vicia; species Vicia sativa. The sequence goes on from CM038793.1 coordinate 270,755,290, forward strand.
AATAGGATATCCGCATTGCATGGATCACGCAAAAGCATTTACTTTTGAAAAGGGCGGGAAACGTTCATGGTTTGATTGTCATCGTAGGTTCTTACCTACAAACCATGAATTTATAAGAAATAAAAATGCTTTTAGAAAATGAGAAAAAGTAACAGATCCACCTCCCCCTCAAATGTTATTGACTGAAGTATGGAATATTGTGTGACCTAATAAAATTCACAAATATTGGTGAAGTATGCAGAATTCAAGGATATGCGGATTTGCACAATTGGACAAAAAAAAGTATTTTTGGGACCTCTCATATTGGAAGGATAATTTGTTGCGACATAATATTGATGTTATGCATATTGAGAAGAATATTTTTGATAATGTATTTAATACAGTGATGGATAATGAGAAGACAAAAGATAATGAGAAGGCTAAAAAAGACTTGGAACTTTTATGTAATCGAAAAGAATTGGAGTTGAAACCTTGACCAAATGGAAAAATTTTATACCTCAAGTCTTGTTACACTCTTACTCCCCAAGAAGCAAAAGCACTATGTCGGCGGTTAAATGATTTGAGGATTCCTAGTGGTTATTCTACTAACTTAGCAAGATGTGCTAACGCTATAACAGGGAATATGCATGGAATGAAAAGTCCAGGTGGTCATGTTTTCATGGAACAATTGCTTCAAATTGCATTTAGTTCACTACCTAAGAATGTGCTTAATCCACTAACTGAGACCAGTCAATTTTTTTTATATTCATTTGTGCCTCAACATTAAGAGTAGACAATATCATTCCATTTGTGCCTGCAAGTTGGAGCAAATATTTCTGCTAGGTTTCTTTGATTCTATGGAGCATCTCCCTATGCATCTTGCTTATGAAGCTTTCCTAGGTGGACCTATTCAATATAGATGGATGTATCCATTTGAAAGATTCATAGGTGATTCAAAGTGATCAGTTAAAAATGAGGCAAGAGTTAAGGGATCTATTTGTGCATATTATTTACATCGCGAAACATCACATTTTTTCTCTCATTATTTCAATCACATGATGTTGACTCTAAGAATCATAAGGAACGAAGTTCACTTCAGTGAAAGAAGTCAATTCACCTTATCAGTTTTCATTCGTCCATGGTGTCCCTCAGGGAAGATAGGTGAGCATTGGCTTTCCAAAAAATAAATGTAATTTGCTAATGTCCATGTGTTAATTAACTGTGTTGAAGTTAAACCATATCTTGAGTAAGTATATTTAATTAAGTATATATTTTATTGGTTAAAACTTGTAACCTTCTCTAACCTATATTTTTTCTTTGAAATAGGACATTTAGTACCTACTATTATCAAAGCACATGCGAACAATCATCGACTGCTTACACACGTGCCTATTTTCCATCATGGTTCAAGCAACAATTATAATGGTTACAAATTTCACACTGAGATATCGAGTGAAGGGAAGAGAACCATACACAATGGTGTAGTCGTAAAAGGAGTTATAAAGGCTGGTGATGACGACTTTTATGGGGTGGTCACACATATTTACGAGTCGGTCTATAATTGTATGGACTCAAAAAATAAAGTTGTCTTGTTTTATTGTGACCATTATGATCCATCTTCCAGAGGAACACAAATTGATTAAAAAATATAACATCGTTGAGGTTTAAATAGATAGAAAGTACAAAGAGTATAACCCTTTCATAATGGCAGACAATGTTATGAAAGTTTATTATGTAACTTATCCTTTAGTTACCCCACGCAAACGAGGATGGCATGTTATAATCAAGTCCAACCCAACGGGTCACATTGAGACTGACGAAGTAATAGAAGATGTTTCATACCAAGATGATGAGATTTCAGATGTTAATGAGGTAATTTAAATTGAGGCGGTTATAAGTTTGTGTGATACTTTAGTTAAGGGTCAACAAGTTGACACAACTATCTTGGTTTCAACAAATCCCGTGGAAGAAGAGCAAGAATAGCTAGGAGAGTCTGAAGACAACAATTTCACATCCGTTGAAGACAATGAAGATTATGATGATGAATAATTTAAATATGTATTGTGTAATATTACTCTTGTGTAATAAGATTGTGTAATATTTTCTTTCAAATATATATATATACATATATATATATAGATAGATATATATATATACATAGATATATATACATATATATATATATATATACACACACACACATATATTGTCTTATGTAATATTATCTTTTAGGTAACATTCATTGTTTAATGTTTTTCTTTCAAATTAGAAACAAAAATTCCACCCAAGAGAAAGGAAAAAGGTAAGACTTAACAAAAGTCACATCGCACCAGGTTTATTATAGAGGAGGTTTATGATTCAGGTTTATTTATTCCTATACCACAATCGAGTCAAGTGGCTAATACCCCTCCACATTCTACCCCACATCTTATGCATCATATTCCACCTTATATGCATCCTACTTCACCCATGTCTAAATCTTTCAATAGATTACTATACACACCTCCGGGATGCACATCATTCCCACCCACATCCTCGACAACTTTTATTAGTCCTACTGGATACACACAATATTTTCCTCCTGGACCCAACATATATTTTCCTATGCCTTCGATGAATTCGAGTGGACCAAGCATTCCCCAATCATTACCCATTCTTATAGATCCAGGTCGATCCAGCATACCCTGACCCATGCCTTTTAAGGATGACCATGGCGATATCATTGCTCGTGGAGATAAAAGTTGTCCTACAGATACCATTGCTCAAGAAGATACAAGTGTTACTGAGGAGTAAACAATGAGGGAGTGCATCTTCAGAAGAAATGAGCCACACAAAAATAGATATCATAATGGAAGACTTATCATTTGGTTCGATTTAGGATCGTAAGTGTGTATATATATTTTATATTGTATTTTAAATTTGATTTTTATTTAATCAATTCTAACTCAAGATTTTGGTGTTTAGGATCTTGCCCTCACATCAGGAAGTATCGATCATAACAACCATTATTAAAGAGAAGTATACAAACTTTTTGTCGACTTATGGAGTTGTATGGTAGAACATATTGGTTTAAAGCATTTCAGGTATAATTGACTTACTCATTTAGGCATTTCCTTTTATATTTTTTGAGATATTCATGATTATACTTTATTTCATAATTAAACTTTATTGCATTTTTTTGAATTTATACAACAATCTAGAAGAAATGTTGTTGGGATGTTAGAGATGAAGTCCAAATTAAAGAAAATTTTCACACAAAATATGGTACCCGGTTTTCTGACACCATGAGAAATGTTAGAATTAGATGGGGGAAAAAACGAAACGTCCATGTTGGATAGGAGAAGAAATATTTCAGGAGCTTATTGCCCATTGGAATACTGAAAAATTTAAGGAAACATCTGAAAATGCAAAGAAAAATAGAGCATCTGAAGCTGGTGGTTACAATTACGCAACGGGTAGTATTATTGTTGCTAAAATTACACGAAGGGTGGTACATAAATTTATTAATTTTTTAATTAATTTATCATTTAGATTTTATATTACGTATACTTAATTATTTTTTCACTTATTTATTTAGCGTGAAGAGTTGGGTAGAACATCACTTCTTAATGAGTTCCATATGGAGACTTATCTCAAGAGAAATGTAGAGTTTGTTGACGAGCGCACAAGAAACACACAAGTAAGTTTTTATTTTATTAAAAACATTTTATTTATTCCTTTTATATGTACCTAACCTATTTGAGTCGTTACAAAATTTATTTATTTTTATAGGAGGAGTTTGATAGACAACTTGCCCTAAAGTTGTCAGAGCATCCTGAATTAGCTGGACGACCACCGGGATATCTTGTTGACCCTAGTGTGGATTTTCGGACATGGTACGATGTTTCATGTGGAAAGAAAAAATGGGAGAGTGTATGGTGTGGAGGGTACGCCAAAACTATCAAGCGGCGTGATAGGAGTTTCAAAATGAGACTTCCTGATGGAGAAGGAACATCAACCCAACCTATATTAACCACCAAAATGCTTGAAACTGTGAGAAACTTGGCGAATACTGAGGCAGCACTCCAAGTAGCAGCAAAAAATGCAGAAATTAAAGAGATGAAGAAAAAAATTAGAGGTGCAACAAGAAATGTATAGAAGAGAAACAGAGTTGCAGGAAGAAATGACGAGGAAAGCGCATGAGTATCAAGAAGCAATGTGGGTTGTAAGCGTTTAGAGATGTGATCAATTTTTTGCTTCATAAAATTCTGATAGTGGATTTGGACGAACTGGTGGATATTGAGTTGTTGAAGAATAACAGTAACGAGAACAAACTGAGCAAGAATAGAATAATTAAATTTGAAGAGTTGAAGTTTATTTAAATTTGTATGGAAGAATTTATGTTAACTATTATAAACTTAATAACTTTATTGTGATTTGCATGAAGTTTTATTTTAATTTTTATTATGTTTGATTGAATTTTAATTATTATATTTAATTATATTTGTTATATTAATTCTATTAATTATTATATATGGTTTTTATTCTATTAATATTTTTTCTTATAAATATTTTTGTAATTTGCTAGGGGATAAACTTCAAGGAAAATGTCAACGTCTACACTTTATCAGGGGCTTAATCCCTAGAAAACATAAAAACAGCATTTATATTTTTCTAGGGGCTTAACCCCAAGCAAAAGTTCTAACGCACTGCAGCAGTAGTTGAAAACCTAGTCAACGCCTAAGTCTGCATGTTGTAGGCTATAAAAATCAAATTGCATTTTGCGAGGGGGTAAGCCCCAAGCAAAACGGAAACGTGGAAAGCCCCTCACAAGCAAAATTGTGTCCCCCTATTTTGCTAGGGGACTAGTCCCCTCTGTTGTACCCCAATATTTACCCATAAGATTCACTCAAACTTCATACCATTATGTTACACAAAGATCAAATGGTTTCTCTCTCTCTCTCCCTCTCTCTTTCTCTCTCTATCTCTCTCTCTCTCTCATCTTTGGGTTTGCCTTTGGGAGATCACCAAGCACCATTGCGAGTATGTGATGATTGATGTTTGACTAACAAAAATGTGTATACTTCACTCTCTAAATGTTGTAGGTGAATGGTGCATAAGTCTCTTATTCAAGGAGTCAATAGGTTCATGTGTTTATTTTCATGTCTTCTCTCCTCAATTCTCAAGATTTTTGAAATTATTGTCTCCCATTGAAGATTTCTCTTGTCATAAGCTATGGTCTCTCATCTTAAGTATATGCTTCATGTTTGAAAGAAATCAGTAAATTCAAAGAATTCACCATTCTATGGTCATCTACCTTGAATTAGGGTTTTAGACTTCTGAGGATCATATCTTGGTGTTTGTGTGAATTTTGTGGATGATTTCAAAGTCATTTGATTCTTAATAGGACTTCTAATATGAATATGCTTGAATCCAAGGAGTTTGATTGATGAGAAGATTGTTTAAGAAGTCTATGATTGCCCACTCTCTATACTGATGCTTCATTTATCTTGTATGACTTCAAAGGATCATAACTTGGTCATCCCTTGTCTCCTTGAACTCATTATTCTTTCACAATGAACCTAAGGATGTATAATATAACTTAGTTCAATTGGTAGGAAGATAAAATGCATGGAAATTTGCCTATGAAGTCAAAAGATTACAAGTCCTTGATGAATTTCTCAATTGTTGGCCAATCAACTTCAAAAGATCATATCTTGATCATCATTTTCACCTTGAGTTCATTCTTTTTGAACAATAATCTTGAGGATGTGAACTTTAACTCCATATAAATTTTAGATATTGAAAGTTTTTAGAAGTTGCTTGGAGAAATCAAAAGATTATAGGTCATTTCATGAGATTTCATCAACTTAACTAGGCCATAACTTTCTCAATTTTTGGAATTTTTGAGTGATTATTTTTGCCAAATGTTCCTTGACAGGTCTACTTCATCTCATCTTTGAAAATCAAGATCAAATTTTGAATGGAAGGTCATTTTTGAAGAGGAAAAATTATAGGTCATTTTTAGAATGTCGGCATGCTTGACCAAGGCCTGGCTAGAAAAATCAGTGTTTTTTCACAAATCATAAAGGCTATAACTCTCAACTGAAGCATCCATTGGATTTGATTCTTTTTGCATTGTGTTATACACTTTGAATATTTCATTTAGCTCAGGAAAATTGGAAAACGCACGAGGGAATTTGATTTGGCCTCAGTTCAATGTTTGTGCCAAAATTTGTTCGAGCACACCATCAGTTTGTGCATTTTGCGCTACCAATCAATTTTAAGGCCAAATTAAGCCTTGATTTCGTGACTAATCATCATGTTTAGAAGTTGTCCAGAACTAATTATCACTTTGAAACGCAAGTTTTGGCTGAGTTTTGATGCACATGAGATCACACTTCCTTCGTGCACACACCTTGCACGATTTCGCTCTACATCTCACAATTCCTCCTCATTCTCATCACCACTCACTTCCCTATAAATAGAGGATCATTCCTCACTCGCTTCCTCAAGTTTTGATAGCCAGAAAACCCATGTCAAACTCTCTCTCGGACCATATTTTCTGCAACTTCATTTTCACTCTCAAAGTCATTCCAGTTTGAAATTAACCTTTCATTATTCTTCCTTGAACCTCACTGAAGCTAACAGAACAAGAATCGAGCCTTGAAGCTTCTTGAATCGTGCTATCCAAGTCCAATTTCAAATCTCTGAAAGTGAACTTCGTTCAGGTAGGAATCTCCATCAAACCTTGTAAAACAAAGCATCATTGCATTCTCCTCATCTCCTGATCCTTGTGATCTTCACCATTTGCGTTTTCATCAAGTATTGACTGAGAATTCCATCAAAATCCTATTCGTTACTATTTGAGTTTATTTCAATTTTCTCTTCACTCAGTTAAAATAAATTTTTCGCGAGCATGTGGTTGAGATCGTCTTGAAGAGACGAATCCAAGGATACCATTCATGATTATTGATTTTATAGTTTGAGGAACTCCAATTTTAGAGTGGTTGGAGGTTGAAGACGATGACATGTCTCGTCTTAACCAGTGAGAGCACGCCATGTTATTTTTTCAAATTGGATCCTGTGATAACGCCTTACTATACATGCGTCTTTGGAGCCCTTGGATCTGATTACTTTTATTAGTCAGCATCGATCCAACGCGTGACATTATTTTTTGTTTTATTTATTAATTTAGTAATCTGGTGTGAAATCCATGGAGGTCCATATCAAGCACAGTGCGTGTGATCCTTTAGATCTGCTTACTCATGTGTTTTGACTATGATCAGATGGTCCACATTTTTTTAGCTTTTATTTTATTTTCTGATTTATATTTTAAAATGCTTTAAACTTTAAAAAATCAAATAAAATTTATTTTTGGTCCAAAAATTATGAAAAAATTCACAAAAATATTTTGAAATATTATATTTCTGAATTTTATTTTTCATAATTTTATTTTGTGATTAGATATTTTTTATGATTTTTCCTTTTTATTTGATGTTTTTAATTGTTTTAAAATACTTTTGACATTTTAAAATTCTGAAAAAATTATGGAAGGATCCAATGGTCATTTGACAAATATTGGTGATCTCATTTTATTTTTTGTTTCTGATTTTACTATTTTTTTGCCATTTTTGGTTTGCTTCACTATTTTCTTTTTATTTTTAAAAATAATTTTATACTTACAAAAATTCTAAAAAAAATTGTCAACACTTTTTGACCTCTATTTGAATTTGGGTAATTTTCTTGAAATTGTCTTTTGATGAAAAAATACTATTTATGTATTTCGTCAATAAAGTCCAATTAAATAACCTAATTTCAAAATTACTTTTAAATCCTTTTATATTTGATTTTTATTTTCATTTTTATTTTGCTGACTTTTGAAGTTATTTAGAGTCACAAACTTCCTCAACATCAATGGAATTTGGGTGTTGATAGGTCTCTTGACCAAATCCACGAAGAGAGTTGAATGATTTTGACGAAGTAAGACCAAATAAATTCATCTGATGCAAAATAAACCTGAAAATTATTTCTCCTCCTACATCTTATTTTTTCTTTGTCCCGATTTGGAAAAAATAATCAATTGGTGGCATGAACTTTAATGTTCTAACATAAGCCCCAAAAGATGACTTGAGCTTTGATCTTGGTTCAACACCTATGGCGCTTGTCGTGTGATCGCGTTGATTTCTAATCAAGCTTCTGGCAAGTTTCCACTAACATTGTCCATTTGAAATTCTCAATCATCTTTGATCAAGTGATTTGATAATTCCAAAACCGGTGATATACTTGACAAAAAACAAATGAAACTTGTCGTGTGGTCGCGTTGATTCTATCAAGCTTCTGGCAAGTCTTCATGCGTAAGTTTCAAGATGGTCACCTTGCTGACGACTAACAATTAACAATTCGATGATATACTTGACAAGTTTCAAGATGGTCATCTTGCTAACCTTTATTAATTTCCTTTTATTTACCGCTCTTAACTTTCCGCATTTACTTTTATGCTCATTATTTTTATGCACTTTATTTTTAGCATTTACATTTCATGTCATTTTTCTTTGCTCTCTTGAGCATTTATTTTTATGTCATTTTTTCTTTGCTCACTTGAGCAATTATTTTCTATGTCATTTTTCCTTTGCTCATTTGAGCATTTTATTTTCTTGGTATTTTGAATTTGCTCACTCGAGCTTTATTTTTCTTTTCCAAAACACTTAATAGTTCAACCTAAACATAAAAAAACTCTTAATTGGACTTGGTTACTATCCTTGTGCTTGGAGCTTGATCTTTGGACTTAGGATTAGGATCCTTACCTCAGCTTGGAGATCTTAGTGCCCTTGGTCTTATTTTGTCTTGTCTGGTTATTATCTTTGTTTGCAGGTTATTCTGTTATGCTCGATTAAGAGTGGATTTCCTCCAAATATAGCCAATACTCTGCTCGTTTTTTTCTTAAGACAAAATTTCACCTGAAAGCATTAATTTATCTGAAGCTTGTTTTTTATTGTTCGATTATTTGTTGCTTATGTGATAATTCAAAGGATGGGATGTGGTATTGGCTCTTGATGTCAAGTACTAGTCTTCTCACCCGGTTAGATCTTTCTTTACCCTTACCTTTTACTTTATGCACTTAGGTTAGCTCTTCAAGTCCTCCCCATTCTTTAATTTTCAAAATCTTCCCTCTTTTTCAAAGGATTCTTGTTTTCAAAACTCGAATCATTTTCATAAAAAAACTTGGAATTAGGTCCATGCATTTTTAAACTTCTTTTTTTTCAATAAATTTCGAATCCATCTAATAATACTTTGACTTTGCTTTTCATAAGACTAAAAAACACCTAACCTCATTCAAACCTTTTTTGAGCTCTTTGTAGCTTTTCTAACAAAATATTTTCTTAAAGTAAACCAACACACAACTTTAGCCTTTTTTAGCCGAACTACTTGGTTTTGATTTCAACATTGCACATTGTTGGTATGTTAGCGTAGAACTCATTGGAAGTTCTATCAAACCAAAAATTGTAAAAATACTTCTTTTGTCCTTCCACCATCCATTTTGTACATATACTTTTTTAGCGCACATATACAAAATTTCAAAAAGGTTCCTGCGAAGTACCATAGATGTTTTGGGTGTCTAACACCTTCCCTTTGCATAACTAACCTCTGGTCCCAGATCTCTGATATTTTCTCAGGATTTTATTCGCTCTTTTTCCTAGTCCTTTGGATAAAATAAAAGCGCGGTGACGACTCTTTTGTTATTTTTTGAGTTAAGTCAATTCAATGGCTTATACTCGTAGTTTTTGCCGTTACACCCTCGCAATTTTCATATTTATGGGGTTTATCCCCTGACTAATTATGTTTAACCGAGTCACATAATACCTTGGGTTACTGTAGGCAGAGCAGGAGCCATGTGTTAGGATTAGGCATACTCAGTAGATTATGCATTTGATTGTATTTTGGGATATTTTGTATATTTTCCCATATTTTAATAACTTTTGTGCTATGATTGTTTATGATATTCGTGCTTATTAATCTTTGAAACAAATAATTACAATGTTAATCAAATAAAAATTACTTTAGTTGGCTTCGTAAAACTACAAACTTACAACGCTTCTGTACAAGAAAGACGGGTGATTTCGGGGAAGCATCTCCAAATTAACCTCAATAAATCTCCAAATCAAATTTTAACAAAAACAATGATTTGGTCCGAATAAACCTAATAATATTTTGAGATTTTCAAAAATAGGCTCCACTCCATAAGAGTGCAAAGAAAAATTTCCAAACTAAAATCAGTTGATACAATCAATACTCAATCGTTGGTCCAATAAAAAGGCCCAATAACAAATAACAACCATAGAATTATAATCTAATAAATTTTAATGAAAACCAATTCATAAAATAATTGTAGTAGATTCCATGATATCATTATCCAGCCTGCCGGTATGCAAATTTTTATAAACTGTTACATTGAAATAAATATTACCAATATGATACTTAACCTTAAACTAACTATGCGGTCCATTGATACGCTACTCCTATAATTTATTTTTGCCGATGCATATCATAAAGGCTAAAATAATAATGTGAAGTGTTTCTTGAAACTTTGTAAGTGTAACTATTTAATTGAAACACCCAAGTTTCTTTCGTTATAAAAAGATCAAATAAGTCTCTCTTTGTAACAAGTACATGTAGAAAAATATGTCTAAAATTCTAAAGTTTGTGTATGCTATGATACTCATTCATTTTTTATTTTTTATTGCAATTATTGTCGGTGGTAAGGCTGTTTTTCTCATAATATTTTCTTTATCTTAGTATATATAAATTTTCTTCCATTTTTACTGACAATCGTTTATTATGGTTTGATTTACCTGACAGCACTTCGCAAACCCTGCAATATTGATGCTGATTGTCGAAATTCAAGTTGTACGTTACCTGATGTTGGGAGGTGTATGACAGGTCAATATTCTGGTCATTGTTACTGCATGTAATAATGATTCAATGTTGATGATATGTGAGCACCTGTAATAATGTTACTCTTATTATTTTGAGTATATTTTAGTTTACAGATTTTGTGCTCTAGTTCTTGTTGTGTTTGTATTTGGTTATGTGTACTTTGAAATTTGTAATCTCATTCTTGTTTTCTGTTACCTTGTTGTTTGGTGTTTCTCTATATATTATAGTTGTGTACCTTTAAATAGGGCCGGTCCCGACTTTGTAGAGGTCTAGGGCAAAAAAAAAAAAGTGGATCCCAAAGAAAAAATGACTTTTTACTCGTCTTCAAAGTGAAGAAGAATCTCAGAGACAAGATAAAAAATATACAGTCTTGGTTGTTTCTTACAATAAAAAGAATTTTAGTGCAAATAAGAAGTCATATGCAAATCATTAAAAAATTTAAAATCACAATATGATTAACTAATTAAGAGAATGAGGATATTTTAAGGGCCTTAATTGCTCCAATTTCTAAGCCACATCCACCATCTCAAAGAAATGAATGTGGTGTTTTCTTTTGTTTCAATTGCGAATAATCAAATCATATCACTAAGAAATGTAAGAGCATGTCTATACCATGTCCTAATCCTATGATCATAAAAATAATAAATCAAATCACAAATGATAATGAATTTAATTTCATCATAAAATTTGATAGTAAATAAGTTAATTATATGATAAATTTTTTAAAATTAATTATAAAGGTTACAATAAATAACTTTCGAGTATCAAATTTGATTTAAAATTTCATTATAAATTTCAATTGATCATATACAAATTATTATGCTGCAATTCTAATTCTATAGAAAATAATTTGGCATATTCACATAACATGTGTGATCGTTCCAGATCAGAAAGATCGTCGATGGCCCACGAACTGCGGTTGCAGAATGATGGAGGGGTACCTGCAAGACACTCTGATGCTAAAGTGAGAAAGGGCGAGAGGAGGATGCAAGTAGAGAAGTGAGAGTGAATGAATGAATATCTGATCCTCTCGAATGAGAGGGTATTTATAACCCCCAGCGCTAGGCCAAGGTCCAGTTAGTGGGTTGGTTTTGAAGCCCACTAAGGGACTCTCAGGGCTTACGTGAGTATAGAGTCCAGCACGTGGCCTCCTCCCTGGTCTACAGCTCCTAGATATAAAGGGCAGCTGACCCATTATTATGGGAGGGCATAGTGATGGTTAAATAACTGTTGGCCACGTAGCCCTAATACGCACGTGGGGGAAATCCCCAACTATCATGGGCAGATGGGTCCCTGGGTCCTTAATGCCCTCTGGACTGGGCCTTAAAAGTTGTGGGCCAGATGTTGGTCCAGTCCAGAACAGGGGCCCCCAAGCTATCATTCTCGAAGATAGCGATGGCTTTGAGCCAATTTTCCCTTTGATCGAGGATACTGCTCGTGAGGGTTCTGGGCGTCAGAGAAAAGGTTTGCCCCTAGCGGCCACGTGGTCGAGTTATGTCTTCGAGCAGGTCGACACAGTCACGAGCTTGTCTTGGCCTTTGTGGGGCGTCTTTTACGCTAAGTTTAACGTCGAGGAATTGGCGGTAGGTGAAGTGTCGCGACGTGTAGGCTCGTATACACGTCAGCCTAGGGATGACAGACGCCACATTTCGTCGCTCAGACTACGCATCTCATTTGGGGAAGTGTAAGAGGCTCAATAGGGCGTGACTCTTTGTATGCCTAGAAAAGTGACTAAAAGGAAGTTATGGTTTCATTTGACCTGTTCTCCATCTGTTCCTTCAGTTTTAATTTTAGAATTCTCTGCACGAGGCTCCAAGAATCTCCAAGGTTTCTTCAAAGATCTCTAACAAACTTCATCATTCAAGTAAGTGCTCCTCAATTTCTTCGTATATTTCTTCATAGATTTTGGGGTTTAAGGAGGAACATTTATTGGGATCCTTGAGTTTCTGATGGATGTTCATGATCTTGGGATGAATGTCCCGGGGAGATGTATGAACATTATGGGGACTATCATGAATCTCTTGAGGAAACGCATGAACATCTCGGGGAATGGCGTGAATTTATCGGGGGGATTCATGAATGTCTCGGGGACCTGCATGGATTCCACATGCATGTGTTTGAGTATTTCGGGGAAGTCGTGATTACAACGGGGATTAATGGATTCCCCGGGGAACGGTGTCCCCTTATATGGGTGTCTCCTCGGGAAAGTTGATCGACTTCATGGGCTGAATGGTTGAGTCACGGGAAATCTTGCGTGGTGTTGTTGCGCCGAGAATCTCACCCTATCACTTGACTTGCGGTCGATGGGTGGATTTGATGGTGTCGAATTCACTATTCTTTCGCTGCTTTTCAGGTATCATGGCTCAACCAATCGATGAGACAGGTGGAGAAGGTCCAAGCAACCGTTGACGTGTTCGGCTTGTCGCGGATCTATCGTGGATTGCGCCCGAACTGAGGGATTACAAGTCCGAATTTGCCGTTGATACTTCCCCGGCCTTCAACGTGATCGAGGATATGGACGAGGGAATGGATCCTTCATGGGCAATCCAAATCCCCGGTGAATCTAGACGAATATGCTCCGCTTATGCGAAGATGCGCTTTCTCATGTATGAGTTTGCCTTTCGAGAGGCGGGGATGCTGTCACACCCTAAATTTCACCCTTGAATTTTTTCAACCGTAAATTCATCAACATTAGCATATCATATTTATTTCATCTATTCATTTATTTGCATATTGCATTTTCAAGTTGAATCTTGTATTTCACTACTGCACAGTTATTACATATTTGAATTTTAGTAAGTAATTACCTTTTACTTTAAGAAAAAAAAAGTAATGATCATTGTCGATTGCATTTTTTACTCTTATGAAATTTCTAACACGTTTTTAGCATTTTTTTAGAATAATTCTGATTGCATTTTTATTAATTACTTTTAGTATTAATAGAATCTATTGTTCTTTTATTAAATAATTTGAATTATTATAATATTTTTTGTTTATGTACATATCCAGGAAAAATAAAAAAATAATAATAATAATGTTGTAGTAGTTGTTTGTTCCTTCCACGATTTCATCCATGCTTCCACCATCTTGGTACAACCTGCAAAAATCACAGAAAAAAATCAGTACCATCCTCCCACTCTTAGATTTCCACTACTTGTACCTCACAAACTTCCTCCCCAAGTTTATACAGCTCACAATCATCGGATTCCCTCAATTCTTATCCAAACCAGCCAATTCCTCTTCTACCCACACTCTTCCACTGCTATATAACATACTTCTGCCGGAACATAATCCTTCAGTACTCCAATACTAAACTCACCAACAATTTACCATACAATTCTTCACAACAACAGAACTTCACCTTCATCATTAACCATTCTCACCCTTATTGCTTAAACTCATAACAAATCACCAACCTCAAAATCTAACCTCCATCTCCAAACTTCATCACTGCTAACAACCTCCAAACCACCTCACAAAAACTCACCCCAGATTTCGGTCAACCGCTCCAAACAACATACTCCTCATCGTAGCAACATTTTCACCGTCACCACCACAACGAGCCAGCCGCTCATAGTAACAGAAACAGAGGTTCACAGATCTCGACAGAAACTCATATTCGCAACAAACTCGAAACTCAAACGAAGAAATAGCGAAGCTCAGAACACATAGAAGCAGTAGAAAAAGCATACCCGACATTTTCTCGCGAAATCTTCGGTTGGTTGTTGTTTCCTTTCGCGTTTTATTCTTGTCTATAGTTTGTAATTTCTGAATCTATTGAAATATAATTTGGGGCTTTAGAGATTTAAGGGATGATGGTAGCGGTTGATTGTTGTTTTTGAATATAGCCTTGGAAACGTGAGAAGAAACGCGAGAGAGACCGAAATTTTGTTTTCGTTGTTTTTGTTGCGTTTAAGATGCAGAAAGTAAGAAACAGAGGAAATTTTTTAGAGCTAGAACGGTTCAGAGAGTGAGAGAGAGGAGAATTGATTTTTTTAATTTACATTATTTATTTAATTTCCATTTAATTGTTGTGAGGATTTTAATTGGTTAGTCAAATTGTCTTCCTATTTTTTAGTAATCACCTTTTTTTTATTATTTAATTAAAATAAAAAAAGCAAACTATAGAGAGATTTTGGGGCTGAGAGGTGCACGACACTTCTTTTGTTTATTTTTATTATTACTATTTTTTTGATTTTTTTTTTTGCAATAACCATGTTTAAAAAAAAAAATGCAAATAATCATGTATTGAAATTAATTACTCAAATAACTATGTTTCAGGTTTAACATATAAGTAGGAGCTATCTGATCTCAGATGGCTCCTGCATTGATTTTTCACAAGCAGGAGCCAACCAAGATGGCGTCTCCATGTGTTTTTTTTCCTAAAAGCCATCTCAGATGGCGCCTATGTATAAATCACATGTGGGGAAAGCCATCTGAGATGGCGCCTATATGTATTAGGTTAAAAAAAAACTTTTTTTTTCAATTTAAATTAAAGTGTATGACAATGTTGTGAAATAAAACTTGTATTATAAATTATCATTACAACAAATAGCAATTACATAAGTTTATTCCCGGCGATCCGGGACGTGCAGACGACCACAGGATTTACATGCGCATTCTCTCCTAACTCGTGTGATGCGAGGTTCTTGATCCGGCTGTTGTTAGGTCGATGGCACCTGATCATGGATTTATGGTTGCTCGTAGTGAATGCGATCAGGATCCATGAATGCATCAAGATCTGCATTGTTTGTTGTACCGCTTTCGTATAAATGTGTTCCCATGTTCTCGTAGTTTGGTCGTTGTGGTAGGGGATTAGGTTCCATTTAGGGACGATAGCAGTCGTCATCCGTATATGTGGATTGTGAATGAGTGGGGTAAAAAGGAAATTGAGGAAATTGGGTGTTTGGAGACTTGTAAAAGGTAAGGGTTGGTTGGGGAATATTCCTGGGAAGTTGAGGTTGTTGTTGGCGAGTGTTATCGCGAGTTGTTATAGTCATTTCATTGGGCAATCGACCAAATATTGAGAAACATGCATTTCTTGCAGTCATTCAAACAATTGTTGATTTGTCGCATCTTTGTAGAAATTATGAATCTCCTTTCCCAATTTCAAAATCTCCAAATCAATTATCATATCATTGGGCATCGACCCTTCTAAAATGCCAAGGATTCAAACATATCGGATCGCGTGGTATGTCTTGGAACATACCGAATGCATCTTCACCGTATTTCCATGCATATGTTATAGCCTAAACCTCTACATCATCATCATTGGGTACATGGTTCAAACCCAAGTACGGTCTCCATGTAAACTGTTGATAAAAAAATGCAGATTAATGATAAAATTTTAAAATAATATACGTTAAAGTTAAAATTAGTTAGAGTTAATTGAAATTACGTACATCAGTTGCGCCAAGGTGGTCTATTACATTACGATAGAGGACAACATTGTGTCTCAGATTCTTTCCGTAATCCATGTCTGTTACGTTATACCTAAATGAATTAACATTTAATATATTAGGATTTTAATATATGAAAGATATAAATATTTAAATAATTAAGCAATGTACTTACTTTGTTGCGTATGGAAAACTGAACGGTAGGTCGTTGACGGGATTAAGTGATTCCATTCTCCACCAACCCCGTGTTTGAAGTAAGAAAGCGCATTCATTAAAAGTTGGTGTGTATTTCTTACAGTTCTTACACAAGGAACTGTATCGCTGGGCTAGAACAGCGGAACCCCAACTATATTTTCCTATCTTATCCACGTCCCCAAGTAAACTCAAGTACATAAAATTTACACCATTTCCTGTACTCTCGGGGAATAATAAACTCTCAAACATTAACAATAATATAGTTTCTTGTTTTTATTATTTTTTCTTCCTCGGTGGAATTTTCGTCCAAACCAAGGGAATAATAATGTGCTCTAAGTGTGGATAAAAATATACCATGGCCTCTTGCACTAGGACCTTCCACCATATCTCTACCCAACATATTCTCGCATAGAGTGTTTCCTTGTTGGACCGGACCATTAACTACCTTACCATTGATCGGAAGACCCATCAACATGTAAACGTCCTCTAGTGTGACGGTACATTCACCTGCAGGCAGATGAAAGATATGTGTCTCGGGTCTCCACCTTTCGCACAATGCAAGAATAAACTTTGAATCGATTGTGCAGTTGGAGATTTTAATAACATCTCCAAAACCGGCACGTATAAGGTATGGAACAATTAATGGATCGGGAACAACATAATGATGTGAGCGGCATCTAAATTTTTTCATGTCCTAAATATAATGTGAAAATAAATTGTGTAAGAAAGTGTAAACAATATTAAAAACATAATAAAAATAAGAATGTAAGAAAAAATAAGAATATAACGAACAAAACTTACATAGGTTGCAATGTTTTCCCTTGTTCCTTAGTGAGATTCTCCTAACGTCAAAAGACTCATGATTGAAATTTCTACTGATGATATCAGAATGAGAGAATTGTATTAGAGATAGAGGTAGAGTGAAGAGTGGTGATGGAAAAAACACAAATGAGGAGCCATATTTATAGGCGATTCAGGGAACAAAGGAATAAATGAGGTGGTTGGGGCCTTGCATGCATGCAGGCCACTTGTCATGGAGGAGCCAAGTGGGATGGCGCCTCCTCCCTATATATACACTAAGGCGCCATTCAAGATGGCTTGTGACAGACTAGGTGGCAGCTAGGGTCAGCTAGGTGGCAGGTTGCATGCATGTAGACTAGGGTGACAGCTAGGTGGCAGGCCTAATTATAACTAGGCCTGTAAAAAGCCAAATGGGATGGCGCCTCCCCTTTAAAAATACACCTAGGCGCCATTCAACATGGCTTATACATGTCATTTCGAAATTTGAATTTTGTCCTATATATTCTCATATAATCATCTGCACCATCTATAAATATCCCACACAATCAAACATTTTCAGACACACAAACATCTCAAACATTCAAATTTCAAACACCCAAATTTCAAACACTCAAACCCAGAAAAAAAATGTCATGTGTACCACAATATATTATCATTGTACATTTCAATGGTGAGACGTACAACAGTGAGGTAGCCGGTTTTTTATTCAGAAACACCGAAAATATCCAATTTTGTCTAAATAGCAATGCAAATTTTTCGTATTTCTAAAAAATACTCGAGACCAAACTTCGGCGAGGTCCAACGTCACACATTTTCTACCAACATCCTATTTTTACTGGTGAGAACCAAGTAACATTTTACTAGGTAGCTGTTGAAGACGACGAAGATTTGCAAAACATGTTTTGAAATCATGAATATTCTGGGTATGACTCGATTGAGTTGTACGTTGTGTTCCAGGACACAGAGACGGTTGATCCTACGGAGGAGGAACAAGCTGAGGTGGATGTTGCTGACGGAGAAGAGGAAGCTGACGAGATGCAGTTCAACATCATGGTAAACGAAGAATCAGAGACCGATGAAGAACGCCAACTGCCTCCACACGAGATCTACACACCACCTCCGTACATGACCACCCTCAACATGTGCACAGATGACCCTTCATCTGATATATTCTACAACCCTGAAGTACAGTCAGATGCAAATTTAAAAGTCAAAGACAAGTTTCGTTCAAAAGAAGATTGCGTGCGAGCAATAAAAAAGTTCCACATGATAAACAACTATGACTTTCATGTGGATCGAACAAATACAGAGAGATACAGAATCATCTGTACCCATCCTGAGTGTAACTTCCGTCTAACTGCATTGTATAGATTGCGGAGTGATTCCTAGGTGATAGGTTCTATGATGGAACACACTTCTGTTAATTCAACACAATCACAGGATCGCCGCAAATTGAGTTATGATCTCATTTGTCAAGAAATCTTACCTCTTGTTAGCTGCGATCCTTTATTGAAGGTGAAAACAATAATATCCCACATCACTACAACATACAACTATACCCCCTCGTATAGAAAGGCCTGGTTAGCAAAAAACCAGGCTATTGAGCAAATCTACGGAAATTGGGAGGGTTCGTATAAAGAGTTACCTCGCTACATGAATGCACTGCGAACGTATGCTCCTGGAACATGTTATGTTCTAGAGACGACGTCGACGTATTCCCAAGACGGTACTTGTGTCAGTAGACATGGTATATTCAGTAAACTTTTCTGAGCTTTTCGACCTTGCATCACTGGGTTTGCACACTGCAAACCTATCATACAGATAGACGGAACATGGTTGTACGGGAAATACAAGGGCACCCTACTGATGGCCATCGCACAGGATGGCAACAATAACGTGTTCCCAATCGCCTATGCTCTTTTCGAGGAAGAGATTAGAGCAGCTTGGAGTTTCTTCCTAAAGAATCTTCAAACACACGTGGCTCCACAACGTGATCTTTGTCTGATTTCTGAAAGATATACCTCAGTTAATAGTGCGTACAACAATCCCGCTAACGGTTGGCAAGACCCACCGTCTACACATGTTTATTGCATAAGACATATCGTTCAAAATTTCATGCGCGAGATCAAAGATAAAGCGTCTTCGGAAAACAGTTATGAACGCAGCGTACACACTAACACAACCAGGTTTTACATATTATCGCAGCCAGATCAGAATGGAAAACCCAGATGCAGGTGCGTGGGTTGATAATCTGCAAGTGGAAAAGTGGACACGGTCATATGATAATGGAGTGCGTTGGGGTCACATGAAACAAATCTAGTCGAATCAATGAACAACGTCTTCAAAGGCATAAGAGCACTCTCAATAACTGCTTTGGTGAGTACGACATATTTTAGGATGGCCTCCTTGTTTGCAGAGAGAGGTGAAAAGTGGAATGCGGTGTTATAATCTGGACAAGTGTGGAGTGAAAGTTGCCTGAAATTTATTAAGGCCGAAAGTGCCACAGTTAGCACTCATCTTCTTACAAGATTCGACCAACATAACCATAACTTCATTGTCAAAGAGACAATCGACCACAATGATGGTTTGCCTAGACAAGAGTACAGGGTTAAACTACCATCTCGTTGGTGCGACTGTGGAAAGTTTCAGGCCTTACAAATGCTCTGCTCTCATGTCATTGCGGCGTGTGCACATCTTCATCAAGATGCACTAGTACTTATTTCTCCAATTTACAAGTCTGAGACCTTGCTCAACGTATACAACAATGCCTTCGAACCAGTAGCAAAACCAGATTATTGGCCTGCGTACGAAGGGGAAGTAGTTTGGCATAACATTCAAATGCGGAGAAATAAAAAGGATCGTCCCAAGAGCAAACGTATAACAACTGAAATGGACGATGTTGATAAACTAGAAAGAAAGTGTGTTCTATGTCGTCAACCCGGACACAATCGAAAAAATTGTCCCCAACGTCCTACAAACTCAACATCCTGAAATTTGTATTTAATTTATCTGCACTTTTTAATATTGTAACAAATCTTCTTCTTTCCATTAATAGCATTTCTTATAAACACCAATATGCAGACAACAAAATAATAAACTACACAATTAAAGACACTACAACCGTCAAAATAATTTCATCGGAACCATTCATCATCGCAATAACGTCGACGTCTGTTTTGACTTCCTCCAATGAAATTCGAGGTTAACCAGTTGTGAAGTTCATGGTTGTTCTCTTCCTCTGGATCCTTCTAATTTCTTCACCAACTTCTATTTCTCTCTCTAACCAATGCATCAACTCTTTTTCAGTTTGACCATGGTAAATATGTGCCAAAATTTCATTTTTATTGGAGGTTTTGAGACCAAGAAAACAACGTATCCATCTCTGGTATGGATGTATGGAGATGTCATGATAGAAAAATAAGAGAGAATAACATAGAATAACAGATAATAATAGAGAATAAGAGAGAATATGAGATGAGAAGTTGAAAAAATGTGAAAAATGAAGGAGACATGGGTGTTTATTTATAAAAAACACAAATACACGTAGGAGCCATCTGAAATGGCTCCTACATGTAAACAACAACAAGGAGGCTCCATCTGGGATGGCATTTTCATGAGAAGGAACCACATGGGGTGGCACATATGTGCATTCCTTTAATGCAGGAGCCATCTCAGATGGCTCCTATGTGTTATTTAGTCCTGAAAGTTGGTTATTTGCGTAAATTTTTTTAAAAGTTGATTATTTACGTTTTTTTTAATAATTGGTTTAAAAATGGGTTTTGCATTAGGCTTAATGTAATATTCTATTTGTAATCTTAAACACCCCATCTATGTTTAATCTTTTGACTTTTTCTTAGGCTTTCTTAAAATTAGACTCATATTTTTCTTAATTAAGTGTTTGCTTGAGTGTTTAATTCATTTGTATAAGTTTATTTGCTTGGGCTTGTTATCTTGCTTATCATTCCTAATTTGTAAAAATGTACCCCATTTTCCATGAGATGTAATTGTTTAGTAAATATTTCATCGCCTTATTTATTATTCATTCATAATGCACAAACCAAAAATATTTCAAACTAATACTCAATCATGAGCCATTTTGTTTACCTTAAGTCGACAAAGCTTAGAAGTGTCGCAACAGCCACACATGGTGCGCACACCACGCTTGCTCTTGGGCTTACATTGAGGCTTTAATTGATTAGTTAAATATTATTTAATTATCTAATTAGGTTATTTAAAATTTATAAGTTCATTTAATTAATTTTATTAATCTAATTACTTGATTAAACTTTGTTTAATTAATCGATTCAATTTATTTCGCGCACGCACCTACACAATATGAATTTCCTTTATCATTTGTGTGAGCTACCTCGTATGGGCTTTTTATCGATTTATTTATGCTTCCATGAATGCTCGTAATTATTCGCTTCATTTTGATTATCGCGCTTCGGTCCATATACCAAGTTTTCAATAAGGGCCTCGTGGTAGGAAGTAGACATTGTCTATTCTCTCAAGATTAATCAAGCTTTCTTTGTTAATCATAGCCCAAACTAAATCTCATCTTCAAGACCTTTCGTAAAACAATGTTCAAACCTCAATCCAACGTCGAGTGATTCTTCTCAAAAATATTTTCATAATAAAATCTTATATCCCTTCCTTCCCAAGTGTAAGGTCGTCAATCCTTTTTCGACCCTCGATCGTACATTTGGCTTCCTCAATTGAATCTTAATAAGTGAACCCCGTTTCACCTCACTCTTTTCTCAATAAAACTTTTGAGATGAAAAAGATGATCATGATGATTTTATCCCCTCCATCCAAGTATTTGGAGCATTAGCCGTTGAACGCTTATGGTCCAATGCTTGCATCCCACATTAAAATTAATTCAAACTCATCAAACCTTGGCCATGTACAAGTTCTTTTTTCAAACGTCGCTCACACGCGACTTTCATCGCTCACACGCGATCACCTAGTGATGTTTTATCGTCCATGTACGATTAAGCTCCTATTTTCATAAATAAAATCAACCAACCAACAAAACTTCTTGCAACCGAGAACTACGTAAGCTCTGACTTTTCCATCGCACTTGGGGAATACGTACGCACTAGATTCTAACATCTTGGCGAGCACACTTTCAAAAAATTAAAACATGTCTCCTTACTTTTCTCTTTTATCGCATAATAAGTAGGAGATTGCAAATTTAATTTTTAAACACACAAACACACTTAGGACTAAATGGGTCTCATCGAATACGATGGATGTTAGGGATGTTAATATCTTCCCCTTGCATAACCGACTCCCGAACCTGCATCTCATGGTCTCAAAGACTATTCCATTTTCATTTCTTGGGTTTTATCTATATTTTCCCTTTCCTCGTTAGGAATAAATAAAGTTGGGTAGTGACTTCATTGTTTGTAATCGAATTAGTAAAAAAAATCGATGGTGTCAACAGTTTGGCGACTTCACTGGGGAGTTTTCTCAAGCGAGTCAACCCTAGTTTAGTTCTTTTTTTGTTTGCGAGTTTATTATTTTACTTTGCTTTCTTCTTGGTGCTTTAATTCTCACTTATGTTTATGTTTCAGTCATTTATTTCTTTATGCCTTTTTTATTATCTTGTTGATATATTCATTGTATGGGAACTATTATAGATTGGATCATTGATATTATGAGATAATCCCACTACCAGACTTGAGTGCACCAAAATTAGAGTGGTTGCGTAGAATCGATTTGCTAGACGGTAATGTCTTGTAAGTTGGTGCAAAGACCACAACTAGAGTAAGATTCTTTCAAAGATGTTATTGTCGATTGCAAGTTATTTTTGCATTGGAAATAATGTTGTCAGAAGGGATTATTTATCTAGTTTAAGAATCCTTGGCTTTTTGAACACATAGACCTCTCTTAAGGAATATAATTTTGAGAATATTGTTGGCTCACATATTTTTAATCCCGATTGATAACAATATTTTCAAAAAGGATCTTTGACTTTAAAATCCATAAAACCTGGAACAATTTTGTGAAGGGATCTTTTGGTAGAAAGCTTAGAGTCGTTCAATCATAAGGAGCTTAACTAATTAGGTTGTTCTGTTACCCATTTACCAGTACCATTCTTGTTTCACGTATGTGTGAATCTGTTACTGTCATTATGTTGCATTCCATATGTGACATTTCATCCCATAAACATCATTATTTCATATCAAAAAAAAAAAATCACCATGCATTTGCATTGCATTATCACACATGCATTTCATCATCCAAATACTCATTACCCTTTTCCATTCAAGCGGTTATCAAGGCAAGTTGATTTTCCCAACATCTGAAGAAAGATGGAGAACTTCGAACAAGATCATGTCAAGAGAGCTCCAAAAAATAACTCATGCTCAAGCTCATGAAGATGCTTCAACAAGATCGTGCCTTGGCAAGTGCCAAGACACAAGGTCTCGACGCCCTTTATCATTTCATTTTGCAATTTTCTTGTTTGTAATGTGTTGTTCTGCATTTGAACTTTGTCATTCTTAAAATCATAATTTGAATTAATCATATCATTTTCTCGCTTATATTTTCTTATCGTCACTCAAAATCACAAAAACGATATTGCTTTTATTTCCACTTCATCTTCTTTATCGTTTTGTTTAAGCAAATATTGGAGGGAGGATGATGATAAACAAATACCCAATTTACAAAAGTATACTTTCAAATAATAATTTGTTAATGATGTACAGGCATTGCTTCAAATCCCCAAACAGTGCAGATATAAGGAAGATAATCCCTCGTTAACCCCTTCGATCCTAGAAGTAGGAGTTTCTTTCTGCAAACAGTTAAAACCTTCAATTTTAACCTGGGGCAGGGTAGTTGTTCAGTTACAACGGCTAACGCGTTCAATTTCCAAAGAGAATTATTCAATGGACTATTCCAAGTACACTCTCAGAGTTTCAAAATTAATCAGAGCAATTGGTTTTATGGGTAATATTTTAAGAGGCGTATTTGAATTATTAAGTTTAAGCCGAATTATGTACTTGATTTAATCAGAAGAATAATATTAAGAGTATTATTATTTGTTTATTTATTGGACTATTTTATTTAAGTAAATTGGATTTAATTGTTGGGTGGTGAATAGTATTGAGGAGGTGTGAATATTAGGCACAATAGTATTATTATGAATAATAATAATAATAATAATAATAATAATAATAATAATATTTAGGTTATTGAAATAAAAGAAAAGGAATTAGGTTAAGGGAAGAAGATTGATGGTTGTACGTGGAAGAAGAAAAAGAGGAACAAGAGCTTTGGAAAATTGCCGATGGAAGAGAAATTACAGACCGAAAAGTCAACCTGGAATTCAATCGGAAATTGGAGAGACCGTCAATCCAAGGTAAGGATGAGGTTCTGACTCTATAATAAGAATTATGATGAATAGTATGTGAAAATTGGGTGTGTAAAATTATTGTTGTGTGTGTGTATTTGTTGTGGTTGGTTGTTTCTGAAATTTATAACATTTCAATGAAATTGTTACTAGAATTTAATTTGTATTGATTTCGTTGTCATGTTGTTGTGGTGTCATATTGTTGTCGCTGTTAAATTGTTGTTTCAGTGAAAATTGATGTTACTTTAGTTATTAGTTTCTGATTTGAGACTGGTAATCGATGGGATTATTTAAAAATAATTGCGCTGAACGGAAGATGAAACAGAACCCTGTGAAAAATTAAGAGGCCATGTCAAGCGGGCACAAGAATTGTTGTGTCGAATGGCACAGGAAAAATAAGTGTGCCAAGGGGGCACATAATGCAGCATGCCGAGTTGAAAGATGTACCGAGTGGCACATGAGTGGGAAGGATTGTGCTGAGGGCATATTCCTCAAGTCCTGTGTATCTAATAATTTGCATATGTTCTATTACTATCATGATTCAATTTTTAATTAATATTATGGTGTAATGATACCACTATACTACAAGATGCAATTGTACTGCCATAGAGAGTAGTATTTAATTGATATATATATATATATATATATATATATATATATATATATATATATATATATATATATATATATATATATATATATATATATATATATATATATATATATATATATATATATATATATATATATATATATATATATATATATATATATATATATATATATATATATATATATATATATATATATATATATATATATATATGCTTTGCTTCTTTATCATTATATATTCACATTGTAGCGTAAATTAACAATCTATTTCACTGTTAGGATAAATAATATTTCACTAGTATAATTAATGATAATAATAGTAGAATGACTTAATTATAGAAATAGTAGTATACTTAATTAATTTAGTTACCGGATGTTAAGTATGTAGCCGTAGAAAATAAATAGAAGTTGATGAAGACGATGACGAATAGAAATATTAGTAGACGATGAAATTAGTACCGGTAAATTGGGTTAACCGAAATTAGTTGCAATTTTACAGCAGTAATTCGCAAACGTTTGTAGTAATTGCAGGTCGGTTGATGTATTGGAATTATGTCGAGTATGTTGATTATAGAATGTGCTTTAGTAATAGTAAATCAAGTAGTTGATTAATTAATTAACTTAGTAGAATACGTTTAATAAATAAGTAGCGTTATCATTGAATAAGATGTTTTAGGCGTAGATTCGTAACGATTAAGTTGTGTAGTATTTGTCGTAGTTGTTTGATTGAATTGTTGTTGTTAGTAACTTGTTGTTGATATGTTGATGAAGTTGTAGGCCTATGGCCAATATTGATTAAATTGATTCGTCCGGTTTATGGACACTTAATTATAGGTCTTGTGACCAATGTTGAGTTATTTTGTGTTGACTGTTGAATGTATTGTTGTCACGAGATATCATTGTGTATATGTTGATTACGTTGATATAATGATTATGTTGTAGGCTTTTAGCCAATGTTGAATCATTGTTAAGTTGTCGTTGTGTTTCCGTTGTTGATTAAGTTGATGTTATGGTTGTTGTCGCATGCATAGCATAACATGATTACGTTGGCCTGGATTGGCAAATTGATTACGTTGGCCTGTATTGGCAAAATGATTACGTTGAAGGCTTATGCCTTGTGCCTCGATAAACTAGCAAATGTTTACGTTGGGAGTTTATGTAATGCCCTGTTTTAATTAATATTATATTATATTAATATTTTCGAATTACCGATCGATAATTATTTTGCGACGAGAATATTTATATTAATCGATATATCAATTAATATATTTGGCGACGTTTCGTTCGGTCCGATTTTTATTCCGTTCGGTTCGATAAAATATTATTCGGATCCGATATTTAATTCCCCAGAATTATTTTAATTAATTGGACTAATAATATGATTAGATATTATTAGTGTGTTATTTATAAAAATAAGTTAGGGGTGTGGGGAGTAATTGATGAGAATTGGGTTTGCACCCTTAAGCTTGCTAGTAGAAAAATAACTTATAAAATCAATTTTTCCCCATTCTTTCCATTCTTACAAACCAAAGCAAAACTTGAGCATAGAGAGAAAAAGAGAGGGTTTTGGGAAGAAGAAGAGGAGCAAGAGAAGAGCAAGGTTGGGTTGTAGGATCATCAAGAATCATCCAAGATAGAGGTAAGGAGTTTGATTTTCCACTTCCTATAGTTAGGGTTTTGATACATATATTGTGGATTTGTGATGAAAATTGATGTTGTGGTTTTTGAGTTGTGTGTTTGATTGTTTGATTGAAATAGATTAGAAGAGTTGGATTAGGAGTATAGATTGTGGGTATTTTAATTTGTAAGCTAGCAAGAAATAGGTTGCAAGTATGAAGAAAATAAGAAAAATTGGAAAAAAACTGTAAAATACACTGTCTGTTGCAAAGGAGAGGAAGAAGACGAGTTGCCTAATGCAACAAGGGGGAGGCGCCCACCTCAGGAGAAGGGGCGGCCGTCCCCCATCCAAGGCACCCGTCTTCATTGCCTTCCTTGTGGCTGGGACGTGCGTCCCATTGTGGCACGGGGAAAATTGGAAAAACTGTGTTTTCTGTTTTGCTGTATAATGAGTTTCTGTATTCTGCAGAATATGGTTTCTGCATAATTCCATTCTGTTTGTTCCAATTTCTACAATTTCACATAGTGATGATTTATATTAATAAAATATAACTAGGACATAAGTTAGCCGATAAAATTTGGAACCCGATTATGTTCCGATTTTCCGATTCCGGTAAATTCGACGACGGAGCAAGTTGCTCCGAATTCAACGAAAATTGGCGTGCTAGCTAAGTTTGACGTGTAGAACGTAGTGGTGAGGTTAGTTTTTAGAAATTACGAGTTTTTGTGAGATGACCCGAAATAGGCCAATTTACGGTTAAATTGAATCGGATTTCGCTTTAGTGGATTTAAGGCACGTATGGACAATCCGATTTCGATGTTGATGATTATGATTAATGCCGGTTATTAAGAATTACTTTCGCGACGATTATTGATATTTTGACTATTTTTCCGTTTTTTGGAATTCGGTGAATTAATTGATAATGATGCGGTGTGAATAAACATAATGTTTGCGACGGTGTATTTATTAATAAATACTTGTTGATATGCGATGCGATGATGTATGTCTTTGTACATGATGATGTGATGATTATATTGATGTTGTTAATAAATGCTTCCGATTTATGAATGCATGACTTTTGACAATGATGAATTGTTTGGTGATGTTTTGCATAATGCAAATATGATGCGATGATATGTTTATTTGATGTGAATAAATATGGCGACGTGGGCTTTATGCCAATTTTGATGAGCGATGATGATGTTTTTGTGTTGTGTTGTTTTATTGTCGAGTCACATACATTGCATTGGCGACGATGGGCTTTTATGCCAAGCGACGAGGCTTTTATGCCAAGCGTTCCTAATTGATGAACATGAAGTGTATATGACTTGATAATTTCGTGATAACTATGCGATGAATATAAATGATGAGTATTGCGATGATTTAACTTTGATGAAATGCTTAATGCAAATATGATGTGATGATGTTTGTGACGATGGGCTTTTATTCCAAAAGCGACGATGGGCATTTAGACAATTTATGATGATTTTATTTAGGTTGCTTAAGTTATTAGTATTGTTTAATGTCGTTGTTTGATGTTGTTGTTTATAATTGCCGTGTTGATTAGTGACGTATTAACTTGCGATGATTTCGTGGTGATGGAAGTTTATGTGTTGTTGTGATGATCTATGCCGATGAGGTTATGGCGATATATTGTTGAATTATACACATTAGAATGACGATCAAAGTAGGTGAGATTTAGATACGTGTTGGAATGCACTTACTAACCTATATCTTTTATAATTCCAAAACTATATATATATATATATATATATATATATATATATGCTATCATGCCTTTAATTATATGTTTTGGAGTATCTCACCCTTTACTTGTTTCGCTGTTACCTTTATATTGGTAACGTGCAGGTTATGAAGACGGAGTTTATAGCTGCTGTTAGTCGAGTCGGTGTCGCTCTAATACGTAGCACTCGGGGGGAATATTATGTTGTCTTGTTGTTATTCCTTTATGTATAAGAATCATACTTTATGAAAATATGATTTTATGAGGAAGTTTAATAATGAGATGTTTTGATTTTTATGAATCAATTTATGATTTACGACGATGCTATGTATCCGAGATTTATACTTTAAAGCAATTTGTTTAAAGTAATTTGGTTTTGAAGGTGTGACGCCTCAGTATTTAATTTATGAAATTTTAAATTACTCTGATTTTTGCATATTAAACTTTGGGTAATATTGGGGTATTACAGTTTACTCCACGGTACCACATGCATGTGCATTATTGTGAGTCGCATTAAAGTGGATTATTTGTTGTTGATGATTTTGTTGTAATAAGTGTTGATGATGTTGTTGTGATGATGGTTTTGTTGTAATATGTTGTTGGTGACTTAGTGTGAAATTATGCTAACATTTTGTTGTGAAAGGTTTCGTTGGAAAGATGTGAAAAATAGTTATTATCACTATTGTTATAATTGTCGTTGTTGCTAACTGTTATTATAATTGTTGTGGTTATTTGTTGTTATAATAGTTGTGTGGAAGTTATGAAGTGTAAATTATATGATCTATATTCTAGTATATTATTTATCACGAATTCGATTATATTGTTAGGTATCTCACCCTTTCTGCTGATATTTCCCCTACCATGGGAAATGGGCAGGTACTCAAGCATAGCTGTGGATGTTGAAGTTAATTCTTGAAGTTTTTACGTCGCTTTATGATAAGTCAAAGGGTTTTGCTCTGATACGTAGCACTCGGGGATGAACATTGTCATTTAATTGGCGTTGTTACTTAAGTTGTTGAAGTTTATGAATAATGTGAATATTTATTAAGTGAATAGTAATAATGACTAATTGATTTAATGGAAATGTGTTGTCATAAGTTCATCTTTTATCTAAGTGTTATGTATCTGTATAGTTGCGACCAAATGTATCTTGTGTTTGTGAAGTAAATGTGACATCCCTTGTATGATTAAAATTTTCGCACTCTAATTTTATTGACATTCGTTGGGTAGATTTAGGGTGTTACATTAGTGTCTCTTTTTCAATCGTTATGAAATGACTTTTACGTAATAGTGAAGCTCAACATTTCTACATGAAGGTGTGATATAAATGTATGGAAATGCCAAGTGTAAGAGGATAATCTATAGTTTTGACATATTAATTGTTTCAACAAAGGTGATGAATTCAACTCGCCTACAAGGGGTGGTTGAGTTTGATTCGCCTATCATGTATTTTAGGATTTAGTATATTCTTGAGTCCATATATTAGATGACTTAGAGACATTTTGACAGCAATAACAATTTGGAGCAATAGTAATGGTTTGAAGCAGTTCAAAGTGCTAAAGACACGTGGAAGCAAATGAAAAAACAAAAGCCCGCATAAATGTCAAACTATGAAGAAATAATAGTTGTTGGAATTTGCTGATGTATTTAGTATATAAGTAGATTTCTTTTTTTTTTTGAAATAGGGTTCACATTTTCATTATGTTTTCCTTAGAATTCATACATATTTGAGTTAAAAAAATTTAAAAAAAATCGTGAAAAATATATGAACTTGTGTCTCACTTTTAATTCAAGCATTCTTATATAATTATTTTACTATTTTCTTCATTTTACTTTACCATTTTAAGCAATTCTGCATTTACTTCTTTAAACTTTTATCGAATTACTCTAAATTGAAACATAGAACCTTCAAGCAGTGTTTTAAAAATCGGACCGGTCGAACTGGGAACCGACCAGGTAACCGGTCTGGTTCAATAGTTGGATCGGGGATGTCGTTGAACCGGCAAGAACTGGCAAGAACCGGTGAAAACCAGCGGTTTTTTAAAACCAGTGGTTCAACTGTATTTTTTAATTTTTTTAATTTTTTTTACTCAAAACTTTTAAATTTTTTAAAAAATATACAATTTAAATTTTTTATTCATTTTGATTATTTTATTAGAATATTATATTTAAATAAAAAATAAAATTAACTAATTATATTATTTACAGAGAAAATGTTGTTGATGCGGTTGATTTTGTAGATAATTTTGATATTGAAGAAGAATATCTTAATTTTGAAATAATCTTTACTCCTTGAAACTAAATAGTAGATAATAAATTATTTTGTTATAAATTATTCAATTTTACTATGTTGTAATATACTTTGTAATTTTGTACTATTTTATTATATATGATATCTATATTCAAAATTTAAATTTAAATTATCAAATTGTAAATTTATTTATGATATGATATTTTCAAAATATTTAAAATTTAAATTTAAATTATCAAATTGTGAATTTATTTATGATATGATATTTAAAAAAAAAAATAGTTCTAATTATATTTTGTAGAGATTGAGTCATCCGGTGCGACATATTTTATACCTATATAGTTTTGTTATAAAGGCCGGTCTATTCAACCGAATTATCCGATTTAATCTGATTTAGTCATGCGGTTCGACCAATGACCTAGTGGTTCGATCAATAAATCAATAACCCAATACCTTCACCGATTTGATCTCCGGTCCGATTTTTAAAACACTACCTTCAAACGCTAATAAACATTCTCAAATTTTTCACACAAAATGTCGGATAAAACTTTTTGAATTTAACCTTACAAATAAATTAAAACTCGTAATTTGTTTATCAAAAACAGCAATATACACTTATATCACGTATATGTTAAGAACTCATACCATATTGTAAAATATATTTAATAAAATTGTGTCGTTTTCTTCTAAATGGGTGAAAAATCTACCGAAATAACCCCATTTAAAACTTGAGAAGAGGTTTGTATGGATTTGACCAACATAAAAAAATTTAGCATTTAACAAAATTCAATCTTGAAAGAACGCATTTTCAAGTCCCGTCTTCACCGACGAAGAGTTGTTTTTAGTTTGAGTAAATACCTTAAAATCTCTTCACAGGCGGTTGTTTTTAGTTTGAGTAAATATCTTAAAATCTCAATAAGTTTTGGAAATAAGACGGGGTATATCAACACATCATGTTATTTCATGTTTGGAATAAGACGGGCATTATCAACACATCATGTCCCCACCCAAAGAAAACATTTCAGCAAGAATGTTACCGTACTCCTATAGTCGACATAAGACTCGAGGTCAATTTATACTTTATAATAATTGGAAAAGTAATTATTATTATTATATTAAAAAATTAAAAATGACATTTATTTTGAATAATTTTTTTTTAAAAATGACACTTATTTTAAAACGGTAGAAGTAACACTGTACTGATGCGAAATTAAAAAAACACAACAATTACCTTAATTTTAAAAAAAAATTATATAACATAGCAAAATTATTTTACACATTCAAAGCTTTTGAGGTCTTATTTAAACATATAAAAATGACACATGATTTTATTAAATATAACTATAACAAATATCTTAAATTAATTATTATATATTCAATCTTATTCCACCTTTTGAATCTCCGAATCAGAATTATGATAAATAATTTGATTTTAATTACTTCTGAACCACCTATGTGATCGGTGCGGTCCTCAATAGAAGAGCAAATGCAATTTTCTATATGTAGTTTTCACTTTCCTACTTCCTCAACCAATAAACATTAGTAACCAATTAATTGTAAAAACTCGCTTTAATTTGATATTTATTACATTATAAGTAACAAATCCTTGAACAACATTTTGTCGGTTGATCATGTATACATTAATGTTCTAAACGAACACATAGAAAGTACACAAATCAAAAGAAAAAAATACAAATAATAAAACACATATAATAAATGAAAACTCATAGAAAAATTATAATTTTGTTACAACCAAGATTGAATGCATCCCCCAAAACTCCATCTTATAACATCATCACTTGACTTAAGCACTTAGGCAGAAGTAGATAACTTTCCACCCTTGAGTGGCTTAACAACCTCCCATGTGAAATCAGCATCATCTCTACCAAAATGTCCATATGCAGCTGTCTTCAAAAACCTACCATTCCCACCTCTCAAGAGATCAAGGTTGATTGAGATCATTCCAGGCCTAAAATCAAAGGTTTCCTTCACAATCTTAAGGATTTCCTTATCAGGGATCTTTCCGGTACCGTAAGAATCGACAAAAACCGACAATGGCTCGGGCACACCGATAGCATAG
Organism: Vicia sativa; assembly: GCA_021764765.1. Classification (NCBI taxonomy): domain Eukaryota; kingdom Viridiplantae; phylum Streptophyta; class Magnoliopsida; order Fabales; family Fabaceae; genus Vicia; species Vicia sativa. Next base: position 270,788,243 of record CM038793.1, read on the forward strand.
GAAACTTGGACAAGACACCTTCTAGCAAGTCCATTGGCAACAATACTCTTTGCAGCTTGCCTTACAATGTAGGCTCCACTTCTGTCAACTTTGGTTGGGTCTTTTCCTGAGAAAGCACCACCACCATGTGCACCCCAACCACCGTATGTGTCAATGATGATCTTGCGCCCGGTTAGACCGGCATCACCGTGAGGTCCACCGATGACGAAACGGCCTGAAGGGTTCAAGTGGAAGATTGTTTTCTCATCAAGATACTTCTCAGGGATCACAGGCTTGATCACATGCTCTTTCAAATCAGCTGCAATTTCATCATTAGTGACAGTTTCATCATGCTGTGTCGAAATAAGGACAGTGTGGACACGAATTGGAACCATGGCACCCTTATCATTGTAATACTCAACAGTCACTTGTGTTTTCCCATCAGGTCTCAACCAAGGGCATGTCCCGTTCTTGCGAACCTCAGTGAGCTTCGCGCCCAACTTGGTCGCAAGAACGTGGCTAAGAGGCATAAACTCAGGGGTTTCGTCGGTGGCATATCCGAACATGTGACCTTGATCACCAGCACCAATTTCCTCGGGTCTTTTCGTGAGATGGCCATGGACACCTTGAGCAATATCAGGACTCTGTTGTTCAATATTGACAAGAACCTTGCAGTTGTCAGCATCAAGACCAACATCATCGGAAACAAAACCTATGTTCCTGCATGTGTCACGGACAATTTTCTCATAATCAACATTGGCCTTTGTTGTGATCTCGCCAAAGACCATAACCATGTTGGTCTTTGTGCAAGTCTCACATGCAACTTTGCTGTCTGGATCTTGCTCAAGGCAAGCATCTAGTACAGCATCTGAGATCTGGTCGCACAGTTTGTCAGGATGTCCCTCGTTCACTGACTCAGACGTGAATAGGAATGTTTCTGCTGCCATCTTTAATTATAACCTGAACAAAAAAACATCAAAATCAAATTCAGTTACCAGATCTAAATAGACCAGCCAGAAATTTGTATAAAATTGGATAGAATTAAAGTAAAAAAATGTACTCAAGTTGGTTTAAACAACAAGAATTTCATAACATTCATCTAAATAGACCAAAATAAAATTATGAATTTATACAATCTTATCAGATCTATATCAAGAAACACAACCCTTGGAGGACGAAAGAAATAGAAGAGAAAGTGCTACCTAAGAAAAGGTAACTGGTGTGGGAAGAGAATGGGAAGCTTGAATATGGTTATTAAGTCCGATCAAGCTGTGCGAGTCCAAAGGGAAGACTAAGGTATGAATTTATAGAAAAAAGAGAAATGGAGGTTGTTGAAAGTGTGGTAAATGACTGGAAAGCCCCTATGAATCAAGATCTGAGATATGGATTCATTTTTCATTTTTATATCTATTGATTCACGTTCTTATTTGATGCGTGTTGGAAAATTGAAGGGTTGAGATTGGATCTGGAGATGAATCTTAACCGTAGGAGGCGTCGGTGGTAGTTGAGACCAATAGCGTATCATGGACACCACAACTCATAGGACACTATCACGCGTTTATGGTGTGGGGCCCGTTTCTACCGCATTTCCAACCATGATACTTGTTGTTGGTTTTTGACTCTTGATTAATTACACACTCCATGCCACTTTCTAATAATTCATCTAAACAACACTTTAAATTATTTTATCCCCTTTATTCAAAGAATAAAATGTCTATTCACTGCCTTTACACAATTTTTTTTATAAAAGATTGTATAAAATTGATGTATAATATACAACTTTCACATAAATTTTAAAAAATTGCATAAGAATGATGTATAATTTACTACTGTCACATAAATTAAATTTGTTTTGCATAACTGATAGAGAGTAATATTTTATTAAAATATTTTTATTATTTATTTGAATTTTTTCTTTGTCAAAATACAAAAAGTAAAATATATTTAATTAAAAATAATATAAATATAATTAAAACATAATTTAATTGTTATACATAGTCACTGAAACTGTTTACACTATCAATACATCACAACCACTCAATTATAATATTTAATAATATTTAAAAAATTAAAATTAAAATTAAAATTAAAATTAAATATTTTTAATAAATTGTGATTAAGAAACAATATAAAATTTATTTATACAATTGATGTATTCTATATAAATTCATTAAAAAATTTATTAATATTGTATAAATTTTTTATAAATCAATTATTCTAAAACAAAATTTGATTTCAAATAGTTCCGTTAATTTGAGCTGGAATAAATATCATATACTCTATGGTCTGTTTGATTGGGGGATTTTTGAGGGGAGGTGAAGAGAGGGAATATTTTAATTCAAATATGTTTTGTTCAATTTTTTATGAGGAGAGGGGAGGGGATTGGAGGTAATCAAATTACCTCCTAGAACAACTTTTCAATCCCCCCAAATCGGAGGAATTTTAGGTTTATTTGGATTGATGGAATATGATGGAATGGAGCGGAATGGAATAGAATAAAATTATGTTCTATTGTTTGGATTGATTAAAAAAAGATGGAATGAAACGGTATCGGATGAAATGCATTTCATTTCATTCCATCACTTTCCATCAGTTTTCTTTCTTTTTTTCATATGTTTATTTTTATTTATTTTCTTTTATTATTTTGTTTGTTAGAACTTAATCTATCATATAAGAAAATAAGGTGTTTATAAAAATTCATAATTGCCCTTATTAATCTCAAATTCATCCACATGGCTTGCTTAATCTTTAAGCACTATGTTCTAGTAAAAAATCCAATTTTAAATAAATTCCAATAATTCTAATTAATTTTAATAAATTACAATAAATTCTAAATATATTGACAGTTTCTTCATTTTATTCTCCCATCTCCTTTCTATCAACCGTTTCACTTCCAATAAAGAAAACGGTTCCTCTCTCATTACTCTACAATCGTTTCATCTTCCATCTTCCTCTTTCATCTTTCTGTTGCATCTCTCTCTTTCTTCTTCTAGGTTATTCTTTGAAAAATCACTCTCAGCTCTCTTGCAAACAAAAATCAAAATAATGGTTCAAAGTGAAATCAAGGAAGAGTTTCACGAATCAATAGGAATGAGGAAGACGGTGGCGACTATGACAGTTTCGGCGATTTTACGAAGATGTGCGGTATCACAATGGTAGATATGTGAATTTCAAACCTAAATCTTAAAATGCATCCTCTTTTCTTTTTTGGGTTTTCAATTTGTAATTCCTTTTGTTGTTCCAACCTTTTGATTTCAATATTGATGTTATGTGTGTTTTCTATTCCGGAGAACCTTGTCATAATGTCGAAAGTTGAAAAGCGTTGAAGGATAAGATCTATGACTTGTTTGATGCAGGGGAATTTATGGTTAATCCATATTGTGAACCTACATGTCAATATCATTCCATATCCACCCGAAGGTTGATCGCGACTTTAAGAGTCTATGGATTACACTGACTGCAAGTGTACAGTCGTGTCGCATAGTTTTAAAAGATTGTCAAACCTCAGAGACTATAAATCGATCTATCGTAATCTAAACCTACAGTGTAAAACTAAAGCTATCGAATAATTGATTAGGGGAATTTTTGGGTAATAAAACTTAGATCTAGTTGAAATATAAATAAAATGGATATTGGTATGCAAGTATCAATTTTTAGGCGATCCGAAAGTTTTTTGGCCAATTTTTTTGGTTAATTTAAATAATTAAATTCAGTAAGGAGTATTCATTTAAAAATCCTTATCTTAAACTTTCGTTCTGTTGACTTAGATTATGCCAATAAACCCTAACGTACGCTTCCGATACCTAGGTGATTTAGCCAGACATAATATTAATTTCCAGAGCAGAGTAATAGATAACAAATGACAACATAGCAAATAACAACATATTAATGATTTTCATGAAAAACAATATATAATAAATATTAAAGCAATAATAGAAACCTAAAAATTAAATTAATTCTGGAAACAGGAACAAACTTCAAACTGGTAATATCTGGCAGTACAATATTGCTGGAATGGAAATAACTTGAAAATTACCTAACAAATCTGAAAGTTTTGAATCAAACTATAAGGGTAATAATTTTTCAGTGTAGAAAATTATTACTAACAGGTAGGGATTAAAAACTGTTTAAAAACTAAACTAGGAAAAAAAGGCTCTGAACGATAGTACGAAAATATAAAGCAAGCTGGGTGAAAAATTTGGAACCCCTTTCCAGTCTCCCAAGCTGGTATTTATATTAGTGGCATGTAACTACATTGAGATATTTTCCGTTCCTTCAATCTAGTGCACGTTCAATTGTTGTTGAGAAAAAATAGGGTGCACTTTGAACGTGTGGTTGCTTGCTGAGAAAATTCAGGAACGAGAAAATATAGTGAATTTGAACTATGTTTGTTGCGTGGCGGGGCCACAAGAGCTAAGGGAGGACGCCATGGCCTACGTGGCATGGTCCACTTTGCTAGGTTTGTGGGGCGGGTGCCCCTTGCTTGAAGGGTTTGTGAGGCGGGCGCTCCTGGCTCCAAGTATACTTGGACTTTTCTTTATTGTAACGAGCGTGGGCTGCTTTGTTTTGGGTCTTCGTTTTTTTTTATGTCACAGCTAGCCCGTTACTTGTTCACCCCTCTTGTGCTATTTTAACCTCCCTACCTTCTTTAAGTGGTTTTTCCACATAATTCTCCTCGATTTCTTATCTTTTTCTCAATCATTTCTAAATAGAATTAATACTTGAAACACAAGAGATACCAGTGTAATATTGAAATAAAATAGTGTAAATTAAGGAAAAACAATAACATTATTTATGCGAATTAAGTCAAATAAACGCTATAATTTCGTGTTATCAAACTCCCCTACACTTGAACCTTTGTTTGTCCTCAAGCAAGAAGTAATATGAAAAACCTTTTGAACTCGTGGTGAATGCAAGCGCAGGACACAAATCAATTTGTACTCGGTTGCTAAGCATTCTTGTATGAATAACATAAGCTTAATTTCAACACCAAAGCTACCGTATTGAAACTAGACAACCCCACCTTGTGCAGACTAGCTTCAGTCATGCTATCATACCGCAACTTAATTCTTTTCATTTTGTTTCACCCACTTCATTTGAACGCAATCACATTAAACCCATTATCTCTTCACGCACATAGTGGAGTAACCGGTTAGTGACTCTGATCCCTTTAATAGCTAGGAGCTCTGGTACATAAGTTTGGCAACTCCTTTGTTTATCCCTTTTGCAAATTGCGGGAGATCAAACCGTAGTCCGTCCTACCGAGTTCAGCACCCGATACCACTGAACCAACTCACAAAGGGTTACTTGTAAAATATATTTTTGTAGGATCCGCAACTGTTGGATTAAATGATCGGATAAGAATCACCTAGCTTAATTAGTGCATTTCCTGAATTAATTAGCAGAAATTTTGGATTTTGGGGATCATTCACTTATACATTGGATATATATAAATATATATAGTAGTAACTAGTAGAATATTTTTCACCTAATATAAAAATTAGGAACTTTTCTACGTATGAACATTTATCAATTTTAGTCAAAAAATGAATTTTATAAAAATAAAAATAGAAAATATATATATATATATATATATATATATATATATATATATATATATATATATATATATATATATATATATATATATATATATATATCTTTATTTTAATAAAATCATAATATTACTATTGTATATTTATTATAATTATACCATCTGAAATAATACAATTTTCTTAAAATTAGTAAAGTATCATTTTGGACCAAATTCATATTATATTGCCATGTAAAATGTGATGGAATATTTATTATTTAGATATTTATGATTTATTTTATTCTACTAATTATTATGTGGACATATATTTAATGCAATTTTATTTTCTATTTATCAAAATAAGTGCCTTAATTGATAAAGTGACAAATAAATATAAAATAACTAATAAAAGTTATATTTTTTAATAAATACGTTAATTTGTTTGATATGGACTCAAATATGAGTATACCAAGATGGTCCATTTTAGAATAATAGAAACCCTAACTTGTCGTCACCATTTATGTAAGTTATGATCTTTAATATATAGTGCTACAAACATATTATCTTTTCCTCTCGATCTATATAGTGTTGAAGATTTTAGGAGTACATTTATAGGAAGATCCACACACAATAATTCATAATTCACTTTCACATCGGCCATAATGTCCATTGTGGTATAACATTTTCATTTACGTGTTTTTTTATAACTTTCTAGACAAATTTCACTTATGTTATAGATAATAACCGTGTGAAATATGGTGTATATATTTTGATCTTTTCTAATATTAAAATCCCATTTAAAATATATTTCACCATAGTCATATTTCACACACATGAGAAAGTGTCCCACTCAAGGACATACTTCGAATCTCAAAGCATACAAATTATTTTTTAAACACTTTAAGACACTTTAATTGTGAAATATTTTCATTCATTCCGACTATCTTGTAAATTTTGATGTTGGAGATTAATGTCAATGTTCAATCATATGGTTTACTTGTAAAAGTGAATATTGAAATTAATCTTTAAACCAAGTTTTATAATATAATATTTTGCATCTTCAAAGCAAAAACCTTCAAGATCATTGATACAAGAACACTACAATGAAAGAGGTAGGTTTAGTGAAAAGGTGAATGGATATTTAGAGCCTTTATACTGAGAAATTTGAGAAACCTTTCACCATGGTTAGAAAAGCTAATTGTGGCAACAAAAATTAAGATATCACCATGGTTTTTTAAAAGTAATAGCGGTGAAAACGTTTCCACTGAATAAAAGGAAGGATAGACATAACTCACAAGAAAGGATCACGACACTCATTTCTTTGACCCTTCTTCACCTTCATGGTACAATAAATATTTTACATCTATTTATATTATATTAATGTTGTTATTTTTGTTCTTGATATCCTAAACTAAGGAATTTTAGTGTTGCATAATATCGTGTCTTTGTGCTTCTTTGCAGTAGGTGTTGTTAAGTTATTAAAATTTCAAAAATGTTGTATACGTTATTGATAGTTAGAGTGTGAATGAGATTGTTTTTGTTTTTGTGTTATTGAGAATGTTATATTTTGTTCTTGTAGTTGTTGTATTATTAATATATTTTAGTAAAAAAATTACTTAGCAAAGCTAATTTTCAATATGCATTTTAGAAGCATTCAATGTAAATTTCATAATATATTTTGGATCGTAGTTGGATGAAAGTTAATGGATGAAGTCTGGTGTATAAGAAATGGGTACTTGAAATTCTTTAATTTTGCGTAAAGAAAACATTTAAACAAAAATTACTTATATTATCGTCCTTGTGATAAATGCGTGAATATAAAAAATTTGATATTCAATCACCTGTGTTTTGACAATATTCGTCAAAATTCTACTATATGAAGTTGGCATGGTTCAATGAATAAAAACCAAACTGCAAAGTCGTGGATTTAATTTAGATATAGATGATTAACTATAAGATATGATTTATGATATTGGAGAAGCTTCTTTTCAGATAGCCCGTTTGTAAACTAGTTTATCTAGCGAGAAGGATTAGTCATTATGTATGGGGTGCACTCATTTTATACGATAGTCAGCGACATTAAATCTTTTCAATCTTTAGGGATAGAGTGGGTGGATATATATATATATATATATATATATATATATATATATATATATATATATATATATATATATATATATATATATACATATACATAATTTATTGAATTAGTGAAAGAGATGCTTCGAGAAGGTAATAAGTTGTTGAAATATTGTTATGAGGCCAAGAAGATATTGGGTCCAATGGTTAGGGTTATATCAAAATACATACATGTCGTAATGATTTCATATTATTCGAGAAAGGCTATAAAAACTATATAAATTCTCGAATTATGGAGATTTGTGCTACAAGGTGAAGCTGAGCGGTGGTTATGACCATGACGATGTAAGCGAGAAGTATCCATCAACCAAAGTGCCATGGTACATGCCAACAAGTTCCAATAGAACGTTTTATAATTTTAAGAAAATGTTAGAGAAACGTTTTCCATGTAGGATATTTCCTTAAAGTGGGAGAAAATCGATTTTTTGTATCTAATTTTTGCCATGAGCCAATAAACCTAAAGTTTGGATTTGGAATTTATGGAATGAACCACTTTATAATCTAAGCACTCGTCAATATAATTTTGAAAAAGTACCTAAACTTTTTGAATTAGTTTTATACTTGAAAAATATATATAGTATAATAGATATTCCAAACCAATGCAACGAGAAATAAAAAAAACTAAATATTTAAGAAAAATATAAAAGAGATAACCCATCAAATCTGCAACTTGAGTTTAAAAAACTTTATTCTTAACATTGAACAATACGTCAAGTGTATAGATAATCTCACAATTTATTTTATAAATATGCGTTGCATTTAACTCATTCACTCATCAAACTTAAACACGTGCACCAGGGGTTTTTGGGTTATGAATGAGATCTGCACCTGATGAGACTTGATTTAAAATACGGCCAACATTACCAGGTTGCAATGAATGATGGTGGCTTCAACCATGACCTCCTAGGATTTCTTTTGTTTTGTAGTAAACATTTTTAGTCAAAACTATTGAGCCTTGTCTTCCAAGTAGATCAACTTTTTTAGGTAGAATGAAATCACCATTTGCTTCAAGTGTTGTTGAGGGAACACGCATTGCACTTGACTTCTCATTATTAATTAACAATATCAATAGACCAACATTGATCAAGAGAAGGTATGAGAGATCTTTGGAGAACTTTATCATCTCTATTACGTAACAAGAATATGGTGCTAACTTTGTGATAAATTTAAAATTTTATATATATATATATATATATATATATATATATATATATATATATATATATATATATATATATATATATATATAGAGAGAGAGAGAGAGAGAGAGAGAGAGAGAGAGAGAGAGAGATAGATAGAGAGAGAGAGAGAGAGAGAGAGAGAGAGAGAGAGAGAGAGTAGTAACTAGTAGAATATTTTTCACCTAATATGAAAAATTGGTACTTTTCCTCGTATGAACATTTATCAATTTTAGTCAAGAAATGAATTTTATAAAAATAAATATCGATTACTTTTTTTTATTTAACTAAATCATAATATTATTATTTGTAACACCCCATACACATATGTCTAAAATAATATGCAGTGATGCTATAAATGGTACAAGAAACATACAACTAGATGAAAAAGACAAGAATTTAAAACTGAATACAATACGAAACCATAATCATAATGTATCCAAGAAGCTTGTCTTCAACATTGCACAACGGAAAGATACATCTACAGAGTTCTTCATGCCTTCTGCTCATCTGCAGTCCTCAAAACTGACCATCTAGCAATTCTACCGCTTATAACATGTTCCTGAAAAATAGTAAGAGGATTGGGGTGAGATTACTAAATCTCAGTGAGGGAAGAAATCCGTCACAAATATATTAGAATTCCATCACAAATATATTAGAATTCCGTCACAACCTATTTTAATGATGGATTTTACAACGACCCAAAAATCGTGACCAATTTCAATGTTGCAAAAAATTAGTGAGGAAATTAGTGATCCGTCACAAATTACGACGATAGTAAGTCATCACAAAATAAAATATCCGTCACTAAAAAATGACAAAACATAAAACATTTTTCTCGAAATTCCGTGACTAATTAATGAGAGATTTCAAATATCTCACTAAATAGTGACATATTTCAACCTATTTCAATTCCCTCGTAAAGTAGTGACATATTTCATTCCCTCACTAATTAGTGATATATTTCAAATTTTCTCTCCCTAATTTTATTATAAAAGTATATTTCAAATTCTCTCACAAATTTTATTATAAATACAATTGTTTTGGACTGGCCCAACACTTGGCCCACGGTCATAGAGGCCCAATCTTGAAGGCAGAACTAAGGTCCATTTGCCAACAAAGAGTACATTTTGCATCACTCACGTGAGGGCCACGTGGCCACCGGTCGCTTGACTGCCACGTGTCCCCCGAGAATATCGGACCAAAGCTTCACCATCTCAACCGTCACCTGTCCTCCAGAAATACCGATTCAAACAACCCGGATATCCCGGGGCGACAATCCAGGGAGGAGGCCACGTGCTGTCCTCCATGCACACGCAAGCCCTGTCAGTCCATTAGTGGGCCTGGATCGCCACCCACTAACTAGACCTTGGCCCAGCGCTGGGGGCTATAAATACCCTCTCACTTGAGAGAGTCAGGTAATTCATTCTCACTTCTTGCTTGCTTGCTTACTCTTGCCTCTTCTCACTTTGGCATCGAAGTGTCTTGCAGGTACCCCCTCTTTCTCCTTCAACCGCAGTTGCAGATTGGACCGTGACACCTTCTGATCAAGTACGATCAACAAGAATTATAAAAAAGAAGATAATTATAATTAAAAAACATTTAATATGAATATTTTTAATTGAATATATTATTCTCACATATATTCATTAAAATACAAAGAAATTAAAATACAAAGAAAGGTCACTGGTATTAATATTGCTAGTGTCACTATTATTAATATTACAAGTAAATTTTCAAAACATCAGTATACTTTATATAGTAGATAGATGGGAAGGTTGATTAAAATAGGGAGATAAATCCTAGAGATGAACTATCCACAAATGAAATTAATTACTCCGTAATGATTCTCTCAAAGCGAATGCAATTCCTCCAAAGCTAAAACTGACCCTCCATGCCAAAATCAACTTTGCATTTGTCTTCAATTGTCTACCATCTATATATAAAAAAATAAAATTGAAAATTATATTAATACAATTATATAATATATTAAATAATTGAATTTGAGCCTAAATCTGTTTGTTCTTTACAATTTAGTAACTTGCTAGAGCCTAAATCTTAATGTTATCACTTACAAAAATTAAGCTCATTTGTGGAGAAAATTAGCTTTGAAACAAGAAAGCATATTTACCATACAAGCTATTAAATTTCCACAATGCCTTTGCCAATACAAATTGTATTTGACTTAGTTCATTTTCTGTTTATAATCTTTCGCCTCAACATCCAATAAAGCCGTGTTAATTATTTTGTAAATTAAAAGCTAAAAAGATATATTATGTACTTTCTAAAATATATTATATCTATTTCATGACAATCATTTGATTTGTTCATATTTCAAAAATTACTTGGTATATTTATTTCAAGGGTAATCACATACCAAAGTAACTACACAAATACACATGTGCTTTATTTATATCTATTTCTATTTAGAGAATGGTGAATAGTGACAACAACTAGATTCAATTAACAATCCAATAACAGGGGATGATTTCAAAACTATATACTACCAACATGCTATAAATTAAACTCAACAGCACCGTGCATGCCTACCCATCTAAACCATTAGGCCTTAACAGAAACATACAGAACAATAACAAGGAATTCCTTCCTTCACCAAATAATTGATATGGGCACTTTTTCTTCATACTTCACAATTATATCATTAAAGCTAGTTTGTTATCAGCACACTCAAAACAGGACTAACTTTAAGATTTGGATTTTTGCAAATTTATTGACAAAATTGTCTGACATCTACAACTTTAAAGACTTACTATTACAAAAAACAACAATATAATTTTAAAATTTATAAAAAAAAATAGATATAAATAAAAAAACGGTGACAATTTTGTAAATAAAATGTTATTTTAAATATTATTATGTGATAATATATTTCCTATTTTCTAAAAATAGGTTTAAATTAAAAATATTATCATAGTAAAATCTCAGTTACTCCTTTTAAATTAAGAAAAGAGTGTAAATTTATATAAACTAAAAAAAATAATTTAATTTTATTATTTAAAATATGTAATCTATGAGACATATTATCAAATAATTTAAATAATATTGATAAAGGAATTAGTGAATATTAATAAACTTAATATTTAGATGAATAAATTTTTTATCAAACTGAATAATATAATATAAATTCATAAACTCAATTTATTAGGTGAATTAAACTCAATTTCTGAATTCAAACCCAATTTTCGTACAAATTTTTGAATTCAAACCCAATTTTCAAACATTTCGTGGAAAACAGAATCAAAACTCTTTTCAGTTTTCATCGCACAGTGTTCTAAACCCTTTTCATCCATTTTTCATCCCTTTTAATCTAAACTCTTGGCTCATTTCACAGTTCGCTTATTCAGAAATTAGTTCAGAACATTAATCGAAGTTTACGAAGCACTAGTCCTTCCACATCTTCCCAAAATGGTTGTCGCAATTGTTAAATGCTTTAGGGATTAAGATTCTTCAGTCAGAGAAGCCTGTGTTGAAATGGTTGCGGGGATTGCTTCTAAATTGGGGAGTCAAAATAATGAAGATAAGGTGTTTGTGTTATTGACTATGCGAATCGAAACTCGGATAAACGAACATACGCGCATGCATGCTTAGAAAAGGTATCAACCTTGATAAACGAACATACGCGCTTCTCGTAAATGCGTGGTGCTCAAGCGGCAAAATGCGTGAAGCTCAACAGTTTCTTAAAGAGATGAGTGATAAAGGGTTTACACCTCCTGTCAGAGGTCGTGATCTTCTCATTGAAGGCTTGTTAAACGCCGGCTACATCGAATCGTCGAAAGGAATGGTGAGGAAAATGGTGAAGGAAGGGATTATCCCTGATGTGGGAACATTAAATGCATTAATGGAATCAACTTGTAAATGTGGGGAAGAAGAAGTTAAGTTTTGTGTTGAGCTTTATCACGAGCTGTGTAAATTAGGAAGGCTTTGTTTAAGAGGGGTCAATTTGATGATGCTTTTTTGCTGATATGAAAGCACAGGGTCATCCTCCAAATCGACCTCTTTATACCATGCTTATTATTATGTGTGGTCGTGGTGGAAGGTTTGTTGATGCTGCTAACTATCTTTTTGAAATGGCTGAGATTGGTTTTGTACCTATATCTCGTTGCTTTGATATGGTTACTGATGGATTGAAGAATTGTAGTAAGCATGATTTGGCTAAAAGAGTGCAACAACTCGAAGTTTCTATTCGTGGGGTTTGAAGTTTGATGGAAATTTTGATCAATTGTCTTACTTGTTATTGACGGCGGAATGTCATGCTTTGTAGTCATTGAAAAAACTGGAAATGATCTGCATTGTAAGTGCATAGATGCTGGTCTTTTTTTACCTGGAGCCAAATTTAGTTCCTGGAGAGATGGAAATCTTGTAAGGAGGAATTACAAGCTCCCTACTCTATCAGCAAAGGTATATTTACTTGAAAGAAGAAAGTATATTGTTATTGATACTCACTCAATTGATTTAGATGAGTATATACACCTTATATTTATACTATAAATGGAGCTACAAATTAGGAGAGAATTTCCATATCAAGAACTCTAAATAAGGAGAAATAATAAAAGCATACAGCTGCACAATCCCTTGATCTACTGTCATTATAGAGAAAAATATGGAGATAAAATCTCAACACTTCCCCTCAAGTTGGTGCATATATATCGTCCATGCCCAACTTGTGGAGATACTTCAAGAATACTTTGCTTGAGACAGCTTTAGTAAGCATGTCGGCTAATTGATCTTCCGATCGAATCTTAGGCAGCTCCAAAATCTTTGCATCTAATTTTTCTTTGATAAAAAATCTGTCCACCTCAACATGCTTTGTTCGATCGTGTTGAACTGGATTATGAGCAATATCACATGCAGCTTTGTTATCACAATAAAGACTAATTGGTTGCCTTTGCGGAAAGCCCAAATCTTCTAGAAGATGTTTCAACCATAAGGCTTCGCATAAACCAAGTGCCATACCTCTGAATTCAGCTTCTGCACTTGAGCGGGCGACGACATTTTGCTTTTTACTTCTCCATGTAACAAGATTTCCACCCACAAATGAGAAGTATTCAGATGTTGATCGTCTATCATCTAGCGCTCCAGCCTAATCAGCATCTGTATAAACATCTATGTCTTCATGTTTTTTATTTTTAGTGAACAAAATCCCCTTCCCAGGAGCAGATTTTAAATACCTCAATATATGCATGACAGCATTCATATGTTGTTCACAAGGATTATGCATAAATTGACTAACAATACTTAATGCATAGGCAAGGTCTGGTCTTGTGTGAGCTAAATACATTAATTTTCCCACAATCCTTTGATACATACCTTTATCACATGGAACTTGATCTGTTATATTGTGTAACTTCAAGCCTTCCTCCATTGGTGAAGCAATTGGTTGACATGCTGACATACCCGTCTCCTGCAACAAGTCCAATGCATATTTTCTTTGAGATAAGAAAATACCTTTCTTGGATCTAGATACTTCAATCCCGAGAAAATACTTCAAGGAACCAAGATCTTTCATTTCAAATTCTCTAGACAAGTACTCTTGCAATGCTTTCCGTTCTTCTGGATCATTCCCGGTAACCACCATGTCATCTACATATATGATAAGGGCTGTAATCTTACCTTGTTGTTTCTTTAAAAACAAAGTGTGGTAAGAGTTGCTTTGGAAGTATCCACAAGCTATCATGGATTTTGTAAATCTTCCAAACCATGCTCTTGGAGATTGCTTCAGTCCATATAATGACTTCTTCAATTTACACACCTTTTGGGCATGTCTTTCTAACTTGTTACACCCAGGCGGAAGGTCCATATAAACTTCTTCTAACAGTTCTCCATGTAGAAAGGCATTTTTTACATCAAATTGTTGTAGGGGCCAGTCCAAATTTGCAGCTAAGGACAACAACACTCGAACAGTATTGATTTTAGCTACTGGTGCAAATGTCTCAGTGTAGTCAATCCCATAGGCTTGAGTATATCCTTTTGCTACCAATCTTGCTTTAAAACGTTCAATTTCACCATCTGGTTTATATTTCACAGTGTATACCCACCGACACCCTACCGGTTTCTTTCCTTTTGGGCAATCGACCAAGTCCCATGTTTCATTTTTTTCTAATGAATTCATTTCTTCATTCATAGAAGCTTTCCACTTTGGATCAGCTAAGGCATCCTGCACACTGTTAGGAATCGATATAACAGATAATTGATTTGCAAATGACTTATTTGATTCAGACAGATTTTGATTTGAAACATAATGACTCATAGGATACTTCACTTTATTAGAAATTTCAGGTTCATATCTAGATTTAGGAATACCTCGATTGTGACGCTCTGGGAGTTGTTTTTTTTGAAATTCAGGATCAAGAATAGGTACATCCTCGGCAGACGACTGGTATGGTATATTAGCGAGGAGTTCAATTTCTTCAAATGATGAATTCTCAGTTTGTGTCCCACTAATTAATTTTTCACCCTCAAATGATGGACTCTGAATTTGTGGTCCACTTACTTCTTCACCTGCAATAGATGGACTTGGACTTTGTTGTGAAATCATGTTTTCATCTTCTAAATGAGAATTGATATCAAGATCCAAATTAATCACATTAGTATCATGAACATCAAAACTTGTTATAATAGGGTCATATTCCTTGCAGTACTTCCCCTGCAGTTCAGCCTTGGGTGAAAAATACATGAGTTCCTCATGAAATACCACATCTATTGTTATAAACATGCGTTGAGTTGGAGGGTGGTAGCATCTATAACCTTTTTTATTCATGGCATATCCAAGAAAAACACACCGTAAAGCTCGAGGAGCTAATTTACTGCGTTGATGTTTATGAAGATGAACAAACACTACACAACCAAAAATACGAAGCGGCAAATTTGGAACTGATGGTGCAACAATGGCATCGCTAAGAGCTATCAAAGGTGTTTGATAGGAAATAGATCGTGATGGTGTTCGATTAATTGAATATACTGCAAATGTAAGAGCTTCCCCCCAATAGGATAATGGCATATTCGCCGCTATTAATATAGCACGAACAACCTCTAACAAATGACGGTTTTTACGTTCAGCAACCCCATTTTGTTGGGGCGTATTGGAACACGTTGTTTGATTAATAATGCCTTCTACTTCAAATTTTTTTTTCAATTCAGAACTTTGGTATTCTCCTCCATTGTCACTCCTAAGAACTTGAATTTGTGCATTATACTGAGTTTTAATCATTTTATGAAACTTCTGAAATAACAAGTTTACTTTGCTTTTTGACTTCATTAACCACAGCCAAGCCACTCTCGTACAATCGTCAATAAAAGTAACAAACCAACGTGAGCCACCTAATGTTTGAATTTTGGATGGTCCCCACACATCAGAATGAATAACCATAAAAGGGAGAGGACTTTTATTCAAGGAAAGTTGAAATGAGGTTCGGTGACTTTTTGCAAGTTCACATACATCACAGTGAAAAGTTGAAGAATCAATATTCTTAAACAAACTAGGAAATAATATTTTGATATAGTCAGATGATGCATGACCCATTCGTCGATGCCATAGCCAAACTTCAGCCTTATTCTTATTTTGTGTAGAGCTTTCCGCTTTCAAAGCTTGACATAGCATATTGCAGCTTTTTGATGTCAAGTCCAAGTAATACAGCTTCCCCCGCTTAATACCATAACCAATCGTCTGCTTTGTTCGGATGTCCTTAAAAACACAATAGTTAGGCCAAAAAATAACAACACAAGATAAGGATGTTGTGATTTGAGAAATAGATAAAAGGTTATGATTTAAAGATGGGACAACTAAAACAAAATCAAGATTTAAATTGTTTGTGAGGGATAAAGATCCTTCCCCAACAATTGAGGCCTCACTACCATTGGCAGTAGAAATAGATTTTTGTGAAGAGGGTCTAAGATGTGAAATATGTCTAGAATCAAAAGTCATATGATCTGTAGCACCCGAATCAATTATCCATAAATTATCAATAACAGGTGCAGAGATATTTAAAGCCTTACCATCAATATTTGTTGTTGTCACCAGTGATAAGCCCACATTCTTATCATTTGTTTCAGCAGTAGCAGCGAAAGCATTCTTCGAGCCCCGTTTTTTTGGTGCTCGACTGTGATCCCACCAATCTGGATATCCCACAAGCTCAAAACAACGATCTTTGACGTGTCCAGTTTTATCTCAATGAGTGCACTTGTCTACACTTTTGTCTGGTTTCTGTCGGTTTCGAGTCATCATTGCAGCAGTTTCAGAGTCTCTAATTTCTCCTTTTAGAGTAGCATGTCGTACCGCTTGTCTCCGAATCAAGCCATGACATTCTTCCAGTCCTGGAGTCGGATCCTTGCGCAAAATTTCTCCACGAACTTGATCAAAGATGTCATCTAACCCTGCAAGAAATATATGGACTCTCAACCGATCAATGGAATTTTTATATGCAATTGTATCATCGGGATCTTTCATGTTCACTGTATCCCGATGATGCAATTCTCGAAATATCTCAATCAGCTCTCCATAGTATTCAGATAGAGATCTTCCATTTTGTCTAGCAGCAAAAGCCCTTTGGTTTAGAGCAAAGACTTGCAATTCATCACTTCCGTCATAGAATGCCTTTGACAGGGCACTCCATATTTCATGGGCAGTAAGTATACGTAAATACCTCTTCATGATTTCTGGTTTCATGGACATTAATAACCATCTTTTCACTTTCTGGTTTTCAGCATACCATTTTTCATACCCATCATCTGTTTCTGCAAGTTTCTTCATTTTGCCCCTAATATAAGAGAGTTTCTCTCTTTCAGCAATATGCATCTCCATTAATTGTGACCAAACATCATAGTTTGATTCATCAAGAATGATTCCAGCATTAAAAACTCCTTCAGATTGAACAACAACTGGAATTGATTTTATTCCGGATGATTCAATGTTTTTTCCACTATTTTTTTCTGGTTCACTCATTTGGCTAGGTATCGCTCTGATACCAACTTGAAAGAAGAAAGTATATTGTTATTGATACTCACTCAATTGATTTAGATGAGTATATACACCTTGTATTTATACCATAAATGGAGCTACAAATTAGGAGAGAATTTCCATATCAAGAACTCTAAATAAGGAGAAATAATAAAAGCATACAGCTGCACAATCCCTTGATCTACTGTCATTATAGAGAAAAATATGGAGATAAAATCTCAACATATTTTGCTGCGAAGCGTCTTTTTCCCTGCACTTGCTGTGATGCATCTTACAACAAATGGCGGAGCTAAAGTCAATCCTTTATGGAAGTAGTGATTCTGAACCAGTTACGGAAGCTTGTGCGCAGTTGACTCAGGAGTTCTTTAAGGAGAATACACTGCGACTTCTTATCAAATGTATTCCAAAATTGAATTTGGAGGTATTAACTAATTCTGAGAACCGGACACGTGCAGTTCAATTAATATGTTTTTGATGAATAGTTAATAATTTGGTGATGTTAGGTTTACGTGTAAGCTAGTTAAGATGTTAGCGTGTTGATTCCCCGCGGTGATGTTTGGAATCACACGTAAATGTTTTATCTTTATGTTGTATTGAGGCTGTTTTGTATTGCTATTTGCAAAATTTTAAAAGTTGAAACTATGAGCTTTTGCACGCCAGGAAAGATGCCACTCATGTAGTTGCAAATTTACAAAGGCAACCGGTTCAGTCTAAATTGATTGCATCTGATTACCTGGAGAAAAACATGGATCTTATGGATGTTTTGATAGCTGGGTAAGAAGCTGTTGGATTAAAATTTTGGTTGCTTAATCATTTTTGTTATAGTAAGCTTTGAAATCGGTATGGTGTATTCTTCTGCTTTTCCAAATGAATGGAAATATACATTTGTTTCCCAATCAAGCATTAAAATAATGCCTCTGTGATAACTGGTAAGAAGCTGTTGGTTTAAAACTTTGGTTGCTTAATCTTTTTTGTTCTAGTAAACTTTGAAATCAGTATGGTGTATTCTTCTGCTTTTCCAAATGAATGGAAATATGCATTTATCTTCCAACGAAGATTTGAAATAATGCCTATGTGAATTAGAACACAATAATCTATGTCCTTGCTCACTGGATTTTCTGTTTTTTAATAAAGTTGTCACAATCTCACATGTCTGTCTTGTTATGTGTGGTGATTTTTTTCTTTCTTATTGAGCTTTTCACTAGATTATGCTTTGCTTAATATTATGCATGTTTGACTTTGTCTGATGTCTTTTACAGGCTTTTCCCGGTCATAGAGGTCCTTTTTCTTCTCTGGCTTTTAGAGATGGAAGTACTGAGCTATTTTCTGGTTCGTTTGATCGAACAGTTAAGATATGGAATGTTGAGGATAGAACTTACATGAACACTCTGTTTGGCCACCAAAGTGAAGTATGAAGTATTGATTGTTTACGTAAGGAAAGGGTATTAGCTGCTGGACAATTCAATTGTATAGATTTTGTTAAAGTACGTTATTATTTACTACTTCATGTGGCTATTTCTTATTTTACCTTTAAAATGTCAAAGCAATTAGAATAAATAAATTCCTTGTCCAACGAAAAAAATTCCACAATAGCCACGTATTAGGATACTTAGATTTTTAATTAATGTTGTGGAGTGACTCAATTCATTTATCTACAACTAAACCAAACCCACCATAAATCACATCTTTAAAATTTAACACCACCAAACTTGGTCAACCAAACCATCAATATAAAACTCAAAGCATTGGTCCTTTATGTACCATTTTTTCATACCAAGCATCCTCAAAATTCAAAAGTAGTTGTCAGGTTCGGTAGTTTCGCACCAGTTTTAAAAAAAACATAAGTACCCGCCAAAGAAACACCAACAACTAACAATTTCATTCATCTTCTCAAAATGTCTCTTTGTCTCTCTAACTTGTTCCGTTTACATTTCACAAGACCATGGTCAATAATCACCTATGCAACCACTTGGTAACACTCTTAACCATAATGGTGGCAGTGGCATCAATAAAATTTCTTAAATTGTATTAAAAAAGGGTGTAGTTACACCTGGTTTTTAATTAAAAAGGGTGTAATTACACCCGATTTTTATTAAAAAGGGTGTAAACTAGCATATATTTACCATGTTTTTTATTAAAATTTTTATGAAAATAGGGTGAACATAGGAACAATAAGAACTTATTTACACCCGTTTTTTATTACTATTGGCATTGCACCTATTAAATTTAATAAAAATCGAGTGTAAATCATAAGCTATTTACCGCTTAGTGTTAAACAGATGTAATTAAGATAGATATTTTTCACCCAATGAATATACACTCGATTTTTATTAAATTTAATGGGTGTAATTGTAATAAAAAACGGGTGGAAATTAACCTTTTTTACTAGTAACTAGTGATTAAAAAAAAAATACCTTTGTTTGTTGCCCGCGACATAAGCATTTCCGAATCCTTGTCACATTAGTACACACCATCATTTGAGACATTTGGCAATGGTAAGTCAAGGTTCCTCTTTTTGTAAAACGCAACAATGACTCGAGCACACTCACTAATCACATTTCCAGTTAACTGAAAAAGTAGCATACTCTATAGTGTGACACATGGTATATATACATAAGCAAAAAATATTGATTCAAAATTCAACTCTTAAGGATAACTAAAAACTTACTAGTAAAGTGAGAAATATCTAAAGGCAATGGCAGTGAAATGACCAAAGTAAGAATCAGCAAGAAAAGCATGTGTGCTCAAACTGTCAAGCAAGTAAGAATTCAATTCTTAAGGATAACTAAAATATTTATTTATTTATATATGAATTATTTTATAAATAAAATTTAAAATGATAAAACTATTTGTTTTTTTATTTGAAGAATAAAATATCTATTTATCTTTAATAAAAAGTTATTTTTTATTTAAAAATAATCAGCATTTTTAATTAAAAAACGTAAAATACATTTATGATGGAACAATTCCCTCACAAACAACTTAATTCATATTACCAATGATTTTTTGCGAAAAAATATTTAGAGGACGATATATTTTTCCATAAAGTTTGCAATTTAATCAAAACTAATCCCTTTTGTGAGGGAAATTTAGTGACGGTACTTTTTTGTCACAAACTCCCTCAGTAATATTTATCAATTTGATTTTGATAAAAACACAACATTCCGTCCCAAATTCCATCGCAATTAGTGAGGGATTTTGTTCCCTCTTTAAATTTCGTCACTAATTTCAGTTTTTTTAGTAATGAGGGTTCGCTCGGTTCTAAAGGGTACATGCATTACAAACAAATTCACCTAGAATCCGAGTTTATATCTCACGACTCGGTACAAATACACTACAAGGATAAAATCCGCATTGGAAGTCCCTTGACTAACCATTGAGATCAACAAACAATCATGACTACCAGTTTCCTCCATAATAGATTTTCCGGGTGTTAGCTGGTAATTTTGATGAGCTATTTGGTTTGAAGAAATGGACATTATGTCATTTGGATGATTGTTCGAATTAAGTCCAAAGATGAACGATTTGGCTAAGAAGCAAGGAGATTCGAAGAAGAGATATAGTTGTTGAAGATTTAGAGTTTTTAACTCTAAAGATGCTTCGATTTCAAATAAGACATTGTTGTTAGGATTTTAGAGTTTGTTTATAGGAATTTCGAATGGTTCATTCCGTTAGAAGCTTGGAGGGTTCGAATTATAGGATTAAGTGGTCCAACGAAGTATTTTTTGAATTCAAATGAAAGATTTGAATTGATCAAGTTTGTTATAAGTTCGAAATTCAAATAAAGGCGCCATTTCATCAGAGGTCGCGTGGAAGCCACTGGTTGTAGAAGACATGCAATCTTCGAACGTGGCGTAATTCTAGAGTAAGATGTTAGGGTCGAAATAGTATAAATAGGAAGTTTTAGTGTTATAATTTCGTGTGTTATTTGTACAAAAAACTCTTATATACTCAAATTTCCAAGCGTTAAAGAAAACGAGTTGCAGAAATCATGTACGTATGGAAACACCACTATTATCATTTTTACGGTTTAAATTTAAGTCTTTTGTCTTTATCTTTGTCTTTCCATTTTAATTCCTTTTCAATCACTTTGCTTTAAAGTTATTCGTTTATCGTTTAGTCAAAACTTTAATTTCGTTTCCAGAAACCTTTATCTTTCGGTCAAGTCTTTTACATTTTATTCATAAATTATCCACTTTATTTTACCAAGTCTTTATTTATATTCTAAGTATTTTCCATTCGAAGTCAATTACAAGTTTTAAACTTTATTTTGTTAATGCTTTTACATTTCGTTTTGTAATTTACGAGTGTCAAACGAAACCATAAGATTCATTATAAGATCCTTGTTTTGTATCTTTAAAGATCCAAATCCATAGATAAAAAGTGAAATATGAACATGAAACTTAATTCAAACATCAAATACTATGACACACGTCCTAGGATCATTCTAGTCGATCATGTAAGTAACCAAAATCAGTAATTTGGAGGACTAGCGGTTGTTTACGAGAAATCACTGTAAACAAATTTGCACGCCCAGTGGGACGGTGTCATAGTTAAAATTCTATTTTAAAAATCTTTTAAGATCTTCTGAGTCCATAATTTCGTTGTGTTATATGAACATTAGAAGTGGTAAGATAACCGACAATAACCAACAAATACCCAGAAGAAAACATCCCAAAAGAATGGTTAACACAACTAACCAAGGCGGGGGACAAAATCCCCCACAAGGAACTGGCACAGTCGTTTCGGGTTCGACTGATGCATCTAGTGAAATCCCAATTTCGCAAGCCATACTAGTGTCCGCAAACACTGCAGCCATGGGTAGTATAGGTAGTTCGAATTCAATCCCTATAGGCACGATGGAGATGCCAACGAATATGCCATCAGGGCCTATCTTGTCACATGTAGGAACTCATGCCCAATATTCAACCCCAACAAGGCCTCCAGGTTTCGATGCTTTTAGGCCTAGAAACCCTTAATACGAAATGCCAAATTCATTTATGGTAGGATTGCACAATACATCAACTTCTTCCCAATCCAAGGTTTTGGTTCTAGAATGAATCATTTGGGCCCAAACACCCAAAATTTAGGAAGTTTTACCCAAATGCCTACCATCACAACCAATAATCAGGCAACATTTAGACAACAAATGGATGATAGTAACCATGATATGGTAGGAGTCCTAGCCCGTGAAATGAATGCCATCTTTACTCCTCTAATCTAAAACATTAATAGAACCAACCAAGAGAATTCAGCCCAAATGGCTCGAATAGCAGTTTTCATTGGCGCCCCTGATGCACCTACAAGACGTAGGCAGAATCAAATAGTGGTTCGAAATGAAGAATCCACCATTTAATAGATTCGATCCCCTAGACAAGTGGTCCAAGATAGAAATATAGGGGCAAGGATAGAACAACGGGAAGTTCACGAAGTATTAGAAGAACAACCTAGAAGAGTAATGGTGGTAAATAGGGAACAAAATGCAGACGAAGTTGTTCACAGGGTTAGGAATGATAATATGGTGGGAGCAAATAACCTAACTGCCATGATCGAAAGAATCATGACCCAAAATGTTTTAAACTCAGGATTTAGGAGACCAAATTACGCATCCCCTATCGCAGACTATATTTTACAATCTGAATTGCCCAAGGATTATAAAGTTCCTAAATTTACTAAATTCGGTGGGGATACAAGTGAATCAACAGTTGAACATATAGCAAGATACTTAACTGAATCTGGGAATTTGGAAAATAGCGAAGACCTTAGGATAAAATATTTCCCATGTTCTTTGACAAAAAATACCTTCACTTGGTTCACAACTCTTCCTATAGGATCCATAAATACTTGGCCTTATTTAGAAATATTGTGCCATGAACAATTTTAAATGGGAGAATCTAAGATAAGCCTAAAGGAATTAGCCAGTATTAAGAGGAATTTCACAGAACCAATTGATAATTATTTGAATAGGTTCCGCCTCTTAAAATCTAGATGTTTTACTGTGGTCCCAGAACATGAGTTGGTCGAAATGGATGCTGGTGGCCTAGACTACTCTATTCGAAAAAAGTTAGATACACAGTATTTAAGAGATATGGCACAATTAGCAGATAGAGTTTGACAGGTAGAAAGACTAAAGGCTAAAAAGGCTAGGGCTAATAAGAACTATAAGAAAGAAAGAATAGCCTACATAGAGGCTGAAGAAGAAAATTCAGATGATTATCAGGATCCTTATGGATTTGATCAATTCGAAGTGGATCTTGCAAAATTAAAGCAAGCACCCCCTTATTCTTGCAAAGTCCTGGTCCATTCGAATGGAAAAATCCTGTTGAAAATGAGAAAAATGATAACTTCCCTAAGAAAGTTTACACATTTGACATAACTAAGTGTGATGAGATATTTGATTTACTCGTCAAAGATGGCCAATTGATAGTGCCTCCTAATATTAAAATTCCTCCGTTGGAACAAAGGAATAAGAGAGGCTTTTGCAAATATCATAATTCTTTAGGCCATAAAACCTCACAATGCTTTCTTTTCAAGTATTTGATTCAAAGCGCTATCAAAGAAGGGAGGCTAAAATTTGCTGACAAAACGAAGAACCCTGTGAAAGTGGATACTGACCCTTTATTGATGACTGAAACCAACTATGCTAAAATAACTGGATTTCAATATGGTGGAAGTTGGTGGAGAAAATGCTGAACAGGATGAGGAATTCGAAGAAGAGGAGGATTTTATGATATTTGGAAGCAACGCGAAGACTACTGAGAATCTTCCACACATGACTCAATCAAAGGTATCTGATGCTTCGATAGGGGCTACTGAAGGCCCAATTGTTGCTGATGGAAAAATGGCAGAGGCTATTGAGGGCCTCAGGGCGAAATTTGAAAATGTCTAGATCACTGAAGGTCAGATGTTAGGTGTGCACATGGTTGATATTAAGCAACCTCGTGTAGAAGTGGAAGAGTTGGAAAGGTGCCTGGAGATGGAAAGAGAGAAAATGAGGGAAGGCTATCCAAAGAAAGAAAGCAGCCTACGTGATTACCTTTTTCACTGCCATAGGAGAAATGGGGAGATGCTGCTATGTCCAAGGTGCAACATTATCTGCAACCAGAGAATTGATGCGGAGTTCGAAAGAATTCAACGTGCTCGAATAGGCATAAACTAGAGACAAGAGAATCAACTGATTAAGGTCTATCCAAGGGCTGGGGAGAGCTTGCTGGGTTTTGGGGTTCGCTGCCATAAGAATGGGAAAAAAATGCTTAATGTGCCCAAGGTGTGCTGCTGTGTACGATCGAAAGGTGTATGAATCTTTTGAAAGGATTCCCTTCGCACCCTGCTGGAGTCACCAAGGAAGACCCCCCCTGAAATCCTAGGTTTGGCGGAAGAAACGCACGGAGAAGGCCTGACAATCCCTATCTCAAGGGAGCACCAAGAGTTACCTTCAAATTGCCTGTTGAAGTTCCCACAGATAGATGGCTCCAAGCAAAAGCAAATAGAGGAAAAGGAAAGTGGAGGAGTTTCGATCAAGGGGGAAGGAGTGCAATGGCATACAGGAAGAAATTCAACATGGCGAAGAGAGAGGAAATCAGACTGGAGAATTACAAAGGAAAGAACCCCATGTCCAGGTGTTAGTGGCGAAGGCATCAAAGAAACAAGAAAGTTGAAAGAGAATCAGGATCAAAAGAAGTGGGAGAATCAAGCACAAACCGTCCATCATCCACAGTCCATACTAGGGGCAAGCCTCCAGTGACAAGAAGATTATTTTCACCCAAGAAGGAAACCAATGATAAAAAAGTTCAAAAAATACTAGTGAATGAAGAAGAAATGCTGACAGACGACATTAAATTTGAAGGAGAGTCATTTTTTAACGTTAATTATAATGTTGTATTTGTACTTCCAAATGAATATAACCAAGACACTAAAATAGATGAAATTGAAGAAAATGAAGAGGAGGATATGACAAAACACAGACCTGTGTGTTATTATGTCATGAATAATGGAGCGGTCGAAGAACAAAATGCTTTCTTCGAAAGACTAGACCAAGGAATGAAGAATCATTTGAAACCATTGTTTATTAGAGCAAATATGGAACAATTAGGGATAAACAAAGTCTTGGTAGATGGAGGCGCAGTTGTGAACTTAATGCCTCAGTTCATGCTGCGGAAAATAGGAATGTTCGACACTGATATTAAACCTCACAATATGGTTTTGTCCAACTATGAAGGAAAAATTGGGCAGACTTTGGGAGTAGTACAATTAGATTTAACTGTTGGCTCCATGATAAGTGCCAAAATTAAGTTATTTTGTATATATGTTTAGTGGCACTTATCGGTTCTTTTGTTGATATTCTTCGAATAAATCCCCCGCTTTTTGTATAAATGTGTACATAATAGAATAATTGAGTTTTTGTGTAAATATTGTATCATTTGATAGTTTTTTTATCTCTTTTATAGGTATTCATTCATAATTGGAGCATTGAGTAATAAAGTGTCGAAGACACGACTTCAAATGCACGATTTGAGCAACTCATCAACGAATAAAGCTCAAAATCAACAAAATAAAAATCATCAATTTGCTTGATATTTATTCATGGTTAGATAGAGAATTTAATAAGCTTTCCAACGCTCCAAACTGGACGCAATTCCGAGTTACAGTTCTCAAGATATGACAAAAACAAGATGCTGAACATCACAGACCGCGCTTAGCGCGCCCTGCGACTTCAGAATTCTTTAAAAGGGGCTAAAAACACATTTTTAGGTTATGGGTTGGGTATTTTTGAGTCCTAACACCATCAACATCATTTTTTGGTCTAGATTAGCTTAGAAAACAACATTAGGGCTTGCTCATGGATGATTGGAGGTAGATTGCTCTTCGATTGGCTTTGACAACCAGTGTAGATCTGTGGTTTATCTCTTCTCCTCTTTGTGTATTTCTCTTTTGTTGGGTTTGTATGTATTTCTACTCATAACTACTGTATATTTATCGCCCTTGGTGTTATATAAAGCTTGCTTTACGAATTTGTGTCGGTGATTGTCTTGGGTTTTTACTCTATGTTAGGGATTTGAGCTTTACTAGAGATAAATTGCTTAGATTCTTACCTAGGATGATTATCTGTTAGTTTCTGAATACTAGAAATGGGTTTAGATCTAACATTCACTATAGAGTACCCAAACTTAATGCCTCTGCGTTGGTGAAGTATGCTAGAGATGGTTATGGAGGTGACGCAGTTGACTTCTGTGTTGTTGAGATAGGCCAAACATGGCTATTGAGATGATTTAGGAGGATTCTCAATTTGGGTTAGAAATAAACAAGGTTGTGAGAGGTATGTGATGACACAGATGAGTATCTTAGGCTGAGTATGACATGGGTGGTAGATTTAAGTCTGTGATGGGTAGTTTACATTCGTTCCAGACAAGCTGTCTATCCTTTATACTTTTTGTTCATTTACTTTTTGTCTTTTATTTTCTTTTCTTTTAATCTCAAACTCATTAACGGTAGAATTGTCGAACGACGAATCAATAACCAATCTCTGTGGACATGATACGATATAACCTAACCGGTATATATCACCCGATAAAAATAATACTAACTCTTTGCTTGCTGCTATACCGTTGCAACAAAATGGCGCCGCTGTCGGGGATTGGTTTTATTGTTTCTGTATTGCGATAATTCCGTTGTTTTTGAGTTTTGTAATTAATGTATATGTTGTATAGACTTTGTATATGAACTTGTACATGTTACTTGTACATATTGTGTTTACTTTCCATAGTTGTACATATGTGTGTTTTTTCTTGTTTTCAAGTATTGTTGTAAGTTATCTCGTATTTGTAACGTTTATTGTGTGGTTTTTAGGACACTTTCTTTAGGTTTTCATGGCGTGGCAATACCATGGCATGACGAGAGGAGGTTACTAGTGCTCACACAATAAAGGCGTCGAGCTTACGACGTAAAACAAGCATGTTTGTTTATGTGTGTGGTGACTTGTGTTTTAACAAGTTGAAATAGGACTTGTTCTTAATTTTAAATCTTCACTTTTCAACTTGTTAATTCATTGTCACCAAGTTTTCGTATCGTAATTTGCTTTTGTTTCGTACGTA
Organism: Vicia sativa; assembly: GCA_021764765.1. Lineage (NCBI taxonomy): Eukaryota > Viridiplantae > Streptophyta > Magnoliopsida > Fabales > Fabaceae > Vicia > Vicia sativa. The sequence goes on from CM038793.1 coordinate 270,816,140, forward strand.
AATTGTGTTTTTCTCGAGCTTGTCGTGTTTAGCTTGAGGAGTTTTGTTGGTTGTAAATATTGTAAATTTTGTTTTTCTAATTCTTTTGTTGTTGTTTGGACTCAAATTTTGGTCCGGTAACTTGAAGATTTTTTAGGTGATTTTCCGAGTTCGATCGTTTCAACTCGCGGATGTATGGTAATGATAGTTTCAAAGTTGGTACATGTCAGGTACTCGTTTATCGCTTTCTATAGCATAACATGTTTAGGAAATTTATCATTTGTATAATTACCATGCCATTCATTCTTTTTGCATTACTTGCTCATGAATTGAATCACTTTAGTTCCCTTTTTACCCATAAATGTGAGGAAGCTTTCTATTGTTTACATATGAGAGTCCACATTCTTGTTTTAACTAGATTTTATTATGCTTAATCTTTTATTTTGTGTTGATTGTATGATTGCAAGAAAATGATCAAGGCATTTTGTTTGATTTTGAGCATAACTACCTTGGCCAAATATTCAATTCACCTTGTGAGCGTGTGAACATTTGTTACCCCCTTTGAGCTTTTATCAATATCCATTTTTATTTGAACTTGATGCTTGTCTATGAGTGTCAACTCACCTTTTTTGTATGGATGTTAATTTCTTTGTTTCTTGAACCCTCAACTACATGTTGTTGTATGAATTTTTACCTTGCCTTATAAAGTAGGGAGTATTCACACATTAATGTTGGTTGAATTCAAGTTGGGGAGATGAATGTTTATGTACTTATATTGTGGTTGGTATGAGGTTAAGAGAAAAAAAAGAAAAAAAAGTGTGAGAAAGAAAGAAAAGAAAAGAAAGAAAAAAGAGAAAATATTTGAAAAATAAAAACAAAAAGAGTAGGAATAATGTTATGTTAATAAGTGAGGTGTGTTTGGTGTGAAATTTGTGATGAAGAATAAGTTTGATTGAAATTATATTGTTTGGAACTTTGTGAGTTGATCACTCCCTTAGGTTTAGGCAAGTTTTTGTTTCGATTAGCTTTAGGACTTATCACTTGTTTGTTAACCGCCACATTACAACCTTGAAAAGTCCTTGTGATTCTTGCATTTGTATTTTCAATATGTTTTTGGATGAATGCATAATTTAGTCTATTATTTGCAAGATTGTGGAGGAGTGTTTTTATCCCTCACCTTTGTGTGTTCTTCATCTACTAATGAATTTTTGCTAGGTGTGATTCATGATTGAACTTGTTTTGTTTTAGAATGTTTTTCATGACTTTTGTACTTAGGATTTGTTTCGTTTATATGTTATTGTTGTAGTATAGTGGTAAGTTTGTATTTGTCGTGTACATTTTTCGTTTGAACCATACATTTGTTTTCCGTTTTAAAAACTTGTTGATTCGTGATTCTTTGATTATCATCTTTTGTTTCTTTAGGTTTACTTGAATTTGTTTGAGGAAAAACAATGTGTCAAGTTGGGGAGAGTTGATAAGTGCCAAAATTAAGTTATTTTGTATATATGTTTAGTGGCACTTATCGGTTATTTTGTTGATATTCTTCGAATAAATCCCCCGCTTTTTGTATAAATGTGTACATAATAGAACAATTGAGTTTTTGTGTAAATATTGTATCATTTAATAGTTTTTCATCTCTTTTATAGGTATTCATTCATAATTGGAGCATTGAGTAATAAAGTGTCGAAGACACGGCTTCAAATGCACGATTTGAGCAACTCATCAATGAATAAAGCTCAAAATAAACAAAATAAAAATCATCAATTTGCTTGATATTTATTCATGGTTAGATAGATAATTTAATAAGCTTTCCAACGCTTCAAACCGGGCGCAATTCCGAGTTACGGTTCTCAAGATATGGCAAAATAAGATCTTTGAACATCACGGACCGCGCGCCTGCGACAAAATTCTTTAAAAGGGGCTAAAAACACATTTTTAGGTTATGGGTTGGGTATTTTTGAGTCCCAACACCATCAACATTATTTTTTGGTCTAGATTAGCTTAGAAAACAACATTAGGGCTTGCTCATGGATGATTGGAGGTGAATTGCTCTTCGATTGACTTTGACAACCAGTGTAGATCTGTGGTTTATCTCTTCTCCTCTTTGTGTATTTCTCTTTTGTTGAGTTTGTATGTATTTCTACTCATAACTACTGTATATTTATCGCCCTTGGTGTTATATGAAGTTTGCTTTACGAATTTGTGTCGGTGATTGTGTTGGGTTTTTACTCTATGTTAGGGATTTGAGCTTTACTAGAGATAGATTGCATAGATTCTTACCTAGGATGATTATCTGTTAGTTTCTGAATACTAGAAATGAGTTTATATCTAACATTCACTATAGAGTATCCGAACTTAATGCCTCTGCGTTGGTGAAGTATGCTAGAGATGGTTATGGAGGTGACGCAGTTGACTTCTGTGTTGTTGAGATAGGCCAAACATGGCTATTGAGATGATTTAGGAGGATTCTCAATTTGGGTTAGAAATAAACAAGGTTGTGAGAGGTATGTGATGACACAGATGAGTATCTTAGGCTGAGTATGACATGGGTGGTAGATTTAAGTCTGTGATGGGTAGTTTACATTCGTTCCAGACAAGCTGTCTATCCTTTATACTTTTTATTCATTTACTTTTTGTCTTTTATTTTCATTTCTTTTAATCTCAAACTCATTAACGGTAGAATTGTCGAACGAAGAATCAATAACCAATCTCTGTGGACACGATACGATATAACGTAACTGGTATATATCACCCGGTAAAAATAATACCAACTCTTTGCTTGTCGCTATACCGCAACAACACTCCATCATTAGGCCAACAATGTTCATGGTGATTGCCTCTAGGGAAAATTATAATCTGCTGTTGGGACGTGAGTGGATCCATGGCATAGAAGCAGTCCCTTTGTCCATGCATCAAAGGGTGGAATTGTGGAGAGAGGATGGAGTAGTGGAAAACATAGAAGCTGACCAGAGTTATATGGCATAAATAAATCAGGTTGACAAGAGGAACTTCGATAGAAACATGGCTAACATAGGACCATGGAACCCAACCGAAGAGGCGTTCGAACCTAACAAGAACGCTTTTTACTTCTTAACCCTACACCCAAATGGGTTCCAATGGGACAGGGAGATCATGGGGGACGAAGAAGAAGTCGAAGGAGTTCCAGGTGTACGGCCAACTGGCTGGGATGATGAAGACATTAGTTATGACCGAGTCTTTGTTCTTCGAAAGGATTTTGGCCTACTTGGCTGAGAATAGGATGAAAACGACTCTTGAAGGAGAAGTAAAAAATATGGCCATCAAAGCCATAGATAAAGATATAATAATAAAAAAACAAACAAATACAACAAGTCCTAGGGAATGAAACAATTCTTCACCCTTCGATGGACAGGTTTCAGAACCACAAGACCAGACGATGGATGCAATATATGATCAAGAGCCTTTGGGATTCGAGAAGGATCCATAATTATCAAGCGCGGAGATGCTGGCGTAGGATCCACTCGAAGAAGTTAATATAGGAGACAACATCGAAAAGAGAGTTACGTACATTAGTACCAAACTTAGCCCATGTTTAAGAAGCTGGGTAATCGAAGTGTTGAAACAAAATAAAGATTGATTTGCCTGGGATTATGACGAAATGCCTAATTTGAAGAGAGAGATGGTCGAACATAGGCTTTTGATCAAGGATGGCAAGAAGCCCATCAAGCAGATGCCTCGAAGGTTCACGCCAGCGATCCTCTCGAAAATAAAAGCAGAGATCGAGAGACTCTTTCACTACAAGTTCATAAGGACCACAAGGTATGTCAAATGGCTAGCTAATACAGTACCTGTTATTAAGAAAAATGGTTCTTTTAGAATTTGCATAAACTTTATGGATTTAAATTGTGCAAGCCCTAAGGACAAGTACTCTATGCATGTAGCAGAAATGCTAATTGACTCAGTTGCAGGTTTTGAATATTTAAGCATGTTAGACGAATATTCTAGATATAACCAGATTTTCATTGCTGAAGATGATGTTCCCAAAACAACTTTTAGATGCCCAGGAGCCTTAGGCACCTATGAATGGATAGTTATGCCTTTTGGTCTAAAAAATGCTAGGGCAACGTATCAAAGAGCAATGAACACTATATTTCCTGACTTCATTGAAACTTTCATGCAGATTTACATGAATGACATAGTGATAAAATCTTTATTAGATGAAAGTCATTTTGATCATCTTCGCCAATCATTAGAAAGAATGAAAAAACACGGCTTGAAGATGAACCCTCTTAAGTGTGCCTTCTTTGTGCAGACTGGTGATTTCTTGGGCTTTGTGGTCCTCAAGAAGGGGATCAAAATAAACCAGAACAAAATGAAGGAGATTATGGAGACAAAATCCCCAACAACGAAGAAAGAGTTGCAGTCTCTTTTAGGAAAAATCAACTTCCTGCGAAGATTCATATCCAACCTAAGTGGGAAAACTCAAGCTTCTTCTCCTCTCCTTCGTCTCAAACAGGGAATTTTCGAATGGAAGGAAAAACACCAAGAAGCATTTGTGAACATTAAAGATTACTTGATGCATCCTCCCATACTCTCACCACCCTCTAGGGACAAACCTGTGAGGTTTTACATATCCACCTCAAATGTAACTATAGGTAGTATGCTAGCCCAGGAAAACAATGATGGAATCAAAAGAGCCATTTATTATCTAAGTAGGGTTTTAAATAATGCAGAGACTAGATATAGTACTATAGAAAAACTATGTCTTTGTTTGTATTTCTCTTGTACCAAACTTAAATATTATATAAAACCTATTGATGTTTATGTTTCATCTCATTTTGATGTGATTAAACATATGCTTTCAAAGACAATTATGCATAGTAGAATTGGCAAATGGGCCTTGGCGCTCACTAAATATTCCTTAGCCTTTAAGCCTTTGAAGGCTATGAAAGGTCAAATAGTTTCAGACTTCATAGTGGACCACTCAGTGGTTGAAGATTCAACACTAAATTATGTAGAACTGCAACCCTGGTATTATTCTTTGATAGATCAACACACAAATAAGGATGTGGAGTTGGGATCCTTATAATTTCTCCTGAAGGAATTCCAACAAAATTCAAGTATAAAATAGAAGGTCCTCCTTGCTCGAATAATGAAGCTAAATATGAAGCACTCATTGTTGGACTTGAAGCTTTGTTGGAATTGGGGGGCAGACAAGGTCGAAATCAAAGGAGATCCGGAGTTAGTAAATAAGAAAATAACAAAAGAATACAAGTGCATAAAAGAAAATTTGATTATGTATTTCGTTATTTCCAACCGATTACTCAAGAAGTTTGAATATGTAGATATCAAACATATTCCCATGATAAAGAATCAAGAGGCAAATGATTTGGCTCAAATAGCCTCAGGATATAAGGTGTCCAAGGAAAAGCTCCAATACTTCATCGGAGCAAGAGGGGGAGTAATGGCTATTAAGTTCTCCCCATCAGATTTATAAAATTCAAAATTAGGACGTGCCAGCGGAGAAGAGTTTCAAGTATTGGCAATAAATGCTTTGGCAGACACAATCTGGCGAAGTCCAATAATAAACTATTTGAAAGACCCCTTAATAGATACAGAAAGAAAAATCAAATATAGAGCATTATCCTATGTTTTAATAAGGAACAAATTGTTCAAGAAAACTCGAGAAGGGATCTTACTTAAATGTTTAGGGGAAAACGAAGTATACTTAGCCTCATCCGGTGTACATAGTAGGGCATGTGGAGCACACCAAGCAGGTCATAAGATGAAATGGTTATTGTTTCGATATGGAATGTATTGGCCCACTATGCTCAAAGATTGCATAGAGTTCAGTAAGGGTTGTGAGGAATGTCAAGTTCATGCAGGCATCAAACATGCCCCTGCAAGCTGAATTACATTCGATCAGTAAGCCTTGGCCCTTCAGGGGTTAGGCATTAGATTTAATTGGAGAAATTCGACCAACTTCGTCAAAAGGACACAAATATATCTTAGTAGGTATAGGTTAATTTACAAAATGGGTCGACGCAATACCCTTGGTAAATGTTGATCAAGAGACCATTATCGAATTTATCCAAAAGCAAATAATTTACAGATTTGAAATACCATAGAGTACTACAACAGACCAAGGATCATTTTTTACAGGTTGAAAGATGCAAGAATTCGCGTAAGAAATGGGATTTAAGTTGCTGACATCTACACCATATTATGCTCAAGCAAATGGTCAAGTTGAGGCAGCCAACAAAGTGATAATAAGTTTAATAAAGAAACATGTACGACGAAAGCCAAAGAATTGGCACAAGACCTTGGATCAAGCTTTGTGGGCATGTCGAACGTCTCCTAAATAAGCAACAAATACTACCCCATTTCAACTTACATTTGGACATGATGCAGTCCTACCAGCCGAAATAAACTTGCAGTCAGTAAGATTTCAGAGGCAAAGAAAAATTCCTTCTGAGCACTATTGGGAAATGATGATGAACTAACTGGTAGATATAGATGAAACCAGGCTACACGCTTTAGAAGTTTTGAGAAGACAAAAGGAAAGAGTAGTCAGAGCGTACAACAAAAGGGTCAAAAGTAAGTTATTTTCAATTAATGACTTAGTGTGGAAAGTTATACTACCTATGGAAAAAAAGAATAAGTTATTAGGGAAATGGTCACCACACTAGGAGGGACCCTTTCTTGTGTTAATTTTTTTCCTTCCAAATAATGCTTATGAAATAGAGGAGTTAACTGAAGATCGAAGAATCTTGATAGTAAATGGAGAATACTTGAAAAGGTACAAGCCATGCTTGCAAGAGATTCGAATCACCGCAGAATAAGTAGAATTGAGACAAATATTAAAGCCAATATGGTACTAAAATAGTAAATTGCCAAAATGGATTTGTTCAAACATTACAAAAGTCGAAATAGAATAAGAACATCAACAGAAAAATACACTTTAAGGCATAAAAAAGGAGAGTTATGTTTTAGTTTGGTAAACTTGGTTTTGCATAGATTTATCTTGCACTGAGTGGCATTCTTGATCCCTTCGAGAGCTTTGATTTCTTCATTAATTCACTCAGCAAGCTCCACCTGTTGAAGGCTCTTCGAAACAAGATTTTCGAGTTCCTTTTTATCAATAGCTTTTAGGGAAGCTTGTAGGTTTTGAGCGCCTTCAATCTTCTTCTTGATTTCTTCAATCTGAGATTCCCACAACAAGATTGATCATGCAAGAACGTCATGTTTGTCCTTTGTCTGTATTTGTGAATGCTCCAGTGCCTCAGCCTCTTTAAAGAATTTCGATGTCTGATCATAAGCAGCGATTAAAGCTTCTTGTTTAGATCGAATCTTGGTCTCAACATCATTTTCCCTGTTGTATCCACTGCTGATTTCATTAAGAAGAATTTGCAGATCATAAAGTATTTCGCTCACTTCAGGAGGGCATGCATTGAGGTCTATTTGATTGAGTAACTTCTTTATAGCATAATAAGCTGTGGCATCTTCTTTTAAGATTGTAAAAACATCAGCTTCGAAGATGGTCCTTTTTGCTTGCTGAAGAAGTTGATCATAAGAATTTTGAGAAACATCATCATTCGTCTGGCTCGAGGCCTCAAATTGGATTTTTCCAAAAGGAGAACCCCTTTGTGCTAACATCAATTTCACATATTTCAAAGGTTATTTCTTTTTAATTCTTCCTTCTGTTCCTCAGTTAAAAATGAGGAATCATGGATCTTATCTTGGAAAGTGCCAGCAGACTTAAGGATTTCTGTTTCTTTCTCTCTCTCTCTCTCTCTTCCTGCACTACTTCCTCACCACCTTCTGCGAAATAATAGCTAACGGTGTCAGTGTCGCTCTCTTCTTCCAAATTGTCAGCAAAGCGAACTCTTCTAGGTGAAGAGTCACTAGGGACTTCATCAGCAAAAGTGTCGATCTCAGCACTCCTCTTGCCAGTTGGTGGAGATTCCTTTGTTGGAGGCGAAGTCTCTTGCTGATGAGTGTTGCACCCCAAATTTTACCCTGATATTTTTTCTACTTGCATTTTGTTTATAAAAAAAAACAGTCATTCACTCATTGCATTCACATCATTACGTCGTATTTAAATTGACCAAAAGTCAGTTTAAATCGATATTTGCATCGTTTTATAATTGTAAAATACCCGTTATTTTATTTCATTTATCTTTACTTCTCTGTCTGTTTATTGCATTGTTTTAAATTATTTATATGTCGATGATATCAATATTTCGGTTTTGTAGACAGACTGTTAAAAAGGTTTCGATACTGTGCGAAAATTAGCGGAGAAAATATTTGAAGTTTTCATCTTTTACTCGCTGTTTTATAAATTTACGTATCGCGTAAATCATAAAAATGTGCTCTCCCTAATTTTTCGATACAGTTTGAAGACTCGTATTTAACTGTAAGTATTTTAAAATCGGGTATTCTTTATTATCATTTTATTTTAATTTTAACCATTTCAATAATTTTTCTTTAATTTACAAGACTCGTAGTTTATTTTAATGTGTTCATATTATTTTTCGGATAATTTATTGTCCGAACTTTTACCATTTTTTACGATTTAGGTGTCCAATTTTTATCTCAAAAAAAATCAAACAAAAATATGTTTGGGCTTATTAATTTTTAAGTAACCCAATTTTGTGGCCCATTTAATTATGAGGGCATTTTAGGCATTTTTAAAATAACTTAAACCCTGTTTTTTTGGATATATATATGCTACTTGTCTTTGTATTAAGGAGGAGGCCAAATTGAAAGGGAAACAGAACACTGAGGCAATGGAACAATCAGAAAATTATAAAAAAAGAAACCTCATCTTCCTCTGTTCACGAACTCATCATCCCATAACCCCTTCAGCCCTTCCGTCTGTTCACTCTCATCCAACAGCTTCGTCCATCTCTTCCTCGCCACTGCCCTTCTCACCGTAGCAAACCCCTGTTTCACCTTCCGTCTGCTTCCTCCGTAACAACACCCATCTCAACTCCTTCGTCCCTCTGTCACGATTCCTTCTCATAGCCGCTGTAACCCTCATCTCTTCACCCTTCATCAAAAAAACCAGTCCACTTTCCCTTTAACCTCACTGTTTTCACCTTCCTCGCCGCCGTGAATCTCCTTCCAACATCCATCACACTTCCTCTCCTTCCTCCCTGCCGTAACCCCATCCTGTTTCCTCTTCATACCAGCCTCTCCTTAACCGATTCTGTCCACCGCTCACAATACCCCCTTCCAACCTTCACAGCAAACCATAACTCATACCTAAACCCCAACCTTAACAGCCCCCTCTGTTCTTCCTTTCAACTTCCAAAACAACTGTGTCACTACCCTCTCGCTGCCGGAACCCATCCTCACCTCTCCACGGTCCCTGCTACTCACTGTCTCACTCCGCCGTTACCACCATGTTTCCCTCACCACACCGTAACCCCTGTTAACAACCCTGTTCCAGCCACCTCATTTTCATCTTGAGCTTGGACACAAACACCTTTGTGCATCTTCACGGTTAGCTATACAGGTCTGTTATCAAACATCAATGCTTTGACATCATTGACCGGTAAAATCTCGACACCATTTTTGTGTTTGTCATGTTGAGTTTATTTTTGTAATGATTGTTTTACATGTTAGTTTGTTATGCTGTGACCGTATCAAGGTAAAACTTGTAAAAAGTAGCTCAGAAATGTCTCTGGTAATGCTGTTGGTAATGCTGTTGAAGTATTTTTCTCTGCGATAATTTCCCTGTGGCAACAACTGTGACTTGAAGAAAACAATGATGTTGTTCTGTTGTTGATCGATTTTTATCTTGAATTTGATAATACTCTTGTGAATTAAAGTTATTGAGTTTCCATGCTATGTCATATTTTCTAGGTCAATTTAAAAGAAGTTTCGATGATGGTTTGACGATGATGCCGCTTTACTCGCGTGTACATTTAACCGAGAAACTATTGAGACACCGTGTCTACTATGTTTGTTTTCATTTTTATTCCGATTAAAGTTCGTGATTGAATGGTATTTGTGCTTGGTTTCGATGAAGGATTAGTATCGCCGCATTTATTCGCATGGGATATAACCAAGAAACCGTTCGGGCAGCCGGTCTGCTTTGTATCATTGTTTTAAATTCGAGTCGGAAAGTACGTTTTATTTGGTTTGTTTCGAACAATTAAAGTTGTGGTAAATAACGTTAGTGTATAGTTTTGATGAGAGTTCGACATCGACACGTTCATATGCGTAGGATGTGAACGAGAAACTGTTGGGATATCATATTATGGTGTTGTTCTCATTTTTAAATTTCGATTGAAGTTTTACGAATGATGGATATTTGAAGTTTGACTTGGTTTCGATGAAGGTGACGTTGTTTCCGCGTTTATTCGCGTAGAAACTAACCGAGAAACCATTTGGCATTTATTTGTTTTGTTTCAATGACGGTTTAATGATTATACCGCGTTATTCGCGTGTAAATCTAACCGAAAAAACATGTTGGGACACCGCAAGTTGTGTTATTATCATTTTAATTTCAATTGAAGTATAAATCAGTTGATATTCAGATTTAGTTCTAATGACGGTTTAACGATAATACCACGTTACTCGCGCGTAAATCTAACCGAGAAACTATGGGGCAACCATTTTGTTTCTATCGTCGCATTTTTAATTTGTTTTGAATACTTTTTGAGATGAATTTTTGAGCATTATCAAGTTCATTAGTGGCTGCCCGGATTTTAATTACTTGTATTGGTTGGTTTAGAAATCAATTCTCCATGTTATTACTTTGTAAATAATATCTTGTTCATGTTTTCTTTGATTTTGATTACAATTGGTTGCTTATCCATGAACATCCATTTAATTGCATTTCGATTTTATATTTTGCTTACTAACCATCTTCCAATTTATTGCAATTCTATTTCATTTCATTTTATCTCACACTCATGCTACTAATATGTTTGCTATTTGTGTAGACATCTGAGGATTGATCGGAACATTCAATTTCTTTTAGCATACCTAAACTTTTATCATTAGCATTTTAATATTCATATTAGTATTTTTATTTAATATTTAATAATGTACATACAATATACTTGCATTTTTATTTTATTTTATATTTTATACTGTAAATATATTTATACATATTATTTTTATTTCTTATGCTTAGTATTGTAAATATATTATATACATACTTTTATTATTATACTTTATCTATTCATTTCGTAAATAGATTTGAATTATATTATACTAACCTTTTTCGTATATCAATTTCTTAGAATTAATTTCTATAGTTTATTCTAATTAATCTTTTAAAATACAAATGATACAATAATTAATATTTAAGTTTCACCGTAGTTAATTTCTGTTTGTATGCGTCTAACATAATTAATTTACAGTTTCTCTTTAATTTATCTTTATCCCCATTCGAAAATTGTATCCCAATCCCCTTGTTGCGTTGTAATTAATTTACCGCTTTCTATCTTATTTTTCCGTTTAATCCCCATTTATAATTGATGTATCCCTCTCCCAAAAACAATTCTTGTAATAATTATCTAGTGCACATTTATTTTATTTAATTTAACAGTCACTTACACAAAGCCAAAAAATCTTTTTTAAACTAATATTTGTAAATCATTTTTAAACCCGTAAGTCGACAAAGCTACGAAGCGTCGCGATGACCTCACATGCACACATGTACGCTTGATCCTGGGCCTTCTTACAGTGAGCCTATTTCGATCAATTGTCCCAATTGGTCGTCTTAGTAGACTAGCCCACTTTGCTAGTACACATGTAATTTAATTATTTTATACTTAGGTTGGCCACCTTGTATGGGCTTTGTCGATTTTACTTGTGATTTACAATTATCTCGATCCTATTCTTTCTCCATTCACCAAGCATTTAAAACACTTTCAATAAAATTCGACCCAACGTCGAGTCTTCTTCTCAAACCTCGATCCAACGTCGAGTTATTTTCAAAAATGAATTTCTACAAAAAAAGAACATTTGGATAAGATTTGTTTTAATTGTTAGATGTTAGCCTAACGATTAAAATGAATCGAAGTTTCTAGTTGATTAGATGATAGCCTAATAAATTAAGAAACTTCAATCCATGTTCTAAAACAAAAAATCTAGTGCTATGGTATTTAATTTTAATTAAATTGTTGGATGATAGCCCGACGATTTAATTAAATTTAAAGTATTTGGGCCGTTAGATGATAGCCTAATGACTTAAATGCATTTATTCCATACACTTAATAAATGTGAACTTTGTTTCACCTCACCCTTTTCATAATAAATTTTTGGGATGAGAGATGATTGGTTGAAGTCACTCGCCAATTTCTAGTACTCGAATCGTTAGATGATAGCCTAATGTTTTGATACTTGTCATCCACAATTTAAAATCAATTCTAACACATTCAATATCTTTTGTGCGCTCCAAGCACCATTTACCTTTAAACCCTTTTCAAGATTAGACATGATTAATTTATAATTGAGATGCTTCTTCCTCTATTCCCAAGGTTTTTGACTTCTCCACTTGAGTACTAGAGGTGTTCCCAAACCCTCCCTCATGTTGGTGCGTAGTCCTTTATTCTTTATCACACCTTGTGGACGTTAGACGAGTTCTCTCCTTTAAAAATGACGACTCGTCTTTTCATTTAAAATCAATCAACAAACAATCATTTTCTAGCCGAACTACGGCGCTCTGACTTTCCCATTGCACGAGGGAGTACGTAGGCACTAAGTCTTACGACCAAAGGCGAGCAAAAATAATAAAAACATTTCTCCTCTCTTTCTTTCTCATTTCAAAACTTAGAAGATCGTAAAATTTTCACACAAACACACAAACATGCACGAACTAAATGGGTCCCATCGAGTACGATGGACGTAAGGGGTGCTAATACCTTCCCCTTGCGTAACCGACTCCCAAATCCATCCTTTTTGGTCTTGTAGACCGCCTTATCCGACTTTTGTGGGTTTTATCTATACTTTCCCGTTCTTCTTTTAGAACAAATAAAATTAGGTGGCGGTTTCACTGTTTTTTTTGAAAATCCAAATTGATTTTTTTGAAAAAATTGAGTTGCTTCAATGAGAAACCTCAATGGTGTCAGTTTATGGTGCAGCAGTCGAAGAGCCTTTATTCAGTGCAGCCCCACTAGAGTCCCCTGTGGCTAAGAGGTGACAGGAGTTGGATTTTGGCCTTGAGGGGCAGAGAGATCGGAAGGATTGACTTGACACCCTATATATGGATCGAATGATTAGCATAAAGAAACTATATGTGGACTTCGAATTTGGTGATTAAGCTTACCTTTGGGTTATCAGGCGAAACGTTGTTGCCAATATGTTCTGAAAATTGAGTTTTTTTGGTGACTTTGGATTTGATTTTGGGAGCGATTATCTTCATTTCAATACCAGGTTGACTGGTAGGTTGGTAGCCTTCGCCAGATAACAAGCTAAATCAGAATGGATGAGGATTTGATATGAATTTCTATGCCATGCGCGTACTCACTTTTATAGTGCATGCACAAGAAATTCTATAGATAAATCTTCACATAAGAATTCCATGGTTCCAAATAGTCGATACGACTTCGATCATCCCGTGGATGCTTCGGAAAGACACTAGTTTCCATTCATCTAACTTCCCAAAGCCAAGCATAGTTCTATGGCATCACTCGGGGTTAGACGAATTATAACTAGTAAGAAACTCAGGCTACAATATTTCCTGATTTCACTCGCTTCAGCTGTCACTTAGCATAGTTCTAGGAATTAGTCAAAGATTAGCAAGAACAAGGACACAATAGCCCTTCCCCTAATCGGGTATCCAATATTCTCCCAATTAGATATTTTCACATCTAATCTCCCAATCAATCCTTTACCGAGTAATCCATGCACGTCTTACGACATATCAAAGTGATTCCGAGTGAAACACCTTGTTCATCCAAGTGTTGTCCACATCACGGTAACCAGAAGGTTTTGACTTCTTCGCCAAAACTCCCAAAAGTCTTTCGTCCGACAGATTTTCAAGTCATTCCCACCACTGGCACCATGATTGAACAATGAATTTCTAATGGTATCAGACTCCGTTCCATCTTGGAGTTCCTTATTATAATCCTACTCAAGTTCCACATGAAAATTATTCCACTACTATTGGGATCTAGATAAGCTCTTATTTCGACTAATCGAATCTCAGAAACTCCGGTTGTTTTAGATCTTTTCCACGAAAAGGTCATTAACTACTATGCATCAAACACTCCATTTATACTCAACAATCCAAACACTCACCCAATTCAATAGGTTTCCACCACTTCAACTCAAGTCGCTATGGATCTTACACATCCTCGTGGTGGCTCCACTATGATTCTATCCTGCACATATGCAATCACTAGGATGTCTAGTCCCAACGATTGAATACTACGTGTCATACCCCAAATTTTGACCTAATATACCACCTTACATTTGCATTGTTGCACAACTAACAGTTCAAACAACATTAATCGGGTATAGCATTCACAGGTCAAAATTAGGGTTTCATCAGATTTTCCTCTGATTCAAGAGCTAACCAATTAGGGTTTGAGATTTTCTCACTCCATTTGATCTATCTTGATCAAATCATCAGCCTTCAATCCTCAGATATCCATTTTTCTCATAGATCAATCGAGGATCGACCAATTAGGGTTTTGGTCGAGCATAGGCATTCTCGATTTTTGAGCGAGATTGACTTTTTGGATAGAGATTGGTCATTATATCTTAGATATAACATCTTGACCTAATTTCTGGATTCAAAACATCACAGAGGTTCACATAATTCATCAGTCAATTTCAGAAACGTCTGATGAAATTTCATCTGCACAGAAAAGTCAAACTTTGACTTTTGGTCAAATTTTTCAAAACAAAACTTTTTCCATCATCAAAATACTTCAAATGATCCATCATGATCATAAATAATCAAAGAATTTGGAAAAGTCAACAAAAAGTCAAAAGTTTTCACACTTAGAAAAATTTCTAAGTGTTGAAATTTCTCATTTTTTCCAAACTTCAAGCCAATTTTTCACCTAGTTCCAATTGGAATTTGAAAAAACTCAAAACATGAAAGTTGTAGCTTGTGGAAAGATCTTTCCAAAATTTCCAAGAACTCTCAAATCCATGGAGTCTAGCTATACTTTTGAAATTGAAACATAAGGCTCCATGACATTTGATTTTCAAAGATCAAAACATCAAATTATAGGTCATTTTGCATTTTTCTTGTTCTAGAAGCATGCCACCTTGCCAATTGAGGATTAGAGATGATAAATATCAATGAGAAGTAATTGCAAAGAGATAGGATCAAGTTGAATTTTTAACCATGGTTAAAAGGAGGGTTCCTTTTGCATTTATGGCAAAAATGACTAACTTGCCCTCTAAGGCAAGTCAAATTTACCAATGTCCAATTGCTTGCCTAACATTTCAGAACCTCTTGCCTATAAATAGCTCATCAAATTAAAGTTCAAACTACACCAAAACTTCACAAAAACATGCTTTCTTCCACTTTCTTGAAAATCAAGCAATTAGTGCAAATTTGAGAAAACATAGCATTTTGAATTTGAGCTAAAAACATGATGATCTTTGGTGTCCAACATGTTTAAGAATCACTAACAAACTTGTTCCAAACTTAAAATCAAACTAAAAGCAAGAGGAAATCAGAATTGTATTTCTACTTTTCCAAACTTTCCAAACTGCCATAGGAATCGAATTTAGAGATAGGCTTGATAAATTTGTGATCTAACCATCCAAACATCATCACTATATCTCATGTACATGGTCCATATCAATCACAGCCATCTGTAACAACTCTAACATCAAAATCGAGTTCCATTTTTCAGTCTGTGCAGGTTGACTTGGTTGGGAAGATTGGAGCAAGTTCAGAGCAAGCAGGCTATCCATAAAGCTTCCATACATGCCGATGAAGGTGTAGCAATCAAGAAATCCATTCTGGAAACGCGTTTTGAGCTCCTTCGATTCTCACTTTTCCAGGTTAGAACACGAACTGTGATATCATGATTCCTTGCATCATTTGAAAAGAGCTCACGGCAAATTGTTTTCTGCACCCCTAACGAACATTAACCCTCAAAAAAATCCAAGAATCATTGAACAAACATCATTTAATTTGGATTTTTAGGTTCTAGGGTTCTTCGTTTTTTCCAGAAAATAAAACATGATAGACTGAATATAAATGAAATTAACATCTACTATCATGTTCGTGATACAAAATCGATCAAGTTTGGTTTTTACATCATGCCCTTTGGTTGAGAAACAAAGATTTTAGGTTGAATTCGTGATTCTGAAAATCAAAACACAAGCCCAAAAAATTCGCGCGTGTTCATGTGTTCTTCATTTTCAAAAATTCAAATAATCCAATATCATATTAACGCGTGTCATTTTCCACTAACACATCCCAGCACGTTTAGTCTAGTGGTTCCTGGCTTGGTCTTAAGTCATCTTGCCACGTGGTCTGCCTCAAGGTCATGGGTTCAAAACCCAGCAAGACCAAATTTTTTACAAACTTGTCATATTTTCATCAAACTTCAACAATTTTTTTAACCAATCAAAACTTCTCATTTTGAGATGATTTTTTGTACACTTGTCATTTAATATATATATTTTATGATTATGTCAAAAAAAATCCAAAAATATTTTCATCTGATTAATTTTTAATCGAGCCGAAAACGACGTTCCGAACACTTTTTCAAACCTCCTTAAAAGGTGAATTTTTCAAGTTTTCGACTTCCGATTTTTTTCAAAACTTCTCATAAATGAGCCTCACACTTCAAAACATTTTCAAATCATTCTTCAAAACTTTTTTCATCAAAACTTGCATCTTTTACCATAATCGATCCAATTCAAAACGATAAAACTGAATTCGTTTCTTCTCGAATTTCTCGATCGATCATGGGCCACCCTTATGGTGTAAGTCCCAATCCTTTATGTACATATTTAGTTTTACTTGTACATACTCAAATTATCATTGTTAATATTCAAACATAAACAAATTTCTTTCGTTTGTTTTCATTCGTTTGTCTATACGCTGAATCCATTGGTTCTAAAGGAAGGTTTCTCCTGAGCGAGATTTCTTTTAAACCAATGGGCCTCCATCACGGTGTAAGTCCCATAACATTCTTTTATGTACATAATATTTCCTTGTACATATCAAACTTTTGTCAAACATTTTTTAAACAAACTTTTTATCTGTACATAACACAGATACTTCTTTTTCAAAACCTTTTATCTGTACATAATACAGATACTCTTTCTTTTGAAAGTACTTTTTACAGATAAACTTTGATCAATCATTTCTGTTTCATCTGTACATTTTACACTGAATACCATTGGTATTGAAAGGAGCATTATTCCCTGTGAAACTGCTTTCAAATCAATGGGCCTCCCTTACGGTGTAAGTCCCAACCCTCCTATGTACATCCATCTTTGTCTGTACATAAAAACTCATTCGTGTACATATTCATTTCCTTGTACACAGTTCAAACTTGTGAATAATCAAGTTACGCTCGTTTTAAACGTTCGTTTCACAAACACTTGTTTATATTCCATAAACTGCTGTAAATAAACATCATGCATTGTTTATATTTCCTTCATACACTCCTGTGAATACATATCACACACACACACACACACACCTGTTTACATAACTGTCTAGTTATTAACATAACAATTAGACTAATCAATAGATTCCCCATATTTAGCCTCCGCTTGGGCTTCATACAAGATATTTCATCTCCAACAGAGTTTAGCCTCCGCTTGGGCTTCATACAAGACAACTCTCCCCGCAGAGTATAGCCTCCGCTTGGGCTTTATACAAGACAATTCATCCCCAGCATGGGTTAGCCTTCTCTTGGGCTTCGTACAAAGAAACTCTCCTCTCAGAGTTAGCCTCCGCTTAGGCTTCGTATAATACAACACTCCCCTGTTGAGTCAGCCTCCTCTTGGGCTTCGTTCAAAAGAACTCCTCATTGAGTTTAGCCTTCTCTTGGGCATCATACAATGAAAGAGACAGGAAATCTCTTAACAGTCTCCTCTTGGGCTTCCAATGCAAAGAATCACCCGCTAAGATAGAACCACGAAAGGATGGTTTCCGGTGAAATCACTTTCAAATTCCCATAGAGTAAAATTTCCGGTGAAATTGCTCTTATTCGAAAAGGATGATTTCTCGGTGAAATCCCTTCAAGCCAAAACGACCATACCCTATAGCTTCCTCTTGAGCTTCATACAAGGACCCTCGATGACCCTCGGAATGCCTCCTCTTGGGCTAACAATACAAGGACCCACGGGCTTCTTAAAAGCATCCCTTTAATCCAATCAATTTCTCCTTGAGATTTAGACATCTATCATCTCTATGGAAGAAGTATCTCATCTATCACATCACATACAACAAAACTTTTTCAAACTCTTTTCAAACTGTTTTCAAACAAAAACATCTCTTAACAGTAAGTGGTAACGCTTGTACACTCAAGCAAAACACCCAATGCTTACAGTTAAAAGATTCAAATCTTTTCAAATATCTTTCTTAAACATGTAAGTGGTAGCGCTTGTATACTCAAGCAAAACACCTAATACTTACGACGAAAGATTTTTATCAATCAAACTTTTTCAAAATGTATGTGATGAAATAGATTAGATACATTTTTCATTAAGATGACATTTGTCTATCTCTTACTAACATCCCGTTGCTTTCCACTAGCATAAGTGGGAACTACGATTGCTCTGACTTTCTCAACATCCTTTTGAGAATACGTAGGAACAAGGTCTCATCCTTGCCGAGCAAATTTCTATCTCCCTCAGACCAAACAAACCATAGAACCCTGTAGATCCGAGCTACAAATGCTCTGATTCCCACTAGGGGATATGTATGCAGAAGATCCACAGATCTTTGCGAGCACAATAATAACAAAACCTAGAATCCCACATAATCTACTGTTTCTTAAAATCCCAAAGGAGAAACTTTCCCAATCATAGAAATAGCAATTAAAAAACACACAACATATCAAACATATTCATATATAAAGCTGTAGATAACTACATATATTTAGGGTGCTCCATCTATTCCCTTTATATAACAATCCCCCTTACTCAGAATCTCCCCAATGCGTTATGTCTAGTTTGCGCTAGTCGTTATGCATACCAATATCAATTGAGGGTATTTCAGCTTTCCCCTTTTTCATAATCATTAAATCATCTTTCTTGTGTTGAAAATAATAAAGCTTGATGCTCGCGGCATCTTTATAAACAAATCAAAATATTTAAATCGTTGCGTCGGAAGATCCGAACTCACGTTCGCATCCTCGAGCGTCACCTTTAACGCGCAGGGAAAAATGGCGACTCTGGGGGAGTACGTTGAAACTTTGATTTTTCAAAAAGCGTTACTCGCCGAGAGCACCAAGCTTTTTTTTGTTTTCAAAAAGAAAAAAAAGGGGATAAGCTTTTCATATTTTGCATATATCTGTTTTCTTTATTGTGTGTTTCACGATTTCACTTGATGGAAAGAAATCCTAACCCGGATTTAAGAAACATTTTAAGATCTAGGTGGAGGTATTAATACGTGAGCAGTTCAATGCTTTCGAAGTTAATATTTCCCGTGTAGTGGAGGTTGTCTTGGGGGTATTGTGTTTAGCAAGTAATTGCAAAAACGCTGTAGTTTCGAGGGAACTTAAGAAGCTGAGTGGACTGTAGAACACATAAACCATCCTGGCCATTAGGATGTAGTGCAGAGATTATTCGGGTGTAAGCCTAGAATAATTGTCATGCGATACTACGATCAGGCGAGTTTCTCTTGAAAATATTATTGGACCATCGAGTATTCAACAAATCCAATAATGTTTTGAAGGGGAGTGTTGAGCCTGTATTATCAGTAGAACCCGTTTCACAGATGAATAAGCCCTTAGAACTTAACCCGTTGATTCTTATCGTTGGCTTCATGCTCGTGACTTGACGCTTGCCGTGTGTATAACTACTAACCATATTTGCGCATTCATGCATTCATTCATTCATTCAAAAACAAAAAACTTCATTTTCTCTCTCCAAAGAATTTAGAGATTTTTCTTTGTAAAATATTTTAGGTTAGAGGATGACGGGAACATCCTTGGATCCTTTTGAAAGCTATGGAAGAACTCTCGATTGAAGGACTTCTCAAAACCTTCGTTCAATTCTCGATCCAATCTATCATTGTTTCACTTTCCACGATTATCAATTGATGCCTACTTTGAAAGAGTATGCATATCCTAGGAATCTCGATTCGGACAAAGTGCCTTTCAATGGTTTGGAAGCCATTCCTAAGTCACAAGTCATTGCAACAATGACTCATTTAAAAACACGAGATAGACAAAACCTAACTACCGAGGAAAACTCTTAGGACTAACTTCAAAGTTCCTAATGGAGAAGGCTCTCAAGTTCTCTGGCCGGTAGTATGGTAGCCTTTGAAGCTATTTTAGCTTTACTCCTCTATGGATTGGTGTTGTTTCCCAACGTCCCAAATTTCGTTGATATCAACGCCATAAGGATCTTTCTGATTGGAAATCCTGTTCCCACCCTGCTTGGTGATACGTACGTCTCTATTCATCATAGGAATCGTCAAGGCGGAACTATCGTGTGTTGTGTACCTCTTTTTCAAATGGATTGTCTCACACCGCCTAAATCTCCTATCTTCCGTGAAAACAAAGACGAGTGGCATTGGTCCAGAAGACTCATGTCTCTTACAAACGACGATATCCATTGGTATACTTTGGCAAACAATGAGATGGAAATCATTGAGAGCTGTGGAGAATTTGCCAACGTACCTCTCATTGGTACGAAAGGAGGAATCAACTACAACCCATTCCTAGCAAAACGTCACTCGGATACAAATTCGTAAACCTCCGGTTTCTGAGAAAGCTACTTCTATCATGAAGGAGAGGATTCCCAAGGATTGAAAGCTAGGATGATTAAAGCTTGGCATCACATCCGAAAGAAAGGAAAAGGTAAGGCAAAGAATTGTGTAGCCATGGAAACCTACACTTCTTGGATAAAGAAAAGAGCGAAGGAATTTCGAATGCCTTACGCTTATGAGGATCCCATGTTCTCAGTCGCTTCCAAATCAACAAATTTTCCCGTTGAAGCTGTGGGAGAATACCAAGAAGCCTTGACCAAGATAAGGTTTGAGAAGGAAGCTTTGGAAAGCAAATTCCTTAAGACTAACCTTGAGAATAAGAAGCTCAAGAAGCAAGTCAAAGATCATGAAAAGACGCTCTACTTCCAAGATGAATGGCTCATGGAGAAAGATGAGAAGATTCTCCAGAAGGATAACGCCATCCAGAAATACGTCAAAGAAAGGAAAAGAAAGCTTGAGGAAATGACAATCAGCAAGCCCACTCCCAACGAGTGGAAAAGAGTCATTAGCAAGCTAAAAGCTGAGAAAGCCAAACTAAAAGCTCACTATGGGAAGGAAATCCTGAAGCTGAAGCTGCATCAAGCCTTTGGATCGTCATCCGACGAAGATGTTTAATTAGTTTAATTTAGTTTGTAATTTTATCATTTATTGTATCATTTGTGTGAGCAATGCTCCAACAAAAAACAATTGTTGTAATCTTCCTTCATTAATCAATAAAATTGTGTTTTCCATCCAAATATTTGCCAGAAATATCTCGTTTAGCATAAATTCTTTGGAAATTTCTTTTCTTTACAATCATATTCATGCATCATACTTTGCATTTAAGTCTACCATCTAGAGTCTAATCATTCACAGTTTTGAACTGTCACTTTTCCAGATAGAAAATTGTCAAGCTGTCGCGTCTTAGAGTTTCTCGACTGCGTCCGCAGCCAACTCGAACGTCGATACCGATCAAAAGAAGAAAAGTAATGGAGAATTTTGAGCAAGAAAACGTTGAACTCCGTAGTATAACTACGCTACAAGAAGAAGTGGAAATACTCACATCTTTGGTCAACTCGCTTGCCACAAGAAAGTCAACAAGCGACATCGATCATAACCAAATAGCAACTTCAGAGGATACTACTACTCCGGTTTCATTGTCGCGATCGAGTTCACCTTTCAGCATGCCAGAGGGCTATCCATGGGGAATGCCTTTTAACTTAGGCATTGGAGTTCGCCAACCGACTTCTCAAACAACCTCGCTTGAAATACCTACTTTGCAGCAAAACGCTACGTTCACTCCACAACGTGGAATAACTTTTCCACAAGTAACAATGTCGGTTTCTCAACCGATCATGTTGAACTCGACTTAGTAGTGCACACTACCACGCGAAGTTCATCACACTCCGAAAATAGCACGAACGCCGTGGTTCAATGGAGAATCTCCAGAACAACTCCTCAAAATGCGACTTGAGATAAAACGATTCAAGGGAAAGAATTGTTTGGGAAAAGCGCCGGGATCTCGCTTAGTCCCTCGTGTAAAATACCGCGAAATTCAAAATCCGGATTTTGAAAAGTACAAAGGAATTCTTGTCCTCGAGTCATCTTACAATGTATGCTAGGAAAATGTCTACGTACAATGAGGATCATCAC
This sequence comes from Vicia sativa, assembly GCA_021764765.1. Taxonomy (NCBI): domain Eukaryota; kingdom Viridiplantae; phylum Streptophyta; class Magnoliopsida; order Fabales; family Fabaceae; genus Vicia; species Vicia sativa. The sequence goes on from CM038793.1 coordinate 270,838,620, forward strand.
CGTTAATTCATTACTTCGGGATAGTCTCACCGTGCCGCATCAAGTGGTACATGGGTTTAGACAGCACGAATATCCAAACATTCAACGACTTAGGTAAAGCCTTCGTCCAGAGAATACAAATTCAACTTGGATATGGCTCCTGATAGGGATCAACTCCGCTCCATGTCTCAAAAGGAAAGAGAGACATTCAAGGAATATCCGCAACGATGGAGGGAAATTGCTGCCCAAGTCAACCCGCCCTTGGAAGAGAAAGAGATGACTAAGGTATTCTTGAATACTCTAAGCTCATTCTACTATGAGCGAATGATCGCTAGCGCTCCCGGAGACTTCAACGAAATGGTAAGCATGGGAATGCGACTAGAAGAAGGGGTTCGGACCGACGTCTAACCAAGGAAGTAGGATCTTCTAGTAATACCAAGAAAGTTGGAACCGGTTCCCAAGGAAAAAGAACATGCGTAGGAATGGTATCCACGCAAGAATGTCATTCAACAACGATGGTGCCATAGCGCCTTGTCAACACAACTCGTGAATTGCTCCGCATTTCAACAAAATCAACAAACTCAACAGCCTCGCCAAGGCTCAGCTTTCACAACCAAAACCGACGCCTCGGGTCACTCGGTTCGACCCAATTCCCATGCGTACGAACTTTACCTACTGATAGAAAGGAATCTAATCTGACAAGGTTACCACCTCCGGTCCCGAAAAACTACCATGGTGGTACAAAGTCGACATGTCTTGCCCTTTTCACCAAGGGCACCAGCCATGACCTTGAGCATTGCATAGCATTAAAGGCGTACGTAGATTAGTAAAGGCTAATCTTCTTTCCTTGAAACACAAGTCCGAATGTGCAAGCCAATCCACTTCCAGTCATAGTGGACACTCGGTGAATCTAATGCTAAGGAATACAGACAGTACCTTGTCACGACGTAAACTTAGTGAAAGGAAACTTGGTGCATCTTCATGAAGCATACGATACCATGAGCACCTTCACTAAGCACAATTATGACTTGCTATATCTGCTCCAAGAATATCCATGGATGTCCCACCATAAGAGCGGATATCCAACATTTGTTGACATTGGTGACCTACAAATTTACAGAAATAGAGATGACCATGACGTAAATACAATAGGGCATTTTCCGCATGAGCTTTTAGTCTCGAGATATCAACTCGAAAATCCCAAGTAAACGTTGTGATCCCTTGTTTCAACATACCCGAGCATATGGAGATCGCGTACAATGGTTCCAACATTCCAACATCTCCTTTGGTGATTTGCCCACCTGGTCCTGTTCCGTACAGTTCTACCAGAGCAATTCCTTACCAGTACAATGCAACCTTGATAGAGGATGGGAAGGAGAAACCCATGCCTACACTTCCAGCTAATGTCAATATAACAGAAATCGGACGAGTAACGCGAAGTGGACGAGTACATGCTCCATTGCCACCAAAATCGCCTTCAGCTCCTGTTGTTAAACAAAACCAAGTTAACATATCCTCTGAGAATCCTGCAACGATTCCCATTGTTAACCCAGGTACAAACATTGGTTCTACTGATGGAACCAACATCAACTCAAACTTTGACGAGATACTGAAACTAATCAAGAAGAGCGAATATCGAGTCGTAGACCAATTGATGCAGACTCCTTCAAAAATTTCAATACTGTCTTTACTCCTTAACTCTGAAGCTCACCGAGAAGCTTTGATGAGAGTACTAGACCAGGCTTATCACGATGTGACTACAGACCAATTTGGAGGGATCGTCTCCAACATAACGACCGCAATAATCGAGTTTTAGTGACGAAGAACTTCCTAAGAAGGAAAGATCACAACTTGGCCTTGCATATCTCGATGATTTGCTGTCGATTCCCTATCCAATGTATTGGTGGATACAGGTTCGTCTTTAAATGTAATGCCAAAAGCGACTCGCTCGTTTAGCTTACAAAGGAACGCCAATGAAGTTCAACGACATCATAGTAAGAGCTTTCGATGGATCGAGAAAGTTATTGGGAAGTTGATCTCCCAATGACAATTGGCCCTCACACTTTCAAAATTACGTTCCAAGTCATGGACGTACCGGTGGTATAGTTGCTTGCTAGGAAGACCTTGGATCCACGATGCGGGCGGTCTACTCTCCATCGAAATTAAAATTCACACTAAATGGAAAGTTGGTGACCATCGGTGAACAAGCTTTACTTGTAAGTCATCTATCCGTTTCTCCTTCATCACGCTAATGACATTGAGCGCCGCATCTCCCGAAAATCCGTTAGAAGATGAATCTACTAAAAACAGATCATCTATCTCTTCATATAAAGAAGCGGCACAAATGGTGAAAGATGGCAATACTCGAGGATGGGGACAAGTTATCAAACCTGTTAAGAATGAAATGAAAATCGGACTCGGGTTCACACCCGTATTCTACAAAAAATAAGAGAAAGATGAAGCACTTCCCCTGATCAAGGAAGTATTTCACAACGGAGGTTTCTTAAACCCTGTTTCGCAAGAGGTTAATGTTGTAACCATTGAAGAGGATGAAGATGATCCATCTAAATCTGAAGAATGGAGCACTTATTTGAATAGCCCTGAATATGTGTCTCAAGAGGAATCATATGCACCGACTGATCAATTCAAAGACATGTCCCTGCAGCAACATGAAAATCCACCATCCTATTTGAAATGGGATACCTTGGGAGAACCAAGTGGCAAATACGACTACATGGTGAAATACTCGCTGAAAGCTCAAAATCCGGATTGAAGATATCCAACCCACAGGATGGGGTGATGACTTTGACTACCCTAGTCAATCGAGAGAGGAATACTGTCTTCTCAAACTAATCAATGATCGAGGTCCCAAATGAAGATCTCTGTTTCAACACGTCTGTGGATTTCACCAAGCCAGATCCTGGTTACCACTACATCAACATGATCACTGAAGATCAAGAGTATGATTCAGGATACGATGCGGAAAGTGTCGCTGACAACGAGTCTCTTCACTCCGAAGACTGGAAGGAACATCCCCAGTATTCAACACAAAGATCAACAGGAAGTACAAAGGCTATCTCTCATACTTCCCGATCTGTTAATCAAGAAGATCGCTTTAGCAGCACCAAAGGCAAAGGCCATCGTTCAGAGTCCTCAAAGCCTGCTCAGCCAGCAATCAAAGTTTACTCAAGGGTTAAACCAAGCGGAAAATTACCCGAGTACCTCGACTTCCAAGGAGTTCGTCACTATTGGAAACCTGTTGAAGTTAGGACTAATGTTCATAGCTCTAAGTAGTTTATCTTTGCTTTTTGTTTTGAACTCTCGCTTCGCCCAAAGCGAAGAGATGTTTTATAGGGTTTAGCTTTTAATAATTTCTCTGGAGAGATCTCTGGAGAGAATACCCTTCCGGTTCTGGTCACCTTACTGGATCCGGTGATGTTGTCGATGTCAGGAATAGAAGCTCCAATGGTAAGATCTTCAATTGTCATAGGATCTTGCTTGACACCATGATAGTAAACATCAGCTCCATAGTTCCAAGGGATAGCTTTGTCAGAGGAATATGGAACTGGTCTTGGAGAAGTAATGATGAGAGGTGCCACTCTAGGCACAGGATCAGCAGAGGAAATTCTTATTGTGTTAACATCAGCATAGTCTTGAAATCGTCACCCCATCCGTCGCCTTAACATCTTCAATAGGAATCTTGTAACTATCGGGACTGTACTTCACCATGTAATCATATTTTCCACTTGGCTGCCCCAAGGTGTCCCACAGATGGTACAGCTTTCGTTCGCATTGTCAATCTTCAACTTAGACATTTCTTCACACAACTTGCAGTGGTTTCGAAATAGTATCTCACGTTATCCATCATGCACCGAACACGTCTTCAACCAAGCACAACCATCAGTGCAAGGCACGACAATTCTCCGGCATCCTGGATTGACACCGCTTGCAACAAATTCTTCTTAACAGTCATCAGAGGAATGGTTAAGTCATCTATGTTGAAAACATAAGTATCGTCACCAATAGCATTTGAACCCTTGTCATGGTTAGGCATAGGCGCATTGATCACATTCGGAGTCTCAACAGGAGGATCAAACTCAATCTGCTTAGCTTCAATCATATCTTGAATCTTGTTCTTGAGCCCAATTGTCGTTGTCGTGCCTGGGCTATTGGAATGGTAAGCACACTTAGCATTTGGATTGTACTTCGGAGAGGAAGTGTTGACATTTTGAGGAGGATCCCTCAAGGTAATCAGCTCTGCGTTCAACATGTGTTGCAAGGCTTGCGACAAAGGCATGTTGATCTTTGTAAACTGTCTTGAGCGCGTTACGCTATGCGTTGTCTCGCTGAGGTTGTGCTGATGTAGGATTGGAGATCACAACTGCCCCCACAGATTGAGCACGGTCGGTCTTGGCTCGGCTTTTCTGACCATACACAGCATTGGCTTCTTTCTTACCACCAAAAGATTTCTTCGCAGCATTTGAAGATGACTCTATCTGAATCTTCCCACTCTTGATACCAGCTTCAATGCGCTCGCCTGTCAATATCAGCTCGGTGAATCCGGATGAAGAATTTCCAATCAGATGATTGAAGAATGGGCCTGTCAGTGTTCCCATAAACATATCAACCAACTCCCTATTGGACAAGGGTGGTTGAACTCTGCCTGCTAGATCTCTCCACTTCTGAGCATATTCCTTGAACTTCTCGTCACGACCCATAGACATGCTTTGTAGTTGCATGCGAGTGGGTGTCAATTCAGCATTGTACTCGTATTATGCATGAAAGCATCAGCCAAATCACTCCAAGTACGGATACGGTCATTCTCTAGCTGATAGTACCATTCCAACTGGGTTCCGGACAAACTCTCTTGAAAATAGTGCATCCACAACTTTCTGTCATTAGTGTGGGGATTGATCTTATGGACATAGGACTTCAAATGCAGCTTTGGGCAAGACATGCCATCATACTTAGAAAAAGTAGGAACTTTGAACTTGGGAGGAATCACAACACCAGGGACAAGACTTAGGTCATCAAAATTCAGCCCGGACATCTTCAGGTTTTCCACAGCATTCAGACGGTCTTCAAGTTGTTTGTACTTGTCATCTTCGTCAGAGTACTGGCTATAATCAGAGCGGTCCTCTCCTTCTTTCTTTGGCTCACGCTGGTCACCATCATCACCCTTGGTACTCCCCTCGGTATGGACACTTCCTTCAGAGAGCTCGATCCGACTGACCACTTTTGGACCCCCTTTGTAGCGTCTACCCATGTTGAGGAGACCAACAACCTTCTTCTTCTTGTTGATGAGCTTCTTCAAATCTTCTTGGCCTTGGACCAAGTTGGTGAACATCTCGGCCCGAGCATTCGAGCTTGAGATCTTTGTGATCTGCTCAAGAGCCATTTCTGCTAAAATAAATAGCGAGCAAATGAGAAAACCAATCTCCAATGTACCTGTGATGCAATGTTTATGCTATGCTATGCAATGTTTATGCGAATGCAATGCAATGTTTTCAAGGACCTTAGAGATTTAAATTTGTTAAACAAGTAATGAACAAACATTTATTAGTACTTCTTTTTATTATTCATTTTTCTTTTTAAGTACAAGAGATAATTCGAAACAATAAAAGAAAACATAAACATCCTAAAGCTCTAAGTCTCCCATGGGCGTTTCCTCTTGGTGCCGATGTAGGCATTGATGCTTCGCTCCTCATGAAGTAGCTTTGTCAACTCTAACACTTTCTTCTCGCTTGCATAGCACTGAGCTTCAAAGGTATCCCTTTCTTCTTTTAGTTGAATCCAGGATCTCTTCAAGTCTTCAAAATCAGTAGGCATGTCAGGATGGAGAACGATGTAGGTACGTCACCTATAGCAACAGTTCCATAATTACCGGTAAAACAGTGTGAATGGCATCATGAGGTTTTGAGCTCGATCTCGCACCCATTTGAGGTAAGGTTCCCAAGGAATGGAGTTCGGGTGCCCCAAAGTCTTGGTATCAGTCTTCTTTACCATGCCCCAAGCATGTATAAACCTTCGTCGGTAATTCTGGAGATCGTGATTGTAGTCGAACACAACATCTTGGAGAAGCATATCATGTGGACCATCTCTTCGGGAAAAACCAAACTGACGTAGAGCTAGAGAAGGGTTGTAAGTAATACCTCCCCTTATACCAAGTACCGGTACATTAGGGAATTCTCCACAACGCTCAATGAATGTGAAGTCCTTTTGAGAGAAAAGATTCCAACGGATATCTGAATGGGAGAGTGACATTAGCCTTTGAGACCATCTCAACCTTTGTTCATTCTTCAAAACTGATGGAGGAAGGTGCGAAATAAACCACCTGGAAAGTAACGGTATACAACACATGAGAGTTCCTTGTCTTTTGGTAGTACGAGTGTGGAGAGAATGTAGGATGTCTCCAAGTAAAGTAGGCACAGGATTGCGGGTAAGAAACAATTTGATGGCATTGACATCTATGAATTGATCCGAGTTAGGAAATAGAACCAAACCATAAATTAGCAAGGCCACAATGTTTTCAAATGCATGGAAACTCATAACTTTGAGGAATTCTCGGGCTTTCTTAATTAAGAACTTGGAAAGTAAACCCTTAACTCCACTTCTAGTTTCCCAATTGGCTTCGATATCTGAACGCTTAAGGTGTAAGGCTGATGCAATGTCTTCGTACTTAGGAACCTTTTCCAAACCGGTAAATGGCATTTGGTCAAGAATAGGTACCCCAAGTAGCTTAGAGAACTCTTCTAAGGTAGGAACCAACTGATAATCTGGAAATGTAAAGCAATGGTGTTTCGGGTCAAAGAACTGGAATAGGACATGCATCATATCTTCTTCAAAACCGGAGATAACCAAATCAAGTAGATAACCATGTCTTTTGATGAACTGAGCATGGTCGGGAATTTCTGAAACCAATTCTTTGAGTTGAGAAGGGATACCCATGAAGTTGATTCGGATAGTCTTTCTAGAAGCCATGATCCCTACAAAACAGAGCAAAGATAAATCCCTAGGTCCTTGAAATAGTTAGAAATGATATGCAATGCGAATGATGTCATGATGTCATGTTTAGCACACACAAACAATTCACACAATGAGCCTAGGGTTAAGGCTTGCATGAGGTATAGGTGATTACCCTACCAAAAGTTTGAGTTGGTTCATCCTGTCCTATAATAGTAATCGGGTTCTAGGAATCTCACATCACAGATCTTTCTTGTAGGCGCTTATTTCAATACGACGGCCAAGTGGTCGATCGAAAATGTCCCAAAAGTCTAATCTCAATGAGCGTAGTATCGAGTATCAACCAACCTCGGTCTACACCAAAGCCGGCCATCTCACTACCTTCTAATGGCCAAGATGGGTCAATTAAGGTTCTAAAAGTTTAATTAGCGCTTGATGACACCACGCAGAAGCCAAATACTATCTTCAACTTGGGAATGAAGAGTATCGACAACCAAAGTGTCACGCTAACGTAGCCATCATGTTGACCGCGTAGTTATACGTCTAGCGGTCGCGATGATCTAATGCTACTTACCTAAAAGGAAACCCGGATCCGGGTGTAGGATCCCCCAACAATATAATACCCAAGCAACCCTTAAAGATAAAGCATACAAGTCAAACAAAAAGTAGTAAAAATGATCTAGAAATCCCTAAGGCAATTCTCTCTTTTAGGGTGTACTCCCCAGCAGAGTCGCCAGTTTTGTGATACGGTGAACTGACTTTGTAGGATTTTTGTATCCAAATGTGCGGATAGCAAGAGTCGCCACCGACTTTTATTTTTATCCAATTAAGGGAAGGTAAAAGTGAGAAAAAGACCTTCGTTAGATTGAGTGCGGGAGAATGGTTATGAAAAGGAAGGTATTAGCACCCTTTCCATCCGTAGTTATCTACGGGCTCTTAGTTGCTCTAGATCACCTTTTAAAATTGCTTTATGTGTTTGACAAAAATGTTTTGAAAAAGGATTTCGCTTTGACTTTGTAATGACTCATGTAGGAGTGTATCGGAAATGTTTTGTTTTGAAAAGGAATTGAATTTTGACAAAAGTGTGAGGTGTGAAAAGCATTTTGTTAGAGCAAGCAACTAAAGACTTATTTACCCACGGAATTGGTCATTTTGTTGTACTTCTACATTCCTTTAGAATAGCGCTAGCCATACCATTAGTTAGTAGGTAGCTCCATTCGTTGGATGTAAGCGGGACATTCGAAGGGACATCAGATGGTCATTGAAGGCAACTTGTAGGAAGTATCCTAGCACATTCGAAGGGACTATCATCATTTTTCGTAGGCGACAATCGAGGGTCAAGATCATGTATTCGGAAGCGACATCGTGGGTCTTATGATCTTTGTATCGAAGGTACTATGATGATTTGTTTGGAAGGCAACGATGCTAGAATACCTCTACATTCGAGGGACATGACCATTTTGAATTCGAAAGGCATCGAGAGAGAATTACCCTAAGGGGTGCGTGTGTGAAAGAAGTGTGTCAAATTCAGATATTTTATCTTGAAGATTAGTGGGCTATGTTCGTTATTATCTTGCCATACACGCCTAATTACTAGCAATTTATAGGGTGCGGAAAGTAAAATGCGGAATGTAAAGTGCGGAAAGGTAAATCCTACGCTATTACATGGCTTTGGGGCAGATACATAATTCAAAATGCGGACAATAAAAACCCTAAATTAAACTATTACATCCCATGAACAGTTACATTATTGGAAAAATAAAACGATAAAAAGAAAACGTCCGAATCGGAGCAACCTGTGAAAGAATAAGAAAATCGGGAAATATGATATGAATCGAACAAGAGAAAAAATGTTAGAAAAATGCAATTTTTAATATGGGAAAATTAATACATGCTGGAAATAAGATAAGTAAGCTAAAATAATTTTTTGGGATTTTTTAAATGCAATTTAGTAATTTAAAATGAATTTATAATGATTTAAATGCTAAATTATAAATAAAAATAAATATGCATGCAAAAATATGTTTCTTAATTTATTAAATTAAATAAAGATTTTTATGAAATAAATGCAAAAAGAAAAATATTTTTTGATAATTTTTAGATGCAGAAATAAAATGTTGAAAAGAAATTAAAATATAATGCAAAAATATTAGAAATTAGAAAATATGAAAATATGCAGTTTGTGAAAAAGAAACCAGAATTGGCCTTGGCATGGTTCGAACTCGCGTCCTGGCTATCAAACCTTGAGATCCCTTGCCTTTGCCATCTGAGCTAGCATGCATCACTGTTTGGAAACTGGAGTGACTGGAGTGAGTGGATTATACGCGTCGCCTTCCCATTGCTTCCTCCTTCGCGCCAGACTTCGTCTTCTTGATTTGAATATTTGAAGCTAGCGTCGGCCATTGTTCGACGCTATATCCAACTAATTCAAAAATCCGCAAACATAACATAAATAAATTCCAAGGCCATGGTTCGATTGAACATCGTTCGAATTCAACGGTGCTAGTCTCATGGTCTAATTTTTCCGTTTAGCAAAGCCCTAATTCAAGGTTACAAACCCTAGCTATGGCATATCGAGCTCCGAGGCTATGGAAATGCAATCAAACAACCCGAGCGCTTGCAAACTTATCACTGATCATAAAAACAACAACAAATCGTGTTAATAATGCATGAATGTTAGAAATCGAATTTGGAAAAAGTGTGAGCAAACCGATTTTGAATTTCTTGTTTCTGGATGGTTTTGAATGAAGTGAGTATCTGGATCGACTCTGGAGATGCCAAGGAATGCAATGGAATCCTCAGAATTGCTTGAGAACGGCTGGAAATAGGATTGTCAATTGCTTCAAGAACACGATTTTTTTGAATTAGGTTAGGGTTTCTAAAGGCAATTTTCCGTCTTCTTGTGATTGGTATGTATCAAGTATATATCTTTGGATGGATTTGGGATCATATTTGGCAAGAATCAATCACCATTCAATGATAATCAAATTTGATTTTCATGAAAATCAAATTTTCAAAATTGCTCAATTCAATCCAATCTTGCCTTTTTGGTCCAATTTCGAAATTGCGGCTTTTAATGGATTGCTTGGTCTTAAGAAGAGAATAAAATCAATCTTTCAATTAATTTTGATTTTATAATTTATTTTTAAATTTAATTTGCATTTAAATGAATAAATTACAAATTAAATAGAAAAATAAATCAAAAATTCGTGGCATTGGGCTTGGATGTTCCTAATTGCATGAGGAATAAGTTAGGATGAAGAAAAAGCAGGCCCATTTGCAAAAGATTTGATTTTTTGAAGTATCTCTCTTTGTGCATTCTTTCAAAATTGCCCAACTTGTGAAAGGTGTAACTTGCTCAATTTTCCACATTTTTGAGTGTTCTTGGACTTTTTGGAAAGCTCTAAGAGTCCTATAAACAATGTCTTTGGTTTCATCTCAATTGGAGTTACCATGCTCAATATATCTTCAAAACAAAAGTTGACTTTTGTTGACTTTGAAAATGACTGTAATGTTTTGAGCTATACCTCTCAAATGAAGCATTTTTGGACATTCTTGTGAGACATGAAGTTGTAGAGAATTGAATTTCCTTCAAAATAAGAGGTGGTGGAAAAATTTCTGAGAAAGTATGAGGAAGTTATGATCATCAAAGTTCGATTGACTTTTCACCTAGAAACCCTAATTTAGAAAGTTTGACTTTTGAGCAAATCTTGAGTTTTCTTGATGAATCATGATCAACCCTTGATCAAATGATGAATGTAACTTCAAAATGAGGATGTTGACAAAAAATTATGAAGTTTGACTATATGTTGACCACAGTTGACTTTTTGTCCAATCTGATTGATTTTCAACCATCGAGCAATTATGCGAAACTTGACTTGTGAAGCTTGAAACTTGACATGGAGAATCTTTAAAGCATATGAGGAGGCATGAGGACCATTGGAGATGTTGGAAGCCCATCTTGACTTGAGAGATACCAAACCCTAGTTTGGGTTGATTGTCTAGGAGAGAGTTTGTCTGATCAACTCTTGAGGAATCCTTGAGCATAGATGTATGAAATCTCTTGAGTAGATGGAGGGCAAATTTTGGGGTATGACAACCAGCATAGTAGAGCATCACTTGCCGTTAAAACCAGAATGTCCGCCAGTTAAGCAAAAACTGAGGAGAGTTCATCCCGAAATGGTTGAGAAAATTAAAAAGGAAGTCCAAAAACACTCGACGGTTTCCTTGTCACGAGTATCCTCAATGGCTAGCCAACATAGTACCATATCCAAGAAAGATAGAAAGGTCGAATGTGTGTTGACTACCGAGATCGAACAAAGCTAGTCCAAAGGCGATTTCCCACTTCCGCATATCGACATGCTAGTGGATAGTACTGCCAAATTCAACGTCTTTTCCTTCATGGACGGTTTCTCTGGTTATAATCAGATCAGAATGGCTCCCGAAGACATGGAGAAGACGTCTTTCATCACGCCATGGGGCACTTTTTGCTACAAGGTAATGCCATTCGGATTAAAGAATGCAGGCGCAACTTACCAGAGGGCAATGACTACTCTCTTTCATGATATGATGCACAAAGAGATCGAGGTCTACGTGGACGACATGATAGCAAAGTCTGACACTGAAGAGGAACATATAGACTATCTCTTAAAGTTGTTTCAACGACTAAGGAAGTTTCAGCTCCGCCTGAATCCTAACAAGTGTACCTTTGGGGTAAGATCAGGAAAACTCCTAGGTTTCATCGTCAGTCAAAAAGGAATTGAAGTTGACCCGACAAAGTCAAGGCTATTCAGGAAATGCCTACGCCACGTCACGGAAAAAGAAAGTAAGAGGATTTCTTGGACGATTAAATTACATCTCAGTTATCTCTCGGATGATCGCTACACTGGGCGATATTCAAACCTGCAAAGATCAAAAGGTAGTGTGGGAGAGATTGCCAAGAGCATTCGGTATCAAAGAATACATCGAACCACCAATCTTGATCCCTCGGTGGAAGGAAGACCATTGATCATATACCTTACCGTACTAGAAGAATCCATGGGCTGCGTACTTGGACAACAAGACGAAACCGGTAAGAAGGAGCATGCCATCTACTACCTGAGTAAGAAATTCACAGACTGTGAAACTCGTTACTCCATGCTCGAGAAAACATGTTGCGCTTTGGTATGGGCTTCAAAACGTCTTCGCCAATACATGATCAATCACACGACTTGGTTAATATCCAAAATGGATCCTATCAAGTGCGTATTTGAAGCCCTGCCGGAGAATCGCTCGATGGCAAATGCTACTATCTGAATATGACATCCAATACCGCGCTCAGAAAGCGGTTAAAGGAAGCATTCTTGCCGATCACTTGGCTTATCAGCCGCTCAATGAATCCCAATCTCTCAAATATGACTTCCCAGACGAGGATGTTATGTACTTGAAGATGAAAGATTGTGACGAACCGCTACACGGAGAAGGACCAGATCCAGAATCCAGATGGGGCCTAGTCTTGATGGGTGTAAATGTTTTGGCAATGGAATTGGGGCGTCATCATTACTCGAGGGTTCTCATATCCCGTTTTCCGCCAGATTGCTATTTGATTGCACCAACAACATAGCAGAATATGAAGCATGCATCATGGGTATTGAAGAAGCCATCGACTTGAGGATCAAGATCCTTGATATATATGGAGACTCAGCCCTTGTGATCAATCAAATCAAAGACAAGTATGAAACTCATCATTTTGGTCTAATTCCTTACGAGATTATGCGAGGCGATTGTTGACTTTTTCAACAAAGTTGAACGCATCATATCCCTCGAGATCAAAATCGGATGGCGGGCCTTGGCTACTCTATCTTCCATGTTCAAAGTCAACGATTGGAATGATATGCCTAGAATTCGCATCGACGTCTTGAAAGACGGCATATGTATTTGCGAGCGGTCTTGACGATAAGCCGTGGTTTCCGACATCAAACGTTTCCTTCAAACACGAGTACCCACTCGGCGTCGTACAAGGATAAGAAAACTCTAAGGAGGCTTTCCGAGAATTTCTTCCTCAATGAAGATATTCTATACAAAAGAAACTTCGACATGGTTCTGCTCAGATGCGTCGACAGACAAGAAGCAGACACAATTATTCATGAAGTGCATGAAGGGTCCTTTGGAACCCATACGAATGGGCATGCAATATCCAGAAAGATCTTAAGAGCGAGATACTATTGGATAACAATGGAATCGATTGCTGCAAACACGTTAAAAGATGTCACAAGTGCGGATCTCACGAGATAAGATCCATGTGCCTCCGACTCTACTCAACGTTCTCTCCTCTCCGTGGTTTCTCCATGTGGGGCATTGACATGATTGGAATGATTGAACCAAAAGCATCCAACGGACATCGCTTTATTATTACTTCACCAAATGGGTCGAGCGACATCTTACGCCAGCGTCACGAGACAAGTGGTTGTGAGGTTCATCAAGAACAACCTCATTTGCCGATATGGAATTCCAAGTAAGATCATTACGACAATGGATCAAACTTGAACAACAAAATGATGAAAGAGCGTGTGAGGAATTCAAGATTGAGCATCATAACTCGTCTCCTTACCGGCCAAAGATGAGCAGCGCCGTTGAAGCGCCAACAAAAACATCAAAAGATCATCCGAAAATGGTCATCACTTACAAAGGCGGCACGAAATCGCCATTTGCTCGCATGGGTATCGTACCTCGATCGCACTTCAACGAGGGCAACTCCTTTTCTCTAGTATACGGCATGGGCGGTGCTCCCGTAGAAGTTGAGATCCGTCAATGAGAGTTCTCATGGAAACTAAGTTATCGAGTGAATGGTGTCAAAGCGGATCGACCAACTGAACTTAATTGAAGAAAAGCGCTGACCGCTCGTGTCACGGACAACTTTATCAAAGAAGAATGAAAGCTTTCGACAAAAGGTCCGACCTCGTGAATTCGAGAAGGCGACCTCGTGCTTAAAAGATTCATCTTTTCAGATTCTAGGGCAAATGGACTCCTAATTACGAAGGCCCATACATCGTCAAAAGAAGCTTCTCTGGCGGTGCTATGACTCTCACAACCATGGACGGCGATGAACTCCGTATCCATGAATCTTGCGATCAAAAATACTTTGTCTAAAAACAAAAGAACATTTCGGTAAGTCGAAAACCGAAAAGGCGGCTTAGGCAAAAATGCGTCTCGGTGGATTGAAAACACGAAAAGCGATCCGGGCAAAATTAGAGACAATAAATAGAAATTATCACGATAGATCGAAAACACGAAAAGCGATCTAGGCAAAAACAAGGATACAAAGCGACAAAGTAGCTGCGATCGATGTATTTTGTCCACATGAAGAATTTTCCATCAACGGATCTTCAATCAACTCTTCTGAAGCAACAAGCACAGTTGGAATTCAAAGTTGTTAGGGATAGTAGTGGTTATTTGCTTTCAATGTAGCCTTTTCCTAATAAATTATCATTTCCAACTTTTGTAAATAGTTCATGGAATCTCGCCTTTGGCTGATCACCATTCTATTCAATAAATTTGAGCCTTGTGCCTTTTGTTTGCAATTCCTACTTTATTCTGTTTTGCAAAATAACGCTTTTATTGTGAAAATAACTTTTTGAAACTAAGATGTTTTAAATGAATTTTTACTTCAAAATTTTGAAACAAAAGCAAAATTCTCCTTTGAAACTATGAACACGGAAATAACTTCAACCGTTTCTCCAAGAGTGTTTCGATCCCGATTGAGTCGCCAATTACTACTGATAGTCTTCTCCTCATCGAAATCATCAAGGGCGGTATTCTTATCAAAAAGAATCCCGACCAAGTTGCCAATGAAATACCTTTCTCGGAAAGTGTAAACCATGCAACTCAAATTCTTCATTAGTGAATATCGCACCATTCTTGCAATTTTCACCAAGTATTTGTTCGACTGTGTTGATCCTTTTCTCAAATATCCCTTTAAGTGTTTTTGTCAAGTATTGTTAGCATGCATATAACATTCATGACATTCATACATAATAGCATCATTCATTGCATTTTTTGCATCTCTCAAAATGTTTGCTCCCAAATCATTTGGTTATATATATACTCATACAGTATATCATATCCCAAGAATATCTCAAGCAGAAAAGATACTTTTTTCTTTGTTTCCCCAACGGAGTATTCCCAAACAGAAAGGATATGTCTTCCTTTTTCCCGGGCAAAATCCCCAAACACAGAAATGCATTTTCTTCTCTCTATCGCATTCCCCAGCTGAGATGATCTCTCATCGGAACAATGTCTTGGTTAACTTCTTTTCCAGTTCATTCTGGATAGAACAACATCATTACTCACAAAAGCGAGTACAACCTACTTCAAGATTTACCTTGTTATAGTTATCCTTGATAATTGGTAACATCTTCAAAACCCATTACCATACTATATCACAAGTGATAATTGGTAATATCATTTCCACTTACCTTAAACATTGTCACAAAGGCGGAAAGGTAATCTTTTGTTTCCCAAAAGCAGCAGATATTCACATTCTCGTGAATCATTCTTTCCCAATGAAACATATTGTTTGTTTCCCAACAGATAGGATTCTCTTTTCTCAAAACAGATCGAGTCATCCTCATAAAATTTTTCCCCATCATGTCATTTCTTTGACATCCTTTGGGTAAAACTTTTTTAATCATTTGCATCATCCATCTTTTGGTATCTTAGGTCCAAATTTTGCATATTCGATATTTAAGTCTCTTTACACCTATCAAAAGCGAAGATATTCATCTTTATCTTTCAGGTTAAAGAAACTTAAATAGGGCATCTGTCATACCCAAATTTTGACCTAATATACCACCTTACATTGTTGCCTGACTAACGATTCAAACAGCGTGTCGGGTATAGCATTCACGAGTCAAAATTAGGGTTTCATCGATTTTCCTCGATTCAAGAGCTAACCAATTAGGGTTTGAGATTTTCTCACTCCATTTGATCTATCTTGATCAAATCATCACCTTCAATCCTCGGATATCCATTTTTCTCATAGATCGATCGAGGATCGACCAATTAGGGTTTTGGTCGAGCATAGGCATTCTCGATTTTTGAGCGATAATTGACTTTTTGGATAGAGATTGGTCATTATATCTTAGATATAACATCTTGACCTAATTTACGGATTCAAAACATCACGAGGTTCACGAATTCATCGATCGATTTGAAGCGTCGATGAAATTTCATCTGCGGAAAAGTCAAACTTTGACTTTTGGTCAAATTTTTCAAAACAAAACTTTTTCCATCATCTAAATACTTCAAATGATCCATCATGATCATAAAACATCAAAGAATTTGGAAAAGTCAACAAAAGTCAAAAGTTTTCACACTTTTAAGTGTTGAAATTTCTCATTTTTTCCAAACTTCAAGCCAATTTTTCACCTAGTTCCAATTGGAATTTGAAAAAACTCAAAACATAAAAGTTGTAGCTTGTGGAAAGATCTTTCCAAAATGTCCAAGAACTCTCAAATCCATGGAGTCTAGCTATACTTTTGAAATTGAAACATAAGGCTCCATGACATTTGATTTTCAAAGATCAAAACATCAAATTATAGGTCATTTTGCATTTTTCTTGTTCTAGAAGCATGCCACCTTGCCAATTGAGGATTAGAGCTGATAAATATCAATGAGAAGTAATTGCAAAGAGATAGGATCAAGTTGAATTTTTAACCATGGTTAAAAGGAAGGTTCCTTTTGCATTTATGGCAAAAATGACTAACTTGCCCTCTAAGGCAAGTCAAATTTACCAATGTCCAATTGCTTGCCTAACATTTCAGAACCTCTTGCCTATAAATAGCTCATCAAATTAAAGTTCAAACTACACCAAAACTTCACAAAAACATGCTTTCTTCCACTTTCTTGAAAATCAAGCAATTAGTGCAAAATTGAGAAAACATAGCATTTTGAATTTGAGCTAAAAACATGATGATCTTTGGTGTCCAACATGTTTAAGAATCACTAACAAACTTGTTCCAAACTTAAAATCAAACTAAAAGCAAGAGGAAATCAGAATTGCATTTCTACTTTTCCAAACTTTCCAAACTGCCATAGGAATCGAATTTGGAGATAGGCTTGATAAATTTGTGATCTAACCATCCAAACATCATCACTATATCTCATGTACATGGTCCAGATCAATCACAGCCATCTGTAACAACTCTAACATCAAAATCGAGTTCCATTTTTCAGTCTGTGCAGGTTGACTTGGTTGGGAAGATTGGAGCAAGTTCAGAGCAAGCAGGCTATCCATAAAGCTTCCATACATGCCGATGAAGGTGTAGCAATCAAGAAATCCATTCTGGAAACGCGTTTTGAGCTCCTTCGATTCTCACTTTTCCAGGTTAGAACACGAACTGTGATATCATGATTCCTTGCATCATTTGAAAAAAGCTCACGGCCAATTGTTTTCTGCACCCCTAACGAACATTAACCCTCAAAAAAATCCAAGAATCATTGAACAAACATCATTTAATTTGGATTTTTAGGTTCTAGGGTTCTTCGTTTTTTCCAGAAAATAAAACATGATAGACTGAATATAAATGAAATTAACATCTACTATCATGTTCGTGATACAAAATCGATCAAGTTTGGTTTTTACATCATGCCCTTTGGTTGAGAAACAAAGATTTTAGGTTGAATTCGTGATTCTGAAAATCAAAACACAAGCCCAGAAAATTCGCGCGTGTTCATGTGTTCTTCATTTTCAAAAATTCAAATAATCCAATATGATATCAACGCGTGTCATTTTCCACTAACACATCCCAAGCGTTTGGTCTAGTGGTTCCTGGCTTGGTCTTAAGTCATCTTGCCACGTGGTCTGCCTCAAGGTCATGGGTTCAAAACCCAGCAAGACCAAATTTTTTACAAACTTGTCATATTTTCATCAAACTTCAACAATTTTTTTAACCAATCAAAACTTCTCATTTTGAGATGATTTTTTGTACACTTGTCATTTAATATATATATTTTATGATTATGTCAAAAAATCCAAAAATATTTTCATCGATTAATTTTAATCGAGCAAAACGACGTTCGAACACTTTTCAAACCTCCTTAAAGGTGAATTTTTCAAGTTTTCGACTTCGATTTTTCAAAACTTCTCATAAATGAGCCTCACACTTCAAAACATTTCAAAACATTTTCAAATCATTCTTCAAAACTTTTTCATCAAAACTTGCATCTTTTACCATAATCGATCCAATTCAAAGCGATAAAAGCGAATTCGTTTCTTCTCGATTTCTCGATCGATCATGGGCACCCTTATGGTGTAAGTCCCAATCCTTTATGTACATATTTAGTTTTACTTGTACATACTCAAATTATCATTGTTAATATTCAAACATAAACAAATTTCTTTCGTTTGTTTTCATTCGTTTGTCTATCTGTTGAATCCATTGGTTCTAAAGGAAGGTTTCTCTGGCGAGATTTCTTTTAAACCAATGGGCCTCCATCAGGTGTAAGTCCCATAACATTCTTTTATGTACATAATATTTCCTTGTACATATCAAACTTTTGTCAAACATTTTTAAACAAACTTTTTATACATAACACGATACTTCTTTTCAAAACCTTTTATACGTACATAATCTGGATACTCTTTCTTTGAAAGTACTTTTTAGATAAACTTTGATCAATCATTTCGTTTCATCATACATTTTACTGAATACCATTGGTATTGAAAGGAGCATTATTCCACGTGAAGCGCTTTCAAATCAATGGGCCTCCTCTGTGTAAGTCCCAACCCTCCTATGTACATCCATCTTTGTCTGTACATAAAAACTCATTCGTGTACATATTCATTTCCTTGTACACAGTTCAAAATTGTGAATAATCAAGTTACGCTCGTTTTAAACGTTCGTGCACAGACACTTGTTTATATTCCATAAACTGCTGTAAATAAACATCATGCATTGTTTATATTTCCTTCATAAACTCCTGTGAATACATATCACACACACACACACCTGTTTACATAACTGTCTAGTTATTAACATAACAATTAGACTAATCAATAGGTTCCCCACATTTAGCCTCCGCTTGGGCTTCATACAAGATATTTTATCTCCAACAGAGTTTAGCCTCCGCTTGGGCTTCATACAAGACAACTCTCCCCGCAGAGTATAGCCTCCGCTTGGGCTTTATACAAGACAATTCATCCCCAGCATGGGTTAGCCTTCTCTTGGGCTTCGTACAAAGAAACTCTACTCACAGAGTTAGCCTCCGCTTAGGCTTCGTATAAGACAACACTCCCCAGTTGAGTCAGCCTCCTCTTGGGCTTCGTTCAATAGAACTCCTCATTGAGTTTAGCCTTCTCTTGGGCATCATACAATGAAAGAGACAGGAAATCTCTTAACAGTCTCCTCTTGGGCTTCCAATGCAAAGAATCACCCGCGCTAAGATAGAACCACGAAGGATGGTTTCGGTGAAATCACTTTCAAATTCCCATAGAGTAAAATTTCCGGTGAAATTGCTCTTATTGAGAAAAGGATGATTTCTGGTGAAATCCTTTCAAGCCAAAAACACCATACCCTATAGCTTCCTCTTGAGCTTCATACAAGGACCCTCGATGACCCTCGATGACCCTCGGAATGCCTCCTCTTGGGCTAACAATACAAGGACCCACGGGCTTCTTAAAAGCATCCCTTTAATCCAATCAATTTCTCCTTGAGATTTAGACATCTATCATCTCTATGGAAGAAGTATCTCATCTATCACATCACATACAGTCAAAAACTTTTTCAAACTCTTTTCAAACTATTTTCAAACTATTTTCAAACAAAAAACATCTCTTAATTGTAAGTGGTAACGCTTGTACACTCAAGCAAAACACCTAATGCTTACAGTTAAAAGATTCGATCATCTTTTTCAAACATCTTTCTTAAACATGTAAGTGGTAACGCTTGTATACTCAAGCAAAACACCTAATACTTACGACGAAAGATTTTTTATCAATCAAACTTTTTCAAAAATGTATGTGATGAAATAGATTAGATACATTTTTTCATTAAGATGACATTTGTCTGTCTCTTACTAACATCCCGTTGCTTTCCACTAGCATAAGTGGGAACTACGATTGCTCTGACTTTCTCAACATCCTTTTGAGAATACGTAGGAACAAGGTCTCATCCTTGCCGAGCAAATTTCTATCTCCTTCAGACCAAACAAACCATAGAACCCTGTAGATCCGAGCTACAAATGCTCTGATTCCCACTAGGGGATATGTATGCAGAAGATCCAAAGATCTTTGCGAGCACAATAATAACAAAACCTAGAATCCCACATAATCTACTGTTTCTTAAAATCCCAAAGGAGAAACTTTCCCAATCATAGAAATAACAATTAAAAAACACACAACATATCAAACATATTCATATATAAAGCTGTAGATAACTACATATATTTAGGGTGCTCCATCTATTCCCTTTATATAACAATCCCCCTTACTCAGAATCTCCCCAATGCGTTATGTCTAGTTTGCGCTAGTCGTTACGCATACCAATATCAATTGAGGGTATTTCAGCTTTCCCCTTTTTCATAATCATTAAATCATCTTTCTTGTGTTGAAAATAATAAAGCCTGATGCTCGCGGAATCTTTATAAACAAATCAAAAGATTTAAATCGTTGCGTACCGGAAGATCCGAACTCACGTTCGCATCCTCAGGCGCGTCACCTTTTAACGCGAACAGCTAGTAGCAGTAATTTAACAAGTGAATAATAGGAATAGTTGGAACATGTAGTGCTAGTATGTCGGGTATATTAGTAGGTAATGTTGGTTGGTTTGTTCCGAATTACGGACATATTTGAGTTGTAGGTCTGATGACCAGTGTTGAGTTAAGTTGATGTTGATGTGTTGAATTAAGTTGTAGGCCTACGGCCAATGTTGAAGTGACGTTGGGTACCTCTGTTTATTGGTACAGTGTTGGTATGGGCTTATGCCTTTGTGACGATGTTTGTTCTTGTTGTATGTGATTGTTGCATTCATTGAGTCACATACATTTGCATTATCAAGTTGCACTATGCCAAAATTGACTTTAGACAGTGCCACATAGACAATGCTTATGCCCAAAGCGTTGCTATAGGTTTTCAGAAAAATTAAAAATTAAAAATTAAAACAGAAGCGCTACTAAAGGTATACTTTAGACAACGCTTCTTATAAGCGCTGCTATATACCTTATCATAGACAACGCTTTTTTCCCTAAGCGCTGCTATAGGTTTTTAGAAAAATTAAAAAATTAGAATAAGCGTTGCTAAAGGTTATACTTTAGACAACGCTTACTAAAAGTGTTGCTAAAGGAGTTATTCTTGAAAGCGCTGCTAAAGGTTATACGTTAGACAACGCTTTCCAGAAGCGCTGCTAAAGGCATTATTCTAAAAGCGCTGCTAAAGGTAATACCTTTAGCAGCGCTTTTAGAAAGCGCTTCCTTAGGTGATTAAAAAAATTTCAAAATCTCTAAATTAATAATCAGAAACCTCACTATCAGCACACCCTGTTCTTCTTGTTCTTCTTCCCTAACAAACCGATATCACTCTTGTTCTTCTTCCACAAACCCTAAACCCTCCATTATCAGCACACCCTATCTTCCTCTCTCTCGCTCACAGATTATCCGAAACCCTCCATTACTGTTCTTCTTCTCCAACAAAACCCCTCTCACGGCGGCGACAACGACTTCTTCTCCAACAGAACCCCTCTCACGGCGACGGTGACATCTACATCACCGTGTCTTCCTCTCTCTCGCTCACAGATTAACAGAAACCCTACTTTTCTGCTTTAGACAACCTTGCGCATCAATTCCAGCTTCCTTTTGACAACCTTGTGCATCAGTACCAGTCTGCTCACGATAAGGTGCATTTTACTTTTACCTCTTTCCTTTAACCTTGCATTTTACTGGTCTGTATATGGAAAAGTGTGTTGATAGTCAACATAGGGATGTTGTTATGCTTCCAGTGACCATTTTTTCTTTTTCTTGAATGCCTATTCTTTGTAGGAAACATATATGCCAGTTGATTATACTTCTAACACAGAGACTTTTGTAGGAAACTTCCACTGCCACTCATCCTCTCATATTGGCCTTGGCTTTTAACTTCTATGAAATATTGAACTTTCTCTTGAAAGGTATATATGTCACATTACACACAGCTAGCATCATATTTGTACAACAGCTCAATACATATGGAAACATATTATGTAAAATAAGCCCATATGATTCTTATTTTGTTGTGTTTTTGTGTTGTTTCACATTTTTCTAGGAGGTTTCTTTTGTTTGTGAAGAGCCCAAGTAGAAAAGAAAGAGAAAATAAAAACTTGGTGAAACACAATTGGTAAGATCATCCTTCAACTAGTTTCTTTACGCTTTACTTTCTAAATTGCATTGCTATATTTTTGTTCTTGTTCTTACTTTAATTACCAAATTCAATTTATCAATTGCATGTTTTTAATCTTAGTTGCGAGGCCTAATATGTTTAATCTCAAGTTTTCATTACATGCTTTAATGTTTATCATGAATATGTCAAGCTAAATTTATAAAGTTGAAATGTGAGGACCGCTGATTCAAGGATACTCTGTATGTTAATCCTTTAGAAATACTTTTGGGACTGTTTTAGTTTTATTTCAATTTTAGTTATTGATTTTGATTTGGTTACTACAAAAGTGGAACCATAAACACATCGGGTAAGATCGAAAGTCGTCCGGTACTAAATATTATATTGTTAAGTTTTTGATTAATAAACACTGAGAAAATACTTTATTCATTAATTAGGAAAGTTTGATATTTTTAGAAAGTGATTTTAAAACTATTTTCGGAGGCGTTTATAACTTTAACATCAAGTTGTTCGAGCAAAAGTCGAGAACCCTTTAAAGTATAATTTTCCAATCAAAATTAATTTTCATTTAAGTGAAAGAATCTAATTTCTAAAAAGGGGTTTGTTAGTTCAAAGCAAATTGTGTCGGGAAAGCGAGAGTGAATGATATAAATTAAGGAGTAAAATCCAGTTTCGATTATGTGAGAGCGGCGCTTCCTTTTTAATTAATTCTTTTTCAGGGAAGAAAACATTGTCCCATAGATATTTCTATTTAGGAATGATAAGAGTACCAATGATTGATGAGAACCGCATTCCAGTATTACATCTATGAATTAATTGAAGGAGAGGTGAAGTTTTTGGTATTGGGTTGTTAGCCCATTGTTATGGTGAGGAAGGGGGCGGTTGGAGTTTGGGATATAAGGAGGGTCCGTTTGTTGGCAGAATGTGAACAAGATAAAACAAGGGATTGGGTGAATGCTAGATAACATTGGAAGACCAGTAGGCAATGTGACAAACTCTTTATTCTATAGAGATCCTTGGTTGTAGAGAGGGGTGTTAATTAATTTAAGAATGTACTCTTTATTCTTTAATTAATTTAAGAATGTACTTCTTAAAAAATATTAAGAACTTGCCTAGCCTAATGTGTACTATTGTATTTGTGTTTGCTTGCTCCGGATCCATTTCGTGTATACTTTGCATTTTGACTGAAACTCATTATACCGTGGTGCCCTAATTATTATTTTTTGTTTAGCTTACTTAATTAGTAGTAAAACCATGGATAAAAAATGGATGTGTGCTGATCGATTGTCAAAAGAGTACGAGAATGGGGTATTAGAGTTCGTTAAGTTTGCTGTTGAACACGTTGAAGACCCGAATAGAAAGAAATGTCCTTACTTGGGTTGTTGTTATATGGGTCGGGTTGACGCAGATGGATTGAAATCGCATTTACTGATGCGTGAAATTGGTTGAAGTTATATGTTTTGGATATTTCATATTGAGAAAAGCAACGATAATGTTTAACCGGGGGTCAAAATTAATGCGACCTATGTTTCATACGACAATGCCACTAATACATATGATTGTGATCGAGTCGAAGAGATTGTAGAAGCACTTGAAGAAGATCTTCAAGATTGTCCCAAATGTTTGAGAGGTTGGTAAGTGATGCGGAGAAACCGTTGTATAAAGATTTCCCCAAAGTAACAAGATTGTCTGCGGTTTAAAATTGTACAACTTAAAGGCGCGCAATAGATGTGTTCGCGTTAAAAAGTAACGCGCGAGGGAATCGAATCGGAATTCGGATTCTCTGGCTCGAAACAATTTACTCTTTTGATTTGTTTATAACGATTTACAAGAAAAATGATAATGAAAAAGGGGAAAGTTGCAATACCCTCAATTAATATGATATGCATTACGATTAGCACGAACTAGACGCAACGCATTGGGGAGATTCCGGGCAAGGGGGTTTGTTATATAAAGGGAATAGATGTGGCACCCTAAATATTTATAGTTATCTATAGCTTTATATATGAATATGTTTGATATGTTTGTGTGTTTTAAATTGCTATTTCTATTGTTGGGAAAGTTTCTCCTTTGGATTTTAAGAAAGGTAGTTTATGTGGGATCCTAGGTTTTGTTATTATTGTGCTCGCAAAGATCATTGGGATCTTCTGCATACATATCCCTTAATGGGAATTAGAGCATTTGTAGCTCGGATCTAAAGGGATCTATGGTTTGTTTGGTTTGAGGGAGAAAGAAGTTTTGCTCGCCAAGGATGAGACCTTGTGCCTACGTATTCTCAAAGGGATGTTGAGAAAGTCAGAGCAATCGTAGTTCCCACTTATGCTAGTGGAAGAAATGGGAGTTATTAGGAGACAAAGACGAATGTCATCTTAATGAAAAATGTATCTAATCTATTTCATCACATACATTTTGAAAGGTTGATTGATTAAATCTTTCATCGTAAGTTATAGGTGTTTTGCTTGAGTGTACAAGCATTACCACTTACAAGTTAAGAAAGATGTTTGAAAAATGATTGAGTGTACAAGCGTTACCACTTACGATTAAGAGATGTTTTTTGTTTGAAAAGTGTTTGAAAAAGTTTTTGATTGTATGTGATGTGATAGATGAGATACTTCTTCCATAGAGATGATAAATATCTAAATCTCGAGGAGAAATTGATTGGATTAGGGAGATGCTTTTAAGAAGCCCGGGGGTCCTTGTATTGTAAGCCCAAGAGGAGGCATTCCGAGGGTCATTGAGGGTCCTTGTATTGTTAGCCCAATAGAAGGCATTCCGAGGGTCATCGAGGGTCCTTGTATGAAGCTCAAGAGGAAGTTATAGGGTATGGTTGGCTTTGGCTTTAAGAGTGGTTTCACCGGGAAACCATCCTCTTAGGATTCAAGAGTGATTTCACCGGGAAATCATACTCTCAAGGTTCTATCCTAGCGCAGGTGATTCTTTGTATTGGAAGCCCAATAGGAGGCTGTTAAGAGATTTCCAGGTCTCTTTCTTGTTTGATGCCCAAGAGAAGGCTAAACTCAACGAGCAGTTCTTTTGAACGAAGCCCAAGAGGAGGCTGACTCAGCAGGGGAGTGTTGTTGTATATGAAGCCTATGCGGAGGCTAAACTCAGATGAATGAGTTTTTTTATATGAAGCCTAAGAGGAGGCTAACTCACTAAATGAGTTATCTTATACGAAGCCTAAGAGGAGGCTAAAGGGGACCTAGTTGTTAGACTAGTTATGTTATAACTGAACAGTTATATGAACAAATGTGTGATATGTATTCACAGGAGTTTATGAAGGAAATATAAACAAGTGTATAAAACGAGCGTTTAAAGCAAGTGTAACTTGATTATTTACAAGTTTGAATGTGTACAAGGAAATGAATATGTACACGAAGGGGTATTTATGTACAAGGAAATGAATATGTACATAGGAGGGTTGGGACTTATACCGTAAGAGAGGCCCATTGGTTTAAGAGGAGTTTCACCGGGAATAATTCTTCTCTTAATACCAATGAATTCGGCGTATAAACAAGCGAATGAAAACAAATGACATAAATTTTTTTATGCTTGAATATTTACAAAGATGATTGAATATGTACAAGGAAATTTAGTATGTACATAAAAAGATTGGGACTTACACCGTGAGGGAGGCCCATGACCAATTAAGAAATTCGAGGAAAAACTGATTCGGTTTTATCTTCAAATCGAGTCGATCATGGAAAAAAGGTGTGTAAGTTTGTTGAAATGTTTTTAAAAGGTTTTGAAAATGATTTTGAGAAGTGAAGTATATTCATAAGAAGTTTTGAAAGGATTTGAGTTTTGAAAGTTTGGAAGGAAAACATCTTTGAAAAGTATTAAGAATACTTAAAATGTTTCATTTTTGACTTAATAAAAATATAATCAAAAGAAAATATTTTTGGATTTTTTTGACATAATCATAAAATATGTATATTAAATTACAACTGTGCAAAAAATCATCTCAAAATGAGAAGTTTTGATTGGTTTTTGAAAATGTTGAAGTTTGTTAGAAAACGTGAAGAAAACAAGTGGCAAAAAATTGATTTTGGTCCTAAGGAGGTTTGAACTCATGACCTTTGGCTTAGAATTGAAAAGCTTTACCACTGAGCCAAGTGCTTGTCTTGTTATTTACACGCTTCCAATTAATTATATTTAAAAACAAGTCTTTGAAATGTTTTAAAAAATGAAGGAATGTGAAAAAATGACAAAATGGTCTCAGGGGGATTCGAACCCTGAACCATAGGCAAGGCAAGGTACATGAAAATCGCGTTGTCTACCACTGGGGTGGCTATACATCCATTGTTTTATTTCATTCCATGTTATTATATTATAAACTAATTATTTAAATTTGAAAATCAAACAGAAAAACACGCGCAGTGGTTTTCATCCTCTTCAATCCTTTGATTTCATAACTTCCTTGTTTCTCAATGATTTTGAAAGTTGTAAACATCAAACTTGCTCGCTTTTTAACCAGGAACACGATGGTGGTGGTTAATTTCATTTATTTTTAGTTTAAGATGATTAATTCTGATCGTGCCCAGATGAATCCTAATTCTAAGAATCAACATGAAATCGTGTATGGATCATGATTTGTTAAATTGATTGAGGGTTAATGATCAGCATAAGTGCAGAAACAAGATGGCCAAGCAATTTTTGAACTAGAATTCATGAATCATAGAGTTCGAAGTATGAGTGGCTTACCTCTTCAAACTGAAATCGAAATCCTTTTTAAAGTGTTTCGGGTTGTTGTTTGATGATTGTTACAGCACCACTGGACCTTATGGAAGGTGTTTGAACACTATGCTTGCTTTGAAACAGCCTGGATCACTCTGACCAAGTCCAACTGCATATACTTGATGTGAGTTTCGAATTCGAGGTTGGAGATGTTACAGGTCAGGGATGATGATTTGGGTCACTCATATGAAGTGTATAGATGATGTTTGAAGTGATAAATCAAGGTTAGCTCGAGCAAATTGAGAGATGGCAAGTTAAGGCATCATTTTGCAAGTTTTGAGTTTTTTAACCATGATTCTGAGTTTGGATAGTCCTTGTGATGTTTTTAAGTTTTAGACAAGTTCTAATTGATGTTTAAAACATATTAGAAGCCTAAATTCTCTCAGATTTTGCAAGATTTGCAAATTGCAAAAACTCCTCACTTTGAACTTTGAAACTTAGAATTCAAGAAAGAAAGAGTGAAAGCTTGATTATGATAGCTTTGGTGTAGTTTGGAAATGAGGAAATGACCTCTATTTATAGGCCAAGAATTCTGAATGATTTGGCAAAGATATCATTGAAGGAAACTTGCAACTTGGTTAAGAGGTAATAATGGAATCTTTTGCATTTAATGCAAAAGTAACTTTCTTAACCATGGTTAAGTTTTTCTCCTTGATCCAATCCTCTCTCAATCATTCAAAAATGATATTTATCAGTTATAATCTACGTCTAAGTGATGACAAGGCTTCTAGAAGGAGAAGTTGCAAAAAATGACTTGTAATTTTGAAGCATGAACTTGAAATCCATGGTTTTGGAGCTCTATGTTTCAAAATCAAAAGTATAGCTAGACAAAGTTTTTTTGCAAGTTCTTGGACATTTTGGAAAGCTTGTAACAAGGGCTACAACTTTCATGTTTTGAGTTTTTTATGAATCCAGGTGAAAAATGGCCTAGAAAGTGGGAAAAAACCATGTTTTTTAACACTTGAAAAAATTTCTAAGTGTTAGAAATTTTTCAAATCTTGACTTTTTGTTGAATTTTTCATATTTCTTGATTTTTTATGATCATGATGGATTATGTGAAATGTTTTCATGATTGAAAAAATTTGATTTTGAAAAAGTTGACCAAAAGTCAAAGTTTGACTTTTTTGAGCAGATGAATTTTCATCAGATGATTCAGAATTTGTCTGATGAAAAATCATGGACTTTTGTGATGTTTTGAATCAAGAAATTAGGTTAATATGTTTGCATTGGAGATTTCAAGATCAATCTCCAAGCAAATAGGTCATTCATTGATCAGAAAATCAATGATTCACTATCCTTGATAAAAACCCTAATTGGTCGATTCATGATAGATCATGAGAAAGAGTTGGGAATCTGAAGATGAAATGTTGATGATTGATTAAGATAGGTCAATTGAGGTGAGTGGAAACTCAAACCCAAATTGATCATATCTTGAACAGATGAAATTTTGAAGAAACCCTGATGTTGACTTCTAGAAGCCACACACGATCTATTCTGTTTTGAAACTGTTAGTAATGCAGTGATGCATATGTGAGGTGGTATATTAGGTCAAAAATTGGGGTATGACAGGATGGTTGGATAAAAGTTTCACATAGTTATTAGCCCTTTTGAGAGATATGCTTCCTGAGGATAATGTTCTTCCTAATCGAACCTACAAGGCCAAAAAAATGTTATGCTTTATTGGCATGAGCTATGATAAGATACATGCATGTCTAAATGATTGCATTTTATTTCAAAACGAATATGCATCGTTGAATGAGTGCACTAAGTGCGGTTTATCTCAATATAAGAAAACATTATCTCCAACGAAAGTCTTATGGTATTTTCCTATTATTCCGAGATTTAGACGCATGTTTCATAGTGAAACCGATGCTAGACACTTGACTTGGCATGCAGATGAAAGAATTATCGATGGAAAGTTTCGACATCCGGCAGATGCACCATAGTGGAAGAAAATTGATAATGATTATCCTGAGTTTGGAGGAGAAACAAGAAACCTTCGCTTGGCATTATCTACGGATGGAATGAACCCGCATGGTCTTCAAAGTATCTCACATTCCACATGGCCTGTGATTCTTATGATTTATAACCTACCTCCATGGCTATGTATGAAGCACAAGTAAATGATGTTATCTATGTTAATTTTTGGGCCTAAGCTACTAGGGAATGACATATATGTATACTTGAAACCTTTAATCGAATATTTGAAGATTTTATGGGAGAACGGTGTTGAGGTTTATGATGGATATAGGAAAGAAAGTTTCAATTTGAGGGCGATGTTGTTTGGCACAGTTAACAATTTTCCAGCATATGGAAATCTATCCGGGTATAGCATTAAAGGTGAAAACACGTGTCCTGTCTGTGAAGATGGAACCGATACAACGCGATTGAAACTTTGTCTGAAGAATGTCTTTCTCGGTCATCGTAGATTCTTAAATTCTAAACATCAATATCGTGGATGGAGAAAAGCGTTCAATGGAGATACCGAACAACGTAGAGCTCCACCAGGATTGACAGGTGATCAAATTTTTGAAAAGGTGAAAGATGTGAGTATTTAGTTTGGAAAATTTTTTGCTCATAAAGTTGTCACAGGTGGGTGGAAGAAGAGGTCAATTTTTTTTGAATTGCCATATTGGAAATCTTTGAACGTAAGACATTTTCTTGATGTTATGCATATTGAGAAAAATGTATTTGAAAGTGTTATTGGTACGTTACTCAATATAAAAGGAAAGTCTAAGGATGGCCTTAAAGCAAGGGAGGACATGGTAGAGATGGGAATAAGAACTAAATTAGGACCCATGAAGAAAGGAAGACGAACATATCTACCACTTGCTGCTTATACTCTATCTAGAAAGGAAAAGAAAATATTGTGTAAGTTTCTGAGTGAAGTTAAAGTTCAAGAAGGTTACTCCTCAGACATTAGAAGAATTGTGTCCATGAAAGACCTCAAGTTAAAGAGTTTGAAGACACATGATTGCCATGTCATAATCGAACATTTTCTTCCAATAGGTATACATTCTATTTTACCAGAAAACGTAAGAAGCGCAATAACTAAATTGTGTTTTTTCTTCTGGTCAATTTGTAGTAAGGTGGTCGATCTTGAGATCTTACCAGTATTGCAAAAAGAAATAGTTTTTTACTTTGTGTGACCTTGAAATGTATTTTCCTCCATCATTTTTTGACATTATGGTACATCTTGTTGTTCATCTTGTGAAAGAGACACAATTGTGTGGACCAGCTTATATGAGATGGATGTACCCTGTTGAATGTTATATGAAAATATTAAAAGGGTACGTGAAAAACTGAAGTCGTCTAGAGGATTGTATCGTTGAGCGATACGTTGTTGAAGAAGCGGTTGAGTTTTGTACTGAATTTTTGTCCAATGTGCAATCCATTGGACTCCCTATATCACATTTTTTCGAGAAAAAAAAGAAGGTAAAAAATTAATTGGAAATGAAATTGTGACAGTATCAAGGGATGAACGGGATCAAGTGCATTTGTATGTTTTGCACAATGACAATGAGGTTGAGCCGTTTGTTGAAATGCACAAGGCTATACTCTGAGGTGAGAATCAAAGTAGAAATGAAAATTGGATAGTACGAGAGGACAATCAAAGTTTTATACAGTGGTTTAAGGATCATATATATTCAAAGTTTCATTCAGATCCCGCTTCAATATCAGACAGGTTGAGATGTTTGGTATATGGTCCAAGTTTGATTGTGTTTTCTTATCGAGGATACGCAATTAATGGATACACATTTTATACCAAAGAACACGATGATAAAAGTACTATGCAAAATAGTGGTGTCAGGTGGTAGCTGAAGCAATGCACATTTCTAGTATGAAGGACTTAAACCCCAAATATGAAAATCTGTCATATTTTGGGGTTATCAATCACATTGTTTGATTACGAGAAGTTTCAGATTCCTATCTTTGGTTGCAAGTGGGTACATAATAGTGGCATACGAATGGATAAGTCAGGGTTTTTGCAAGTGGATCTTAATAGGGTGGGGTACAAAGATGAGCCTTTTATTCTAGCCTCTTAAGCTAAACAAGTGTTCTATGTCACAGACCCGTAGAGTACGAAATGGTCTATAGTGGTTTTATCTAACAAAGTGATTGATGATAAAAGTGTAGATTGTAACACCCCTTCTAAAATACCCCGAATACATTAATTATATCAATGATTTAAGTCATAATTCATCAGAGTTAACACGGAACAAGGGATGCCACAATTATTAAATAAAATAAAACCTCCAAATAAACAGTAGCCATGCTACACTGAGGATCATTATTCAAATAATTCAATCAATTTAAGACCATGTCTTACACAGCGGAAAATACCAAAAACCAAAACTGAATAAACCATAATTATTCTCAATAAGATTCAAAGAAACAATTGAATAATAACTAATTCCTCAACTAAACGTTCCCCATTGTTACAACCTAATCAGAGCATGACACTGACACGCGGACTTAAATGACAAGCTCTAGAGCCATCCTCACCAATTTCCTGAGCTTCTAACTTTAATCTGAAATTGTTAAAGTAAGGGTGAGACTTCTCATAATTAAAACATATTATAAGCTTCTCAATCAACAATATATCACAAGCATATTATTTCACCCATTTAGCATAAATTCAGATTCAACACGCAATCACAATCATACAATTCATTATGCATTCAATAGACAATAAAAGAATTGCAACACTGGAAGACATCCTAACATGTTACAATCCCAT
Source organism: Vicia sativa (assembly GCA_021764765.1). Lineage (NCBI taxonomy): Eukaryota > Viridiplantae > Streptophyta > Magnoliopsida > Fabales > Fabaceae > Vicia > Vicia sativa. Next base: position 270,870,383 of record CM038793.1, read on the forward strand.
GCAAACACAAATGCAGACACAATGCATGTGGTACCAACACGTGACCAAGTCACCCAACACTGATCCATCATCAACCGGATACAGTAATCATCGATTCACCCAGACACCACTGAGTCAAAAATCCAGCCTAACCACCCATCATCACCCGGGTATCGGTTAACGGCCATACAAGTCAAATTCCACACAATGGGAATTAACTTCACCAAGAATGCATATGCATGCACAACACTAGCATGCAACATTCAACACAGGTTATGACCACATCAGACATCATAAACCATCATCAACCACAACATGATATCATCAACTATCATGAAATAAATCATCACAAAGCATAAATATGCCAAACACTTACCCTTCAATTGGTAAGACTATTCACCAGTATATACCACAACAACAATAACTAAGATCAACAACTATCAGGCATATACAACGCCAACAAAACACATGGTATCAATACAATCATGAACACACCGATTATCATAAACCGAATCAAAACCAAAAACATGATATCTCAACGATCATGCACACCATCATTAGCAACATAAACATGCTTTTCATTCACGCAATACGAATACATCCATTCCTCACAGTTTCACTGCTACATACACACCCATGTGCATCAGCCAATAATCACTTACTTCGGAAATTCGACTCATTTTCAAAATAATTTCACGTTTTAGAAAATCTTCTAATTTTATAAAATAGAGCATTAAATTTAAGAAATAACGTCCAAAACGGCGCTCAAAAAGGACTTACGGTTTTAAAGTTATGAATTTTCAAAGTTTAATAATTTTCAAAAATTAACAGTGGAACCCGGTTCCTACCTATACAGGAACCGGTTCCTGAGTAGTTCAAAATTCACGTTTCTGGAAAAATGTATGGGAACCCGGTTCCTACCCATACAGGAACCGGTTCCTGAGTGCATTTTTGCCTGTTTTTACAAGTTTTCACAGTGGAACCCCGGTTCCTCCCCATTGGGAACCGGTTCCCACGTGTTGCAGAGCCATTTTCTGCACTTTTGACAGCATTCATCCACTCTAAATCAAACCCAAACATACCCATACGAATTTCTATATGGTAAACACCAAAACACATCCAATTTGCATCATTAAGTCATCAAACAACATCATTTCATCATTCCTTTTTATTATCTGACACTCTAATTGTTTTCAACCTATAATCCGACACAATAGGGACAATTCTATGGAACCCTAACATTCTAAACCGGGATTCCTAACATACTATGATCCATACCATTGAATATCTAAACCGATAATATGAATTAAATAATCGAAATCACCCCTTACCTTGTGGGTTCTTCGAATTCTGACACCTTAGGTTTTCTTCCTTCCTCTTCCTCTTCTCAACTTCACGTATGTGTGTTTTCTCCAAAATAACTCTTTTTCCTCTTTCCTTCTTTCATTCCTTTTATTCCTCTAACATAAATAAAATAAATAATGTGAGTAGAGTCTTTTACTCCTCACACCCTCACTTTACTCAACACACCTCTAATAATTCCATAATTAATCCCAATAATTCCAATATATTAATAAATTATATTCTCAATTAAATTAATAATTAAAAATCATAATTATTTAATTATCGAATTATTTGGGGTGTCACATAGATTAAGGTGATGTTGATGTTGAGAATGAGTCGTATATTAGAAACAATCGAGATGAAAATACTACAACGGGTGAATCATATATTAGAAAAGATCATGATAAGGGAATTTGGATCAATCCCTCCGTCCGCATTCTTAAGAGACAAGTAATTCGCAATCCAACCAAGAAAATAAAGAGATGTTAGTGAAAGAGGTAATATAGTAAAATATTATATATTCTGCCATGAATGTTTCTTCCATTCTTGTTTCTGCCACTGTTTGTGATGTGTAACTTGTTTCTGCCACTGTTTGTGAAGTGTAACTTGTTTCTGCCACTGTTGTTTATGCCATTGTTTCTGCCATAGCTTATTCTTAATTTTATTAGTACTTGATTGTTAGGAACTAGCATATCTGTGCATACATTACTGATAGCTATTAGAAAGCTAACACTTAGCAATCAGAAGTTTGCTAAGTGCTAGCTATCAGAAGTTTGCTAAGTGCTTGCTATCAGAAGTTTGCTAAGTGCTAGTACTTAGCAAACTTCTGATAGCTAGCACTTAGCAAACTTATGATAGCTAGGACTTAGAAAACTTCTGATAGCTAAGTGTTATCTATCAGAAGTTTGGTAAGTGTTAGCTATCAAAAGTTTGCTAAGTGAAAACTTCTAATAGCTAGCACTTAGAAAACTTCTGATAGATAGCTTAGCAAACTTCTAATAGCTAGAACTTAGCAAACTTCTGATAGCTCACACTTAGCAAACATCTGATAGCTAGCACTTAGCAAACTTCTGATATCTAACACTTAGCAAACTTCAAATAAATGATATATTTGTCATTTTATATACTCAATTGATTATGGAATTAGATATTTGGAATTATATATTTGGAATTAAATATTTGTCATTAGATACTAATGTTTTTCTTTATTACAGGTTAGATGGCTAGTAACGAGGAGCACCCACACGATGATTCTATTAATGATAGAGACAATGATGGAGGCAAATCCGATAAGGGAGTGGAAAAAGAAATTAAATGAGGAAAAACTATTATGAAGAATATCATTCGTGATAGAGATAGAGGCATAAAATACAATGTGCATTGGAGTCCAAGTGACCAATTAATTGAGCCTAACGGTTCTAAATTGACAAGTTACATTGGTACAATTGTAAGGAGAGAAATTCCAATAACTTTTGATGAGTGTAGAGATGATACGTTGGATGACTCTAAAAACAAAATCTGGAGTGAGATACAGGTATATAATATTCATGTTTTTTCGATATTCATATGAATTTAAGGAGATTCTGTCTCAGTCTACATCTCCACCAAATGATTGCAGGAGCATACTTAGTCGAGCATTAGATGTTCATGAGTATTCTGGTTGGGTGAGGGGTAAAGGACATGGGGTTACTCCAATATCCTTGAAAAAGAACAATCCAAAGACAAAATCTGCTAGCAATAATGAACTGCAGGCAAGGTTGGATGCATTAGAAGTTGAAGTTCTTGAATTGAGAAAGGAAAAAGCAAGACACCAATCAGAAAGGGAAGCTTCGGGTGTTAAAGAAACTAGTGACATAATGTCATACCCCAAAACATTTCACATATCCATACTCAAGGATTTCACAAGGGTTGACCAGACAAACCCTCTCCTAAGCAATCAACCCAAACTAGGGTTTGGCCATTCTCAAGTCAAGATGGACTTCTAACACTTCCAGTGGTCATCATGCCTTATCATATGCTTCAAAAAAATCTCCATGTCAAGTTTCAAGCCTTACAAGTCAGGTTTCCTCAGACAATTGCTCAGATGGTTGAAAATTAGTTGTATTGGACAAAAAGTCAATTGTGGTCAACATACAGTCAAACTTCATAATTTTTGGTCAACATCCATATTTTGAAGTGATATTCACCATTTGATCAAGGATTGATCATGATTCTTCAAGAAAAGTCAAGAATTGATCAAAAGTCAAAGTTTCTAAATTGGGCTTTCTTAGACAAAAGTCAACAGAACTTTGACCAGGCATAACTTTCACATACTTTATCAGAAATTTTTCCACCACAGCTCATTTTGAAGAGAATTCATTTCTCTACAACTTCATGTCTCACAAGCTTGGGCACAAAATGCTTCATTTGGAAGTTATGGATCAAAACATTACAGGTCCTTTTAAAAGTCAACAAAAAGTCAACTTTTTGTAAAGAAGTGTTCATGAGCATGGAAACTTCAATTGAGATGAAACCAAAGAGGTTGTTTAGAGGACATCTTGAGCTTTCTAAAAAGTCCAAGAAAACCAAAAAATGTTAATATTTGAGCAAGATACACCTTGCACAAGTTGAGCATTTTTGAGGAGGTGCACAAAGAGAAATACTTGACAAAACCAAAATTTTTGCAAATGGGCCTAACTTTTCTTGATTCAAACATGTTCCTTAGCTGCATTGGAACCTCCAAGCCCATGGCCACGAATTTATCTTTTATTTTCCATTTATTTTGGATTTTCAATCATTTAAAAGCCAATTTAATTAAAATAAAAGATAGAAAATCAAAATTAATTGCAAGGTGAATTTTTCTCTCATTCATGAGGTCCAAGCAAATCATACAAGTTTTCAATTTCGAAATTGCATTGATTGGCAAAGGGATTGAATGAGATTTGATCAAAAAAGGCAATATTTGGTTTCATACCAAATCAAATATTTTCTCATTAATTGGCATATAATTTCTTCATGATTCTTGACCTAATTCACTCTACTATAAGTACATGATGCATTCACAAGCACAAGGGACAAAATTCTGGCCTCAAGAACCCTATTCCGAGTTTCAAAAACCGTGTGTTTCAAGTTACATAGCAGCTAGAGTTTCTGTCCGATTCAAGGCATTCCAATATGTTCCTGGAGGTCCTCTGAATCATTCCAGACGTTCACAGATCACAAAAGCATCTAGAAACACGATATCACGATCACGGTTTGCACAACTTTTATCCAATTTCGATTTCTATGTTTCGTGCATCATAAATACATTTTGATTGCATATTCCTATTTGTTTTGATGTTTGGAATGTTTCTGTATAGATCAATTTGAGTTTAGACACAGGAATACCATGATGCCATTGTTAGGGTATACGACCTCAAATTTGGGATCCTTCGATTCAGAAAAAATTGGACCAATCTAAGGATATATTTGTGACCAGGGGCTTAACTGCAATCGATCCATGTACTCACCATGAATTTATGTTGCGTTTTTTGAATTTTTGAAAGTTACAAGTGTTGTAGTGACGGACAAAGCCGTCACTAAAGGCTTTAGCAACGAATTGTGTCTGTAGGTAAAAGGTCTTGCCACCTCAGCGAAAACGATGACCCCCGCGCGCATTTTCTAGTTTTGAATTAATTTTCAGAAAATTGTTTCCCTTATATTATTATTTTTCCATGTTACTAACACCAATGACAGGTAGCCTGGATGGTAGCGCGTTTTGCCATTGATCTCAGGGTCAGGGGTTCGAACCCCAGCACCCCCAAACTTATTTTTTATCACTTTGCCATCTAACCTTTTTCTTATTTTCTTCATATTTTCCATTTAATTTAATTTCTCTTCAAATAATTTTCTAATGCATCAAAAATCACCCAAAAAATAATTTCTTTTTGCATTTGACACAAAAATATTTATTTAATTTTTGACATAAAAATTAATATTTTTGCATGCATATTTTAATTAATTATTAATTAACCATAAAATTAACTTTTTAATTACTTTTCCTTATTAAAACCAATCCAGAAAATTCCCAAAAAATTGTTCTATCATCTAATTAGGATTACTAACCTAAAATTTTTTTCCTAACTACAAAATCTTTTTTTACTAACACATTTTCTCTTATGTGAGTTTCTTTTCTTTTCCGATTATTATGTATCTGCTTCCAGGTTGTAATAGTTAGGACTAATTTTCTCGCATTTCTTTTTCCATATTATGTAACTGCTCATGGGATGTAATAGCTTAATTAGGATTTACTTTCCGCACACTCCTATATTATGTAACTGCCCCAAAGCCATGTAATAGCGTAGGATTTACTTTCCGCACTTTACTTTCTGCAATTTACTTTCCGCACCCATATAAACTGCTAGTAACTAGGCGTGTATGGCAAGATAAAAAATGAACATAGATCACCTCTAATTCCAAGATAACATATCTGAATTTAACACTCTCTCTTCACACATTCACCCCCTTAGGGTATTCTTTCTCGTTGCCTTTCGAATAAATGTTCAAGTCCCTCGAACGTAGAGGTATCCTAGCACCGTTGCCTACAAAACATATCATCATAGTCCCTTCGATACAAAGATCATAGTCCCTCGACGTGGCCTACAAATACATGATCTCGTCCCTCGATTGTTGCCTACGAAAAGTAATGATCGTCCCTTCGAATGTGCTAGGATACTCCTACAAGTTGCCTTCTATGACCATCCGATGTCCCTTCGAATGTCGCTTTTACATCCAACGAATAGGGTTACCTACCAACTAATGGTATGGATAGCACTATTCTAAAGGAAAGTAAAATAACACGAAAACGACCGTTTTGAGTAGGTAATAAGACTTTTAGTTGCTTGCTCTATCAAAATACTTTTTACACCTCACACTTTTGTCAAAGTTAAAACACTTTTCAAAACGAAACATTTCCAAACACTTCGTATACATTCCAGCGTGAATCATTACGAAGTCAAAACGAAATGCCTTTTCAAAACATTTTTCAAACACACACACAGAAAGCAAATTTTAAAGTGAGCTAAAAGTAACTAAGAGCCCGTAGATAACTACGGATGGAAAGGGTGCTAATACCTTCCCTTTTCATAACCTTCTCCCTTACTCAGAATCTAACGAAGGTCTTTTTATGTTCTTTTCACCTTCCCTTAATTGGATAAAAGAAAAGTCGGTGGTGACTCTTGCTATCCGCAACATTTGCGATAAAAAGAAAAACAAAATTCCAAAAGTCAGTTCTCCCATCGTATTACACATAACTAGTGTCAATTGTGCAGTTCAACCGAGTATTCCAAAGGTAATAACATATATTATTATGAAATTAAATTAGTGTAATTTATTTAACTGACATATATACACATTAACGATGTCATATTTATTATTGATTTTAGGGCATTTCACCTTGTCAACTCTTTTTAGAGACACCAACTTATCTTATGGTTGGCAAGGGAAAAGTCCATAACACTCTGGGAGAAGTACTTCATCATAAAACGCTCCCTTCTGGATATTTGAAAGTGTCAATTGATATTGCTTTAGAGGAGGATGCGTTATTACCAACCCTAGACGAAGTTTCAGATGCAACATTGGTGGGAGAGGCAATATGAGCGTATGTTGCATGGCCGTCAAGACTCATTCACATAGATGATGAGTTATACTTAAAACCACTATGAACCTTTGAGTACTCAAATTTTTTACGTTCATTTTACTTACATTTTTTTTACATGGTAATGTTAGACTCCTACAAAACCCAAACCAAAAGATAAGGGGATTACATGGAAAATCGAGTCAGTGGCTTCAAAAAATAGGTACAACACAATTATATGATATTTATGCTTAGATAATGTTAATTTTTCATCCTATACTTGACCACTCTAATTTTATGATATTTAGATTATTCCTGCTAAAGAGATTGAAGCTGTCAGTAGGGGTAAGGAGCCTGTAATTAGCAACATTCCCACAGAAATAAAGAGTGTTGCTAAGATGACCAAGGCTAGAAATAAAACTACTTCACATTATAGGTCGTGCCTTCAGACATATATAAGCTTCACAACTATTTCGCAAGGTGGTACTAGTCTTATACCCCGAGATGAAGGGATTTATGGTTCTGAAGGCATGACAGCAATTGGTAAGGAGGATTTCGAACAAGTTTTTGGACACTTGATATTAGGCGTCGTTGTTATCAATACATACATCAGGTATACTCCAATAAATTTTGTTTAATTAATTGAATAATTTATTTACTCATTTCAATGAATAATTAAGGTTAATGATGTTTTTATTTAAGGTTTCTGTATGACAAGTTGATTCGCCCGCGTGGATTGGAATCCAGATTCGCTTTCATAAATCCCAACTTTGTCCATGCAGGGTCAACCATCTCAAAACCAGATGAAGTAATAGGGTTTGTACTTCATTTATTTATGGCCAGCAAAGATACAGAAAAATTGTTCTTTTTACCATATAATACTGGCCACTAGTAAGATTTTCATTCTAAATTTCCTCTATTGTAATTTTTTTTGTTTTTTAACGTTGTGTAGAAAGTTCCCATCTAACCTTTGTTTAATATTACAGTGGACACTGGTTATTGATTGCAATTAATCTTGTGAGAGAAATTGTATATTATCTGGATTCATTGGGCAATGATTGGACAACATACCTAGATATGAAGAAGACGATTGACACGCATGTGAGATTGTTCTAAAATGTTCTTGTGTATATTTAATTATTTATGTGCGATAGTTATAAATATTTGTTTATTATCTTATTATAGCATTCTACAAAGTTTTCGAGCAGAAAGAGATATTCAAGTACCAAGGAGTAGAGTCAACAATATTTCTTGGATCAAAGTGGAGGTATATATTTTCATAATTTTGATTATATAGCGATGATACTTGATAAAATAAGTTAAGGTGTATATCTGTATCTTCTTTCCATGTTCCCTCCATACCCCAAAATTTTCCCTCCTACTTCTCAAAACATTTCATACATCTATACTCAAGGATTCCTCAAGGGTTGATCAGACAAACCCCCTCCTAGACAATCAACCCAAACTAGGGTTTAGCAATTCTCAGATCCAGATGGACTTCTAACATCTCCAATGGTCATCATGCCTCCTCATATGCTTCAAATATTATCCATGTCAAGTTTCAGGCCTCACAAGCCAAGTTTCCTCAGACAAATGCTCAGATGGTTGAAAATAAGCTGTATTGGACAAAAAGTCAACTGTGGTCAACATACAGTCAAACTTCCTGATTTTTGGTCAACATCCTCATTTTGAAGTCACATTCATCATTTGATCAAGGCTTGATCATGATTCATCAAGAAAACTCAAGATTTGCTCAAAAGTCAAACTTTCCAAATTAGGATTTTCTAATGAAACATCAACTGAAATTTGACTGAGCACAACTTCTTCATACTCTCTCAAAAAAAATTCCACCACCTCTCATTTTGAAGGAAATTCAATTCTCTACAACTTCATGTCCCACAAGAATGTTCAAAAAATGCTTCATTTGGAAGGTATGGATCAAAACATTACAGGTCCTTTTCAAAGTCAACAAAAAGTCAACTTTTTGTCTTGAAGATTTATTGAGCATGGAAACTCCAATTGGGATGAAACCAAAGAGGTTGTTTAGAGGACACTTAGATCTTTCTAAAAAGTTCAAGAATACTCAAAAATGTGGAAAATTGAGCAAAATACACCTTACAGAAGTTGGGCATTTTTGAACAATTGCACAAAAGGAGATATTTGTCAAAATCCAATTTTTTCCAAATGGGCCTATAATTTTATGATCCAAACTTGATCATAATATTATTTGTGACCTATTGATGCCTTTCCATGACCACATTCTATTTTTTTGATTTATTTTTTAAATTAAAACCATTTAATTCAAATTTAAATTATATAAAATATGAAAACAAGATATATTTTCAAATGGATTGAATTTTTATCAAACTTGAGGTCCAAGATAGCCCATATAACTTGCCAAATTCGTGCTAGCTTGCATATGGAAGAGAAAATCAAATTTTCAAAGATTTGATTTTATTGGAAAGGAAATTATTTTTGCATTCAAGAGGAGATCTTTTTTCACTCTCTATGCCCTCACTCGTCACTCTATAAATACCCAGCTCATTGCACAAGACAAAGGAGGAAAACCCTAGGCCTACAACAACCCTTATTTTCTCAAAAATTCTTCAAAATTGTCAAAATCGAATTTCAAATTCCAGCAGGTTTCAAGGTGTTCCAGCCATCCAAACGTGTTCTTGAGGTTCCCAGGAGTCAATACCAACCCTTACTTGAAGCCAAGACTGCCCAGATCGTGCCATACATCTTGCTCTGATTTGGTATATTCTTGAATTTCGATTTTCATTATTAATGCGTTATTAACTGTTCTTGTTTGCATATTTGGAATCAGGACACTCTTTACACCATGAATGATGCATTACATGTAAGCTTGCACGCATAGAACTCAAATCACCATGGCTAGGGATTTTTGAACTTTTTGAATCGAACCGGTTGATACAGGTGTTTTTAGGGCAAACGAACACCACCATCGTGTTCGCAGCCCTCGATTTAGGGGGGTAGGGTACCTGTTGCCTTTTTATTTTACCACGTCGTGGACTTTGTTGACTTCGACGTGGGCTTGCGTGACGCGAAGAAGCGATCTGATTCGTCTATCCGTTCAACCTGGACCCCACATGGCTGACTGTGCGTTGAACTCAAAAATCCATGACACGCGTATGCTTATATTCACACCTTTGCAATTTCCAAACACAAAGTGCACTTTGGCTCAGTGGTAAAGGCGTGTGAATGTGCAGATTCTCTCAATGGTCATGGGTTCGAACCTGGTCAGGACCAAATGTTTTTTACTCTTTTGCAAACTAACTCATATTTTCTTATTTTCTTTAATATTTTTATGTTATTTTAATTTATCTTCAAACATTTTTATCATGCATTTAAAAAACACCAAAAATATTTATTTTTTGCATAATCATCAGAAAAATGTTTATTTAATTTTAAAAATTAAAATTATTATTTTTGCATGCATATTTAATTTAATTACTAATTAATTGTTTAAATGACTTTTAATTATTTTTAAATTATCAAATCGATTCCAAAAATTACCAAAAATTTATCTTATCATCTTAATGTCATTACTAACATAAAACCTTTTTATCCATTCAAAAATATTTATTTTACTAACATTTTCTTCTTATTGCAATTTTCTCGTATTTCTGATTTTGTATCTGTTCACAGGTTATACCGCTTCAGACGATTTTTCTTGCTTTTCTTTTTCAATTATGTAATTGCCTATGGGATGTAATAGTTTAATTAAGACTTTTATTTTCCGCACTCTTATTATGTAACTTCCCCAAAGCCATGTAATAGCGTAAGACTTTATCTTTCCGCACTTTACATTTTCGCCATTTATTTTCCGCACCCTATAAATTGCTAGTATTAGACGTGTATGGCAAGATAAAAATGGACATAGATCACTCATAATTTCAAGATAAAAATATTTGAATCAACACACTCTTTTCACACATGCACCCCTTAGGGTAATTCTCTCTCGTTGCCTTACGAATTCAAATGGTCAAGTCCCTCGAACGTAGAGGTATCCTAGCACCGTTGCCTTCAAAACAAATCATCATAGTCCCTTCGATACAAAGATCATAGACCCACGATGTCGCCTGCGAATACATGATCTTGTCCCTCGATTGTCGCCTACGAAAAATGATGATAGTCCCTTCGAATGTGCTAGGATACTTCCTACAAGTTGCCTTCTATGACCACCCGATGTCCCTTCGAATGTCCCGCTTACATCCAACAAATAGGGTTACCTACCAACTAATGGTACGGATAACACTATTCTAAAGGAACGTAAAATAACACGAAAACGACCAATTCTGGGTAGGTAATAAGACTTTTAGTTGCTTGCTCAATCAAATACTTTTCACACCTCACACTTTTGTCAAAGTTCAAACTCTTTTCAAAAACGAAACATTTCCGAACACTTTGTATACATTCCTACATGAATCATTACAAAGTCAAAGCGAAATTCCTTTTCAAAACATTTTTGTCAAACACACAGAAAACACAATTTTAAAATGATCTAACAGCAACTAAGAGCCCGTAGATAACTACGGATGGAAAGGGGTGCTAACACTTTCCCTTTTCGTAACCTTCTCCCTTACTCAGAATCTAACGAAGGTCTTTTCCTGTTCTTTTCACCTTCCCTTTATTGGATAAAAGAAAAGTCGGTGGCCACTCTTGCTATCCGCATATTTACGATACAAAAATCTCAAAGTCAGTTCACCGTATTACACCATCCACGGTATGAATTTCTAACTTAGGAATTATTTTAATATTTCTCATAAAGTGACTTAGTGTTTTAACTAAGTCATACTATGTTATATTATTATGTAGTACTTTGATGAATTCAAGTGTGCTTATTACTCAAAAGATCAATTGGATGAACTTATGGAGGATTGGTGCCAATTTGTTATGGAGTTGAGAATTTTATTATAAGGTATAACTTTGAGTTTTGAGAATATAATATATGTCGTTATAGTTGTGTTACAATATTATTGTTTTTGTTGTTGTTATTTGGTAACTTTTATGAATTTTAATTTTTTTATTTTGTTTCAGGTTATATAGGTGCAGATCGATGTAGAAGATAGAGTTATTATGTAATTCATTGTTGATTTTGTTTCATTGTTGTCTATATTAATGTTGTTGTTGTATATATTGTGCAAAAAAGAATTGAAGATGTATATTGATGTATATTGACGTATATTGATGTTGTTATAATATTGTTTCATTGTTGTATATTGATGTTGTTGTTGTTTAAAATGTTATATTGAAGGTACAAATTCTGGTAAAAATCTGGTGAAATTAAATTTGATAGGCAGCATTATATTTTAAATGAAAAAATTATATTAAAAATATAATTAGGGAAAGCACTGCTAAAGGGGGGGAATAGACAACGCTTTTAATGAGAAGCCCTGTCTAAAGTGGTTGAAAAAGCGCTGCTATAGGGGGAAATAGAAAAGTGTTGCTTAAGGGTACATAAAAAAGCGTTGTATAAAGTAAAGCGTTGCTAAAAAGGGTATTTATAGCAGCGCTTTTCAAGAAAAAGCGCTGCTTAAAGGGTATCTATAGCAGCGCTTTTACCAAGCGTTGTCTAAAGCTCCACACTTAATTCTTTCAAAAGCACTGTCTAAAGTGAAGTGCTGCTAAAGGGGGTACCTATAGGAGCGCTTTTTCAGGAAAAAGCACTGCTAAAGAGGGTACCTATAGCAGCGCTTTTATAGTAACCTAAGCGGTGTCTATACCTTTAGCAGTGGTGGTTTTAGTAGCGCTTTTAAGTGCTGTTAAAGGCCTAAAAAAGCGCTATCTAATCCTTGTTTGGCATAGTGTTGGTCTGGATTGGAAAAATTAGCGACGAAGGCTTATGCCTTGGCCTTGATGGCATCATGTTGAAAATTGAAGGCTTATGCCTTGTTGGCCTCGATAAACTGACAAATTTTAAGTTGGGAGTTCTGCTCCAATGATACCACATGCATATGCTCAGTTGAGTCACATTTGAGTTTCATATTGAAGTTGTTGTTATTATAAGTTGTTGTTGTTATAGATGTTGTTGTTAATAAGTTGTTTGTCAGTTGTTGCATATTTGTCGTATGAAGCGGTGAAACTTGTATGATTCTAGTATAATATATTGATTTTCATATTTTTGTTTATATCATTCGATATCTCACCCCTTCTGTAGTGATGTTGCCTCTACGTGGGTAACATGCAGGTAATCAGGAAGATTAGATGATGCTTAGCCATTGATAGTTCGAGTTAGTGTCATATGCTCTGATACATAGCACTCGGGGGGATGAATGATAGTTGTTTTTTTGTTGTTTCATTTGTTGGTATTACTATAGATGTTGAATTAAAAGTTGAAATTTATGGAAGTACTTGTTGATGTCTTATACTAAGTTGAAGTTGCTTTTGTTGAATAAAAGAATTTTAGCGTATTGAAGATGATCCTGATATTATGACATAAGTTGAAATTGTGATTCTGCTGCGTAGTAATAATAAGTTGCTTTATTTTCAAGAAGATTAATAAAGTTTGTTTGGAGTTCATCCATATATGATGTTCTATGTATCTATGCACTAAATGTGATTAATTGTCGTTGGTTATAGTTGAAAATGTTTCATCCCATGTTTGGTTGGAATTTTGTAACTCTGATTTATCTATTAATTTGTTGGGTAGAAATGCGGTGTTACAACTAACTTTACAATATCTAACACACACTAATCTTAGACTTCTCAAGGATATTAACCAAGTTGTCCCTTAAGGAAAATCAAAGAACTATTTGAACAAAGTTTGTTTACAATGAAGGTGTGTCTACACAAGCAAATATGTAAATTGAATATTCAAGGATATTGACTTAGAAAATATGAAAGCTATGAACAATATACACAAAAATATGAATGAGTGTATAAATTTGAAATGAAGTAGTAATTGAGTAGCCTTTTCTCTAAGTCTTCAAACCCTTTATAGCCAAGTAAAATATAATAACCATTGGAGGGTATTTATGGAAATTCTAGAAAGTTAGAAGCTTGAACAATCATGTGACGGACAAGATCGTATGCAACATCCGTCCTTCATGGTAGTGGAATGGGATGATTTATTTGTACCATGTACTGTTGTACCACGTAAATGTTATCTTCTTTTCTTCAAACGTAAGAGGCTTCTAAGAATGCGCTGAAGGAAGGAGAATAACACTTTTAGAACTTTAAGTCTTCAAAATCTTAAGAACTTCCTCTTCAGAAACTTCAGTACTTGGTCTTCAGAACCTTCATTGAATCTATGAACACAAGAACTTAAAGTCTTTAGAATCATCAGAATTTCGTCTTTAGAAGTTTCAGCATTTGGTCTTGAGAACCTTTGTCTTCAGAAACATAAGTCTTTAGTATTTGGACTTCAATTAGAACTTCAACCTTCAGATCTTCAGAACTTAGTTTCTAAGATGAATATCAGAGTCACTACTTAAGAGTCTTCTGAGGCTTTTCGCTACTGTTCATCAGAACTTGTGTAGCCTAGAAGCGAAATATATTCTCTTCTAATGTTTTGGCAGCACCTTTTCATCAGAAGCAGAACTTGTTTGTTAACTGAAACAATAAAAAACATTAAAGTATCAAAATTGTTCATACAAACATACTATTTATTATCATCGTAACTCAGAGAAACAATTGCCGAACCAAATATTGTTCTAACAGTGTGCGTAATCACTTGGGCAATTTCATTGTTGCAGGTACTTGTTGCACCCCAAATTTTCGATGGCGTCAACAATACTGCTTGTGATCCAGGGATTCTCCTTGTTATCGAAGCTAAAGCTTTAGTCCTTAAAGAAGCTATCCTTAGAGCTATATCTATGCAATTGCAACATGTTACTTTCGAAAGCAATTCTCAAATAGTGACACAAGCGATCCACTCTATATGCAAAGGTGATTCAAAATTTTGTCTTATTATTAAGTCCATCTCTAGTTTATTACATGGTTTTTCAAACTTTAAGGTAAAATTTGTTATACGTCAAGCAAATATGGTTACTCACTCTCTTGTAATGACGGTTAATTCTTAAGCTCGACCTAGTGTGTTAAATTTAATTCCTTATTATATTGAACATCATTTAACTAATGGAATGCATTAAGTTTATTGTGATAAAAAATGAAAAAAATATAAGAATTATTTTACAAACTATCTGCCGAATACAGGAGTGAATATATACTAGGTGAAGTCAAGTAAACATGTACATTTTTATGGGTATAGCAAGTCCAAATTTAAAGAAAATGCAATTTATTCTATCTTAAAACTCAAAACCAATATTTTGTAAAAAATATAACGATTCAAACTGAGACAAAGTCATACACTATTTTTAGTAACAAACCGCGTGTTTTTTTTTTCTTTTGTAAGAAAAAGTTGGTTATTTTCACACATGTAACTTTCAAATTCGATATGGTTATTTTGATAAAGTGAATTATTTAGTTAATAAATAAATAAATAAATAAATAAATAAAAGTCTATGACCCTTTAAAGCATAGGGGCTTCTTAACCGATCCTAGAATTAAAAAACATCTTATGTAATTTTGAAAAATATTCTTTGAAAAATAAAAAATATATTTTAGATTTGTACCTTCACTTAGAATAATTTATTCATTTTAAGATTATTCTATTTTATAGTAAAATTGATTCCAACAATATATTTTTGATATATTTATCAAAAATATAGTTTCAAATTTTACTCTTTTTATTCTGAAATTGATTCCAAAAATATATTTTCGATATAAATCAAAAATACAGTTCCAATTTTTGCTCTTTCTATTCTGAAACATATCAATCAGTTTGGCTGTTGTGATTAAAAGAATATATGTCACGATTAACTATTTAAAAGTTAAAAATAGTCGGCATATGTTGTTTGTGTTTGTTTCTATTGATTGAAAATAGCCCCACATTACGGAAGAAATATTAACTGACTCCTCTATCTATGAATCAAATGTAAAACTAATTTAAAATATCTTCTTTTTTTTGTGTTAATTGGTCTTAACTATGAATTTAAATTATTTAATGTGAGATATTGGATCGAACTCTATTGGGTCGAAGATAGTATCTTGGTTTGACGGTTCGACAAAGTTTAGCATGCAGTCAAAGTTTGCTCACATGATGTTGTCGAGGTGTTACAAGTCGTAGTCGAAGCATGTTCTAGCTTGTAGTGTCGAAGGATGCTAGAATTTATAACATCGAATTGGGCCTGTTTGTTATGTCCAATTGATTAAGTTATCTTGTACCCTAAGTTAGCTTGTAATTGGTATATGTGATAAAAGCCCATTAGTTTAGTATGTTAGGTTTATTATAAATAGCATACTAATCTCTCATCATTGCATACTGCAAATCCTATTTTAGGGTGAGAGGGTTATTTGTTATTCTTGTACACGTGTAATCTTATTTCAAGAGTAAGGAAGGAATAGCAGTTAATAACCAATCATTGTGTTCATCGTGTTCTTCATTCTTTTCCCTACCCTAATTATTTATTGATCATTAAGCAACAAGATTATATTTTGTTCTAAGGAATCCGATTCACAACAAATTGGTGCGGTGAGCGTGGAGAAGATGCCTTCGACAAAGTATGAGATTAAAAATTTCATTGGAGTGAACGATTTCGGTCTGTGGCGCTTGAAGATGAAAACCCTACTAGTTCAGCAGGGTTATTTGGAAGCGTTGAAGGGAGAATCAGCAACGAACGAAGCGTTAACGAAAGCTGAGAAGACGACAATGATAGAGAAGACCCACAACGCAATTTTGTTGAGCCTTGGTGATAAGGTTCTTCGATAGGTATCAAAGGAGACGATGGCGACAGGATTATGGGTGAAACTTGAAAGTTTGTACGTGACCAAATCATTGGTGAATCGAATCTACCTGAAGCAAGCTTTGTATTCATTCAAGATGATTGAATACAAAGTGTTGGCTGAGCAATTGGGTATGTTCAAGAAGCTGATTCTTGATCTTGAAAATATTAATGTGAAGATCGATGATGAAGATCAAGCGTTGTTGCTATTGTGTGTGTTTCCCAGATCACATGCTCACTTCAAAGAAACTATCTTGTATGGAAGGGAGTCCCTGACCTTTGAAGAAGTTCAATCAGCCTTATATTCGAAGGACTTGAACGAACAAACGGAGCATAAACCTTCGGTTGGTGAAGGTTTGGCTATTAAAGGAAAATTCTTGCGAAAGGATAATAAGTTCGACAAGAAGAAAGGTAAAAGTCAGAAGAAGTTTTACAATGGAGAAGTATCTGGTATTCGATGTTATCATTGTAAGAAGGAGGGTCACACAAGAAAAGTGTGCCCTGAACGCCTAAAAGATCATGGAGGAAAGGATACTGGCAATGCAACTATTGTTCAAGATGATTTCGACTCATATGATGTTCTTGTGGTTTCGAGCAGCAACCCGTCGAAGGAGTGGATTATGGATTCTGGATGCACTTGGCACATGACTCCAAACAAAAACTTGTTCAAGGAATTATGTGATCAAGATGGTGGATATGTATTGATGGGAAACAACGAAGCTTGCAAGATTGCAGGTGTTGGATCTGTGAGATTCAAACCCCATGATGAGTCGATAAGGTTATTGATTGAAGTCAAGTATGTACCTGATTTGAAGAGAAATTTGATTTCTCTTGGTGAATTCAACAAGAAAGGATATGTTTTTCAAGGAGAGAAAAATATCCTAAGAGTCATGAAGGGGTCGAAGGAAGTCTTGAGAGGTGTGAAGAAACATGGCTTGTACACCCTTGAGGTTGAAGTTGTAATGGTTCGAAAAATGTTGCATCCACTAAACCTTTGTTGGAGATAAAAATTTGGCACATGAGATTAGGGCATGTTAGTGAAAGGGGTCTGGTGGAATTAGGGAAACAAAATTTGCTTGGTGGAGACAAATTCGAAAAGCCGAATTTTTGTGAACCCTATGTACTTGGAAAATCTTACAAAGTGAAGTTCAACAAAGGCAAAACAAAGAACACATGGATCCCTTGATTACATCCATGCTGATCTTTGGGGACCTGCAAGGTTTCCATCACATTCAGGAGCAAGGTATTTTCTATCCATAGTAGATGACTATGCTAGAAAGTTATGGGTATTCATTAAGAAGACTAAGGATGAAACTTTTGAGAATTTCAAAGGTTGGAAGACTTTGGTAGAAAATCAAACTGGCAGAAAGGTTAAGAGGTTGAGAATAGACAATGGTCTGGAATTTTTCAATGAGGCATTCAACAGCTTTTGTGATGCCTCTGGTATTGCAAGGTACAGAGCTACAACAGGCACTCCATAACAAAATAGTTTCGCTGAAAGGTTTAATCAAACTATCTTGGAGAGAGTTAGATGCATGTTGACTAGTGCTGAGTTAAATAAGGTGTTTTAGGCTGAGGCAGCTTTGGCAGCAACATATCTAATAAATAGATGTCCTTCGACTGCGTTGGATATTAAGACACCTGAAGAAGTTTGGTCGGGACATCCACCAAATCTCGACAAACTGAAAGTATTTGGCTGCGTAGCCTATGCTCATATTAGGCAAGACAAGGTCGAACCTAGAGCTCTTAAATGCATGTTCATGTCATACTCTGAAGGAGTCAAAGCTTATAGGTTATGGTGCCTAGAGTCAGGTCACAAAAATATTATCACCAGTCAAGATGTTGTTTTCAATGAAGCAGGAATGACTTTCAAAAAAACGGATGATGTTGGTCGAAGTGCAGAAGTAACTGACGAAGAGCTGGAACAGGTGGAGATTCCTGTTGAGGTGGAGCATGTTGATGCTGAATTGCATATCCTAGATAAAGTCGAAGAAGCAGAGGATGCTGATGAATGAGAAAATTATCGATGGCTATCTATTGGAAAGAGATAGGACACGAAGATTCATCAAACCACCTCAAAGATTTGGGTATGCAGATCTTATAGCTTATGTGTTAATCTCTGCAAGTGAGGTTCTAGACGAAGAACCAAGAGACCATAAGGAAGTTATGAGGATTCGAAATAAGAATGAATGGCTGAAGACCAAGGATGATGAGATGAAGTCTCTTCATGATAACAACACTTGGGAATTGATCGAGAAACATGCTGGAGCCAGGTTAGTCAGCTGTAAATGGATTTTCAAAGTTAAGGAAGGAATCGAAGGAGTGTCGTCGAAAAGATACAAGGCAAGGTTGGTTTCAAGGGGGTTCACTCAAAAAGAAGGTGTAGACTTCAATGATGTGTTTTCTCATGTTGTAAAGCATAGGTCCATTCGAATGTTGCATTCCATGGTGGCACAATTCGATCTTGAACTGGAACAAATGGATGTAAAAACTGCGTTCTTGTATGGAGATCTAGATGAAACAATCCTGATGAGGCAACCTGAAGGGTATGTCGAAAAGGGAAAGAAAGATTATGTGTGCAAGTTGAATAGACCTTTATATGGGCTGAAACAATCTCCTCAACAGTGGAATAGGAGATTTGACAAATTCATGGCACGCATAAGTTTCGTTAGAAGTCAGTTCGTCCGTTGTGTTTACTTTAGATTTTGTCCTGGTAATTCATTTGTTATTTTGTTTCTTTTATTGATGATATTCTCATAGCATGTAACAATTTCAAAGAGGTATTCAGGGTGAAGGCTGAACTCAATAAGGAGTTCGAAATGAAGAGATAGAAATCATTCGAAATTATGCTTATCCTAAGAGGCGTATTTACGGAAGATTCTCGAAAAGTTTGGTATGTCAAACTCGAAGCCTGTTGTGACTCCAACAAATCCTCAATTCAAGTTGAGTATTGATCAATATCCCAGTACTGACGTCGAAAGAGCTTATATGAATAACATCCCATAGGCTAATGTAGTAGGTCCTTTGATGTATGCTATGGTTTGAACTAAACCCGACATAGCATATGCAGTAAGTCTTGTAAGCAGGTACATGGCGAATCTTGGAAAGGCTCACTGGCAAGCATTGAAGTGGATTCTAAGGTACATAAATGGGTCTCTGAACAGAGTCTTAATTTATGGTGGAGCCTTGGGTGAAGATAGTAAAGCAGTAATGAAGGATATGTCGAGTCTGATTATGCAGGCTGTATGGATTCCAGAAAATCTATTTCTGGATATGTTTTCACTTTGTTTGGTACAACAATTAGTTGGAAAGCAACACTTCAGAAGGTTGTTGCATTATCAACCACTGAAGCGAAATATATTGCTTTAAGTGAAGCTGGGAAAGAAGCATTGTGGCTTGAAGGTTTTGCTAAGGAGCTGAAAATTCAAGGTGAAGTTATCATTGTTAAATGTGATAGTCAAAGTGCAATACAACTGTTGAAGAATTCAGCCTATCATGAGCGAACCAAGCACATTGATGTGAGGCTGCATTTCGTCAGAGGGGTAATCGAGCGTGGAGAAGTCCAAGTGCTCAAGGTTTCGACAGATCATAATTTTGCTGATATGATCACCAAGACATTGCCTAGTTGCAAGTTTTTCCACTATATGCAGTTGATAAAGCTGCATGAAAAAAACTAGTTCGTTAGTTGATAAAAGAGTTTGTTCCAAGGTGGAGATTTGTGAGATATTCGATCGAACTCTATTGGGTCGAAGGTAGTATCTTGGTTCGACGGTTCGACAAATTTTAGCATGCACTTGAAGTTTGCTCACATGATGTTGTTGAAGTGTTACAATTCGTAGTCGAAGTATGTTCTAGCTTGTAGTGTCGAAGGATGCTAGGATTGATAGCATCGAATTGGGCCTGTTTGTTATGTCCAATTGATTAAGTTAGCTTGTACCCTAAGTTAGCTTGTAATGAGTATTTGTGATAAAAGCTCATTAGTTTAGTATGTTAGGTTTATTATAAATAGCATACTAGTCTCTCATCATTGCATACTGCATATCCTATTTTAGGGTGAGAGAGTTATTTGTTATTCTTGTATTCTTGTATTCTTGTAATCTTATTTCAAGAGTAAGGAAAAAAATAGCAGTTAATAGCCAATCTTTGTGTTCATCGTGTTCATCGTGTTCTTCATTCTTTTTCCTACCCTAATTGTTTCTTGATCATTAAACAACAAGTTTATATTTTGTTCTAAGCATCCGATTCACAATATTTAAATACATAATTAATGAATAAGATACATAAAAAATTAACTTTATATTCTTTATTATAAAAATAATTAAATGATGTATAGTTTATGTGTATATGGTTACATGTCTTGAATGATTTATATTTTTATAATAAATTCAAAAGAGAATAATTCGTAAGTTAAAATAAAGTTTGAGAGACAAATTTTGTTAGAATAACTTATCCATAACTCAAGTCTGATTCAATGTTACTCAACTAAGATATTATTTGATAGATTTTAAAAATGTAAAAATTCAAAATGTATTTTCAACTTTTAAAGAAAATATATCTTTGGTTTTATGAATATTTTATCAAATTTAAAGGAGTATTAAAAATATATTTTAATTTTAAAAAATATTTAGGAAACTTTACGCCGTGTATAAGTAAGATATGAGGAGAGTTAAAAAAATTTCTAAAATATTATTTTTAGATCTAATCTTGCAATCATTCAATCCTATGATATCTCTGTTGAGATATTTCTCATGTCCATTACTGAAAAGAAGAATAAGTTCTAATGACCACAAGACTTTTATATATTATTATCAAATAAGGATAAGTGACCCATTCGATGAGTTGAAAAGACATATATAACAACATAAATATATCAAAGAGCCGTTTAAAAGTAATTATTATTTTTAAATGAATATGTTTACACACTATAAGTTAATCATATAGTTTTTTGTTTTTACATACAAATGTGGAAAAATATGGCTCAACTTTTTAAGTTTATTTATGTTATAATTATTCTTCTTTTTATGTGTAACATTATGATCGATGGTAAGTTCACTTTCTCAAAAAACATAATTTATTTTGTCTTATTCACAAATTTCATTCTATATGATCAGTATTTATTTTTATCTTATTCAACATTATAGGAGTTTATTTATGCCAAGAGGATAAAGATTGTCCTAAACCCATGTGTTTTCCAGATGAAATTCCAAAGTGCGTGAGGATGGTTTGTCATTGTTTACAAAAATTGTTGGATCAAAAAGTACAAATTATTTTAATATATATATATATATATATATATATATATATATATATATATATATATATATATATATATATATATATATATATATATATATATATATATATATATATATATATATATATATATATATATATATATATATATATATATATATATATATATATATATATATATATATATATATATATATATATATAGTAATAAAACAAAAATAAAAATAAATCTCAATTATTCATTACCATCACTACTCCATAATTTCTATTAAAAAATAAATTAAACTTATATTAAATTTAGTTATCCTCTATAATAATGACATGTGTGTTAGAACATGTAATCACACGGTAAATAATTGATGATTTAGATTATGTGTGTTAAAATCACTACTAAAAAATTCGTTTTTATTGATCGAATTAGAGACCGAAAAAACTTAAAAGTCGGTCACTAAACTGTTTTGTGAGATATTGGATCGAACTCTATTGGACTGAAGGGTAGCTTCTGGTTCGACAGGATTGAGCATGTCGTCGAATCTGTTCACATGCCGGTGTTGAAGACCTCCATACTATAGTCGGACTGTGTTCTAGTATGTGGGTGTCGAAATACTAGGGCTTTTAGCATTTCGAATCGGGCATGTTTGTTATGTCCAATTGTTTAAGTTAACTTGTACCATAAGTTAGCTTGTAATGAGTATTTGTGATAAAAGCCCGTTATTTTAGTATGTTAGGTTTATTATAAATAGCGTACTAATTTACGGTGAGAGGGTTATGTGCTATTTTTGTATACTTGTAATCTTGTTTTGAAGATAAAGGAAAGAATAATAGTTAATAATCAATTCCACGTGTTCATCGTGTTCCTCATATATTCTACCCTTGTTTGTTTCTTGAACATTAAGCAACAAGTTTATACTTTGTTTCCAAGGCATCCGATTCACAACAAATTGGTGCTGGAGCATGGAGAAGATTCCTTCAACAAAGTATGAGATTGAAAAGTTCACCGGAGTGAACAATTTCGATCTGTGGCACTTGAAGATGAAAGCTCTATTGGTTCAATAGGATTGTTTGGAAGCGTTGAAGGGAGAGACAACCATGAATGAAGCGTTGATGGTAGCTGAGAAGACAATGATGATAGAGAAATCCCACAATGCAATTTTGTTGAGCCATGGTGATAAGGTTATTCGACAGGTATCAAAGGAGACGTTGGCTGTAACACGCCATTTCTATCCAAGTAATTATATAAAAATCAGAGTATTTAAAAACCTTCAACATATTCGAGGTATCACATTTCAACATAAAACAAAACCTGTAATTGTATTTATCGTAGATACATAGCATTCAGATGAACAATTTACAACATACTTTATTCATATGAAAACACAACAACCTTTTATTAAGTACGCAGCGGAATCACAACTTTCAACTTAGAAGTCATTTACAATTTTATTCAACTAAAACAAATTTCAACTTATAATCATCCAACAATTAGCGTAGTAACAACAACATAGAAACAAATAACATTCATTCCCCCCGAGTGCTACGTATCAGAGCAACTAAACCGACTAGGACTAACAACAACTAATTCTTCATTCTCAAATACCTGCACATTACCCGCGTAGAGGCAACATCACAACAGAAGGAGTGAGATATCTACAAATATAAACAAGTGTATCATAAATAATATATTATGATTGAATAATACAAAATTATCACTTCACAGATAATAACAATCATGCAACAACCAACATACAACTTAATAACAATAATGAAGCGGCTCGATTTTCAAAAATCTTTTAATTCTCGAAAACGGTGAAATCGCCACCTAATTTTATTCGTTCTGAAAAGAACGGGGAAATATAGATAAAACCCCAAACATGCGGATAAGGCGGTCTACGTGACCAAAAAGTGGGATCGGGAGTCGGTTATGTAAGGGGAAGGTATTAGCACCCCTTACATCCATCGTACTCGATGGGACCCATTTAATTCTACGCGTTTGTGTGTGTGTTTACTAAGTTATGGATGCTAAAAAGAAACAGAATTTGTTTATTATTATTTTGAGTTTGGCACGGTTTCAGAACCGTGTGCCTACATATTCCCTCGTGCAATGGGAAAGTCAAAACTCTGTAGTTCCTCTTAAAAAGGCTTTAAATTTGTTGCATTGATTTTATCTGAAAAATCGTGCGTTTAGACGTTTCAAATGCTTTGAGCTAGGACTTGTTTTGTTTGTTTGAAAAGCTTAAGTCCTCGCTCGTATTTGAAATGACTATTGCACACTCTTTGTCCGAAAAGAGTTTAATGATCGCGTATGAGCGATAAAAGAATTTGAGTGAGTTGAATTGTTTTTAGGTGGATGAAAAAGTACTGAACAACGAGGCTAGCGTCTCACGATTCAAATACTAGAAACCCAAGGAACGAATGTTCGCCCGAGTCGTCTATCACCCAAAAAGATTTTCTTATGAAAGAGTGAGGTGAAACGAGTTTCACGTTTTTTAGGAGTCTTTAAGCCACGGGTCTAGCGTCCAACGACTTAAAGACTAAAGTTTGTTTGAGGGACAAGTTTTTTAGCAATTAGTCTAGCGTTTAACGACTAAAAAACTTGTACTTTATTATGAAAAAGATTTCGAAAATGCACTCGACGTTGGATCGAGGTTTGAAACTTATTATGAAAGTGTTTTTGCAATGCGAGTTATGGTTAATTGAATAATGGTCCTAAGGTGTGATAACGGAAAAGAACGCACAATAGTATACAAGCATTAAATAAAGCAAGTAAATAAATTAAAAGCCCATACAAGGTGGCTTAAACAATTTATCGTGTAGGTGCATGCATGAAATAAATTCGACCGACTAATTAAACGAAACTTAATCAAGTAATTAGTTTAATAAAATTAATTAGGTAAACTAATTAATTTTAAATAACCTAATTAGATAATTAAATGATGTTTAACGAATCAATTAAAGTTTCATTGTAAGCCCAAGAGTAAGCGTGGTGTGTGCAAAATGTGTGGCCGTTGTGACGCTTCAAAGCTTTGTCAACTCAGGGTTTAAAAAAAATGGCTCGCACGAGTATTAGTTTGAAAATGTTTTTGGTTGTGCTTTGCGAGTAATTAAATAATAAAGCAATAAAATTATTTACTAATTATTACAACAAGTGGGGAATGGGGGTACAAATTTACAAATGGGGATATTGCAAGAAAAAGAAATGACATACTAGAAATTTCCTAATAGATAACAAACCTCTAACTAAAACTACTATCATCATTTTTATATTTTTGGGATATATACTAAAAACAAGAAAATACAATAATAATAGTTACTAATCAAAGAAAAATAATGGTAATAATAATAATAATAGTTATAATGATAATAGTAATAAAAGAATAATAATAATAGTTGTTTAGTAGATAAAAATTAGTAAATATTAGTAATAAAAATAATACTAATTACTAATAATAAATAATAATAATAATAATTATATTATAATAATAATAATAAGCAAAAACAAAATGAAAAGGAAGATAGAAGAGTTTTGCGTTCCTATTCTTCCTCACGCTCTCAGGGTTTCTGGGTTTCTTCTCTCTCGATCATCTTCTTCTCTCACGCGATCGGCCGCGATTTCACCGGCGATTGTCGCCCTCTCACGCACGCCGCGATCGATCCGTTCATCTCTTTCACTCAGTCGCGATTCGCGAACCCTCTCTCTCTCACGGCCGCGATTTCGGTTTGCATGTTCATATGGGTTTCGATTGCGTTTTGATTTCTGATGTGTGACCTTATTTTGATTTCGACTGTGTTTGACAGATGATGCACGGACAAGAAGAAGGAGGGCGATAGAGATCGCAACCTCTTCGTCAAAACGGGTATTACCTTTCCGATTCTTCTTTTTCTTTCTTGGTACAGAACTATGATTTCTGAAAAAA
Source organism: Vicia sativa (assembly GCA_021764765.1). Lineage (NCBI taxonomy): Eukaryota > Viridiplantae > Streptophyta > Magnoliopsida > Fabales > Fabaceae > Vicia > Vicia sativa. The sequence continues at coordinate 270,896,272 of CM038793.1, forward strand.
CTGGTTTCTGAAGGTTGTTAGGTTTAGGGAAGATGATGATGTTCTGCTATTGCTTGCGTTTTTGATTGTGAATGTTAGCTTGATACTACACTTTTCTCTCTGTCTCTTTTTGTTCGGTGTTGGTGTTTCAATGATAAGAATGGATGCTTACTTGATTTTTGGGCTAATGTTCTGGTTTAGAAAATAGGTATTCTTTTGTGTTGGCTTTGTGAAATGATAAGAACAGATGCTGGTTTTGGGTTTTGGATTCGTGTTATGTTTCTTTGGAACTCTGAACTTGTGTTCTCTCCACTGTCTCCACCCTTTTTCTCTTTCTCTCCTCTATATCAACTTCAACAGATATTGCCTCGATCTTAGCATGTCCCAGTTCCTTAGGTCATGATGAATTCCTGTGTTCTGCTCTGAATTCTGATTTTGGTGGCTTATCTCTTCTGTCTGCTCTGCTCTGACTTAACTTTGTGGCTTATTGCTGGGCTCAAAGCTGGCTGTGATGATTGCTTGTTCAACTTTATTGACTTTTGAGGCTTACTCTTTCTCAACTGCCTAAGTTTGTATGTGGTCTGGTGTATTTGCTGGCAGCTTGGCTTTTGTGATGATGAATCGATACATGCTTGTGGTTGCCATCTTGTTACTGATGCCTTGCTATGTTTGCTGTGGTTATGTTGAACCGATATATACTACACTGTCTTGCTGGAAACGTGCTGTGAATTGGTGTATACCTTGCTGCCCGGAAAAATTGTTGCTTTGTATGCTTATTCGTTGTATGCTTGTCGCTCGGAATTTATGCTGTCGCTTCGTATGCTTGCTGCCCGTCGCGCTTGTTTGTGAACCGGGTTAGCCCGTGATTTGCAAACAAGTATTTTTGCCGATGATTAATCTTCACGATTATGAGGCTTATCGTTGAAACCTGATTCCTGCCTAACCGCCTAATGATGAGTTTTCGACAGAAACATAATATTTTCGATACTTTCTTGCTTTGTTTGAATTTATGCATTGTTACTTCTAACTTGATTTGTCTCTTGTTTCATGTTGCAAACTGACATGCTTGGACGGCCCGACATGGAGATGAAGAGGAATGCTCATACGCGAAGGACTTCGGAGGACGACAAAAGTTTGAAACAACCTCGGAGATTGTAGCATTAGATTAGGGACTTAGAAACTTGTAGGTTTTGATCTGTAGAATTTTGTAAACAAAAACATGCTTGTGGCAATTCTCTTCTTGTAATATTTAATGACACAAAACTTGAATGAATGATATTCAATCTTGTATAACTCATGACAATTAATTGAAATGAATATTCAAACTTTTCCTTTGTGTCCTCGGATCGTGTAACATAACTGTTTCAATCTTGTAATAACTTGGATGCCCTTTGAACTTGGTTTGAACGTTAATAAAATTGTTCTTGTGGTGATCCTTAAATAAAATAAATCTCAGCAAAAATTTCCGAAACTCGCAAGAATTCTTGAATGAATCTGTAGTGTATTTAGAAACATTTGGAATGAAACTCATATTTGAATGGTATTTGAAATTCAATTCGTCAATGTTGACACAATAATTCAGGACTTAGAATCCGAATTTAATCTTGAACATTTGAGTTGCTATTAAGATGTTAACAACAAAAGATCATCAGTCTTTGTCTTGCATTGAATTCCATTCCTTTGAAACCAAACTTAACCGCCTTGTTGACTTAAAGTATAACAACAAATCTTGGCTCGAAATCTTCGAATTTCCTTTTGGGCTTGAGAAGTTTTCAACTTTGTAAATTGGATTTTGGGGTGGACTTGCATCAGTCACATTCCTTGCAACTTGTAATTGATATAGGACTTAGATGTACCAAAAATGGCCTAAAATTCAGATACTTGCGTTAGACCAAAACCTTCAAACAAGCTTAAAACAAAATCCGAAAAATGGAATAATTGAAACCATGAGTCGTGAATTTCACGAAACTCAAAACCATGAATCGTGACAAATTATTCGTTTTAAGTCGTTTGAAACAACTTGAATCGACATTTTAATTAACTTTGGGTGGACACAAGAAAACATGAACGAATGTTCCAAGAAAAAATTACGGTAAGGAGGGTAAATTTTGGGGTGCGACAAATAACAAGGCACTTCAATCAATCAACGTAACAACTTAAATCAACACTACTTAATAATAACTGCAACTTTAACATACAACTCATCAACATAACAACTTAGAATATACATCTTCAAATGTGGCACAACTATGCAACTCAACATAATGCATATGCATTTGGTATCATTAGAGTAGAACTCCCAACATAAAAATTGCCATTTTATCGAGGCATCAACAAGGTATAATTGTAATACGGTGAACTGACTTTGTAGGATTTTTGTATCCAAATATGCGGATAGCAAGAGTCGCCACCGACTTTTATTTTTATCCAATTAAGGGAAGGTAAAAGTAACAGAAAAAGACCTTCGTTAGATTCTGAGTTCGGGGAGAATGGTTATGAAAAGGGAAGGTATTAGCACCCCTTTCCATCCGCAGTTTATTCTACGGGCTCTTAGTTGCTCTAGATCACTTTTTTAAAATTGCTTTATGTGTGTTTGACAAAGAATGTTTTGAAAAGGCATTTCACTTTGACTTTGTAATGACTCATGTAGGAGTGTATACAAAGTGTTCGGAAATGTTTTTTTGAAAAGAAATTGAACTTTGAAAAAGAGTGTGTGGTGTGAAAAGCATTTGATTTTTAGAGCAAGCAACTAAAAGACTTATTTACCCACTCAGAATTGGTCGTTTTGTTGTACTTCTACATTCCTTTAGAATAGCGCTAGCCATACCATTAGTTAGTAGGTAGCTCCATTCGTTGGATGTAAGCGGGACATTCGAAGGGACATTGGATGGTCATAGAAGGCAACTTGTAGGAAGTATCCTAGCACATTCGGGGACTATCATCATTTTCGTGGCGACAATCGAGGGTCAAGATCATGTATTCGTAGGCGTCGTGGGTCTATGATCTTTGTATCGAAGGGACTATGATGATTTGTTTGAAGGCAACGGTGCTAGAATACCTCTACGTTCGAGGGACATGACCATTTGAAATCGAAAGGCATCGAGAGAGAATTACCCTAAGGGGTGCGTGTGTGAAAGAAGTGTGTCAAATTCAGATATTTTATCTTGAAAATTAGTGGGCTATGTTCATTATTATCTTGCCATACACGCCTAATTACTAGCAATTTATAGGGTGCGGAAATTAAAATGCGGAATGTAAAAGCGGAAATGTAAAGGTGCGGAAAGATAAACCTACGCTATTACATGGCTTTGGGCGATACATAATTTAAACTTGGAAAATAAAACCTAGATTAAACTATTACAACCCATGAGCAATTACATTATTGGAAAAATAAACGATAAAAGAAAACGTCCGAATCGGAGCAACCTGTGAAAGAATAAGAAAATCGGAAAATGCAATATGAATTGAACAAGAGAAAAAATGTTAGAAAAATGCAAATTTTAATATGAGAAAATTAATATATGCTGGAAATAAGATAAATAAGCTAAAATAATTTTTTGGGATTTTTTGGAAAAGATTTAATAATTAAAATGCAATTTATAATGATTTAAATGCTAAAATATAGATAAAAATAAATATGCATGCAAAAATATGTTTTTTAATTTATTAAATTAAATAAAGATTTTTATGAAAATAATGTAAAAAGAAAAATATTTTTTGATAATTTTTAATGCATGAAATAAAAATGTGAAAATAATTAAAATAACATGGAAAATATTAAAATAGGAAAAGTATGAAAAATATGCAAGTTTTGGAAAAAAAAGAATGGAAACCGGTGCCAGTGGGGATCGAACCCATGTCCTTTTGGAGCATCCTTGCACAGTGAGAGTCTTTACCACCACGCCATGTGTCATCTGGTGTTATGGAATGAAAATGTGAGATGATGAGCAACACGCGTCGCCGTCTAGTGAGGTCAAGGCCCAGTCAGCTGGTGGGGACCCAGTCACTTATGAACGAACGAATCGGATCGCTTCCTCGCGCAATGTCAACCGGTCAACAAGTCCCGAGCCGAGCCCTAGCTCCGGTCGTCTTCTCCGATGGCCTGAAATTAAAAGCAAGCAAAGCACGCAAAATAAATGGGAAAGGAGGACCCTACCCCCCTAAATCGAGGGTTGCGAACACGATGGTGAGGTCCTCTTGCCCTGAATCGTCTTGGATAAGCCGGTTCGAAGCTTTCCAGTTCGGAAACCCTAAGAATGGTATCTCATGTTTTGGACGTTCAAACTCGATGGCGATTGCCCAGATCAAACCCTTAGTGTCTCATGAGCACATAAAAAACGTTAGAATCAATTAAAACGAGCTGGTAATAAAAATACGAATTCAAGAAATATTTGAATATGTATGAACATGTATGCATCGATCCAGGTCGTTTTGATCTATAACAATGATGTGTACTTACTCATACTTACCCTCTGAAGACAATGGGATGGTTGAGAGAGGCTGAGAGTGGCTGCTTTTGAAATTCGAATTTCTCAAGAATCTTAAAAATTTTGCAAGAGTTTGGGTTTGTTTTTAGGTTAGGGTTCGTGTGGTTTGCTGGCTGCAATGCTGAGTATTTATAGAGGAAAATTGGATGGCAAAAGGAGTGAAAAAAGATTGCTTATTGATTGTGCAAATATTTTCCAATAAAAACAAATCAAATTTTGAAGAAAATATGATTTTCTCATCAATGCCATGGCTTGCACGAATTTGGTAAATGGTGTGGGCTTTCTTGGACATTAAGGAACATATAAAATCAGCCCTTTTAGAAAAAATATGATTTTCATATTTTATATAATTTAATTTTGAATTAAATGTTCTAAAATTCAAAATAAAATCAATAAAATAGAAAATTGCCATGGTCAAGCATTTATGGGTCAAAAATATTGTCATGAACAAGTTTGGATCAAAATATTATAGGCCCATTTGGAAAATTTTGCATTTTGACCAAAATGTCCTTTTGTGCAATTGTCCAAAATTGCCCAACTTCTGAATGGTGTATCTTGCTCAATTTTCCACATTTTTGAGTGTTATTGGACTTTTTGGAAAGCTCTAAGAGTCCTATAAACAATGTATTTTGTCTCATCTCAATTGGAGTTACCATGCTCAATATATATTCAAATCAAAAAGTTGACTTTTTGTTGACTTTGAAAATGACCTGTAATGTTTTGAGCTATACCTCTCAAATGAAGCATTTTTTGGACATTCTTGTGAGACATGAAGTTGTAGAGAATTGAATTTCCTTCAAAATGAGCTTTGGTGGAAAATTTCGAGAAAGTATGAGAAAGTTATGATCACCAAAGTTCATTGACTTTTCATCTAGAAACCCTAATTTAGAAAGTTTGACTTTTGAGCAAATCTTGAGTTTTCTTGATGAATCATGATCAACCCTTGATCAAATGATGAATGTAACTTCAAAATGAGGGTGTTGACCAAAAATCGAAGTTTTGTTGTATGTTGACCACGATTGACTTTTGTCCAATACACCCGATTTTCAACCATCCGAGCAATTGTGCGAAACTTGATTTGTGAGGCTTGAAACTTGACATGGAGAATCTTTGAAGCATATGAGGAGGCATGAAGGCCATTGGAGATGTTGGAAATCCATCTTGACTTGAGAGATACCAAACCCTAGTTTGGGTTGATTGTCTAGGAGAGTTTGTCGATCAACTCTTGAGGAATCCTTGAGTATATATGTATGAAACCTCTTGAGTAGATGGAGGGCAAATTTTGGGGTATGACAGCCCTGCTCAATCTTCTTGTCTGGAGGGTTAGATTGACACGCTTGTCTTTCGTGACTGGAGGTAGAAGATGATTGAACACTCGAGTACACAAAATTTGCACTGTTGGTGGATGATGCGGAATGGGCTTCAGATGCCATTTGGAGAAGTTGGAGACTTGGGAACGAGTCGACGCTAGACTCGAGGTTGTCAATAGGAGAGCGACGGAGATGGGCTTAAGATGCCATCTAGAAAGGTCGATGGGGAGTGAGTCGATGTTAGACTCAGATGTTTCGGAAGGAGAGGAGATGAGCTTAAGATGCCATCCGAAGGAGTCGTCGTTAGACTTCGTGTTCACTTTGAATGAAGTTATTGGTCCAGTATTGATTTTTAACCATATATGCAGATTCGAAAGTGAAGAAATGTTGACAAGTAGTCGGAGATGGGCTTAAGATGCTATCCAAGGCAATCGAGTCGACGCGACTCGTAGTTCTTGTTGATAATAAGGAATCGAATAAATCTTCGTGTTGATTACTCGAGGGAGATTGTAGTTGGCAAAATGTGGATAGCTTCCTTGTGCATCGGTGTTGATCCATTGCTGTTATCGGAGGATAACCGAGGTGGTCTTTCGAGATAGTTTTCCGTTGGGGGCTTAATCTGGACTGTCGTCGGAGGACAACCAAGGGCGGTCTTCGATAGTTTTCCGTCGGTTGGGGCTTAATCTGGACTGTTTGCGTCGAAGTGACTTTTACCTGTTTTGGAGAAAACAAGAGAAACTTTGATAGAATATTGGTTAGTTTTATGCAAAGTATGATGCATGACTGTGACATATGAATGACATATGCATGAATTATGACTTTATGAGTAATGTATGAATGATAGATGTTGTGATATTTCAAAACATATCCATCTTGAAGAAGATGCGGATGTTCTGTTTGAGGATTTCGACTCCCTGGGAAACTGTAGGTGGAAACCCGCAAGGAGAAGAAAGATATCCTGGATTCCTCCGATGCACTATCTGACCAAGTCTTGGGCCTAGACATTGTTGAGGAGAATTTGGAAGGCGATCTGTTAGGGACCTTGTATGTAGATCCTGCTGAGGGAATTTAGGAGGCCTCTTGGGGATTCCAGTGTAGATCTCGCTGAGAGCATTTGATGGTTGAGAGGCCGGCTAGAAGAGTCTGAGTCCGTTGTAATCTCGGTGGGGATGAAAGGTGTAAGTTCCTCCGATGCACTATCTGACCAAGTTTTGAGTCCGATACTGCTGGGGAGAAGGGAGGATTGAGAAATGTCCATGGGATGAATACCTTATTGGGATGAGGTGTTACCGCTTGAGACTAATGTAACATTGCTCGGTTGAGTGGAATCACTGCTCGTGGATTAACATATACTCCGCTGGGGAAGGTGTGTTGTGAGTGACACCTTTGTGGGGATCATGTTCTGTGGGGACTACTTGGTGACTTTCGTCGTCATCTCAATTCCTGGAACCTGTAGTAAGTACTTTTGCATGTTCACTTTTCGTATGTTTGCGATTAGATTCTTATCGTCAGATGCATATAATCATTCAAAGCAAACGTTGGACTTATTGCAAATAACAACAACAGAAATTGTAAAGAGAAAGAAATTTGCGTTTATTTGAAAGGTGGCGTATGGCCAAGTAGTTTGTACACAAGAAAAGTAAAAAGCTATGCGGAAACAATCTCGTTAAGTCCCAACTATGCTAGTACTCATATGTTTCGACTATCTCATCTCCTTCTTGAGAGTGAGTAGATCTTCGCCATTTGAATCTTGAATCCGATAGTAGTGCAGGCGGTGATCCGAAGAGACATAGTCGCGCTTAAATCCCTAACTTTGCCTAGACCGCCTTCGGGTTTCGCCCTCTGATACCTTTTTGCCCAAGCCGCCTTTTCGTGTTTTCGACTTGCCGGTGTACATGTTTTGTATATATCCTTAACTTTTGCCCGAACCTTTTGGTTCGCCAGATGCCCTTATTTTTGCCTAGGTTAAATCGACCTAGCGGGTCTTTTTATCGTAGTATTTTTGACTATGTCGTGTTCAGGGTGTGGGAAGTCTTCACCATCCATGGTGCTAAGTATCATAGCTCCGCCGGAAAATACTGTCTTGACTACAAACGGTCCCTCATAAGTGGGAGTCCATTTGCCCCTGGGATCACCTTGTGGAAGAATGATGCGCTTGACTACTAGATCACCGACTTGGTAGACTCGGTGTTTGACCTTCTTGTTAAATGCTCTGATCATTCGTTTCTGATAAATCTGTCCATGGCAGATAGATGCGAGTCGTTTCTCATCAATCAAGTTAATCTGGTCAAGGCGAGTGGACCCAATCGTCTTCCTAACTCGCCTCTGGAGGACTCGGTTGAGGGTATCCGAACCTCGATGGGTAAGACGGCTTCCATACCCTATACAAGAGAGAAGGGGTTGCCGTTGATGTTCGTCTGAAGTGCGATAACCATGAAGAGCAAATGGTAACATCTCATGCCAATCTTTGTAAGTCACATCATCTTCAGATAATCTTCTTAATGTTCTTATTGGCGGCTTCCATCGCGCTCATCTTAGGCCGATATGGAGAAGAATTGTGATGCTTGATCTTGAATTGTGCGAGTTCAAAGGATCATCTTATTGTTGAGATTGGAACCGTTATCCGTGATAATCCTTTCGAGTGCCATACCGATGATAAGATTATGCTTGATGAAACGAGCCACAACATTCTTGGTAATGATGCAAACGAGGCCTTACTATGTATTTTATCGGATCCATCTTGAAATCAACAAGGTAGTGTGAGTCAACATATCTCCTTAGTCGGCGAGCATCCCAAGTTAAAGCGTTGCAAGTTTTCTCGAGTGTGAGTATCTTGTTTCACAATCGGTAAACTTTTGCTAAGGTAGTATATTGCATGCTCTTTTCGACTGCACTCGCCATGTTGCCCCAACACACCCCATTGAGTTCTCTAACACCGTCAAGTACATGATAAGAGGTCTTCCTTGGGCGGCATCGGGATAGGAGGATTCTGAGGTACTCCTTGATTTTGTCAAAAGCGATCCGCAATCGCTGCTCCATTCCACTACTTGATCTTTCTTAAGTAACTTGAAGATTGGCTCACAAGTAGCGCTTAGATGTGCAATGAATCGCAATGTAGTTTAATCGGCCAAGAAACCTCGACCTCTTTCTCGGTCGGTGGCATCTCTTGAATAGCTTTAACCTTGGCGGTCAACCTCAATACCTCTTCCACCGACTACAAACCCTAGGAGTTTTCCGGATCCGACTCAAAGGTGCACTTGTTAGGATTCGGTCTCAACTGACTTCTTCAACAGTCCAAGTGATCAAGATGTTCTTCTTGTTTGGACCGAGCTATCATGTCGTCAACATAGACCTCTATCTTGTGATGGATCATGTCATGAAACAATGCCACCATAGCACGCTGATAAGTGGCGCGTTCTTCATCAAACGGCATAACCTTGTAGCAGAAAGTGCCCCACTGTGTAATAAAAGTAGTCTTCTCCATGTCTTCGGGAGCCATTTTGATCTGATTGTAACCGGAGAAACCATCCATGAAGGAGAAAACCTTGTGCTGAGCGGTGTTGTCAACCAGAACGTCAATATGAGGAAGTGGGAAATCATCTTTCGGACTCGCTTTGTTCAGATCTCTGTAATCCACACACATTCGCACCTTACCATCCTTCTTAGGCACGGGTACCACATTAGCAACCCACTGGGGATAGGAAGTAACGGCTAGGAAACCAGCGTTGAACTGCTTCATAACTTCGGCTTTGATTTTCTCTGACATCTCGGGACGCGCGAACCTTCGCTTTCTGAGAAAACCTTCCTTTGCCGTCGATGTACCACAATATCGTTGTCTAAACCAGCATGTCTTCGTATGACCAAGCAAAACCTCAATATAGTCTCGTAGCATCTGAACCAATCTCCGTTTGACACTGTTCTCAAGACCCGCTCCTATCTTGATCTCTTTTCTGTCTTCGCTAGTACCCAAATTCACAACCTCAACTTGCTCTTCGGTGGCAGTATAACTCGCTCTTCTTCAAGCCGGCAAGTTCTCCGGCACTTCACAATCTTCCTCACTTCGTCTTGGCTTGGTAGATCGGATTATCAAGTCATATTTAGCACTAGCATAGTATTAATGAGATTCGGAGTGATTCTGCGATTATCACGTGGGTGTGTGTAAGAAACACATAGCTTTTGAAGGGTGATAAAGTAAAAGAAAGAAAACAAACGATTGAATGCAAAGTCCAACGAATTTATTGAATGAAAATACGCAAACAACAGATAATAACCTCGCAACGAGCCATGATGCCTCGGCAAGGCACTAGGCTTTCAAAGTTTATTGTTCAAAACATAAAGAAATAAAGCAAAACAAAACAAGAGCAATTACTCGGCTAAAGGAGATTGGTATGACGCCTTGGTCTTCCAATTCGAGTCCTTTATCCGGAGTTGGAAGATCCACTTGCTTGATGTCGGGTTGTCGTTGTCTTCTATAGCATGGATTCCACTGGCGATGCGGAAGGAAGTTGGCGCACGTTCGCGTATCATCTTCGACCTTTGACGAAGCCTAAACCGCCTTGTCGATTTGAAAGGAAGATCGTGGACCCCCAAATAGTACTACCTTCTTCAAAGAAATGAGCATCTCTCATGAGGCCATCCTAGGCGGAGCTTGAGCAACTTCGGGAGTGGAGAGTCAACATGACTGGGATTGTTTCAAAAGCTTGACAGGGAGTCTCAAGAATTCACCTCCATCTCGAGATAGCGGAATGATAGATGACGACCATGTATTCCTCTTCACCGTATCGTGACAACCTTTCCTTTCACCGTACTTGGTTCGATGCAAAGTAGGTATGGCGCTTTGCCCCATGTATCCAAGGGCCGAGTAGGCAAGAATAAGTTGGACGGATGTCCATGACAAAGAAAGTAGAGTCAAAAGTCTGGGAACCGACTTTAACAGTGTAATGAGCTCTCCAGCACTGTTCGCTTAGAACCATCAAAAGCCCTCACAATAATGTCAGGGTCTCGGAACCAACCCTTCGACATCAAGTCGATCAAAAGCGATCTTTGGAAGGATATTCAAAGCGTAACGGTATCCACAAGACATGAGATGTAGTGCCTTTGCATTCAGAGATGTGCAAGGCTTTGTTATGTTTCTTTCCTAAGGAGTTAAATCAAGATCGAGAAGTTTAGGCCGTTGTTGGCAGGGCTAGCAATACAAACTTGAACGATTGGTAGTGTCTTGCGGCACATGAGCATTCTTGAAACTTCACCGAGGCATTAGCATGAGCCTCGAGTACAAGAGCAAAGCGAGCATGGAAATCTTGGACGAGTCATCCCAATGTTCCACAACATTGTAGTCACTCTTCTTGATAATCTTGAATTTCCTCCATTTCTTGTTTGAGGTGTCTTGAACTTCCTTTGGTACTCGGTTGAGCGGGATGAGTCATGGTTCTTTCCTCTAGCGGGGATATTGATTGAGTAGCGGAGTGCAGCGGAGTCGCGATGTCTTTGGAGGAGAGATATCGGAGAATACCCTTCCGGTTCGGTCACCTTACTTGATCCGGTGACGTTGTCGATGTCGAAATAGAAACTTCAGTAAGATCTTCAATGGTCGAGGGTCTTGCTTGGCCATGATAGTAAACATCACTCCATAGTTCCAGGGATAGCCTTGTCGGAGGAATATGGAACTGGTCTTGGAGAAGTGATAATGAGAGGTGCCACCCTAGGCACGGGATCGCAGAGGAAATCCTTATAGTGTTAACATCAAGATAGTCTTCTGGAAATCGTCACCCCATCCGTCGCCTTAACATCTTCAATAGGAATCTTGTAACTATCAGGAACAGTGTACTTCACCATGTAATCATACTTTCCACTTGGCTGCCCCAAGGTATCCCACACAGATGGTACGATTTCGTTCGCGTTGTCAATCTTCAACTTAGACATTTCTTCACACAGCTTCTGCATAGGTGGTTTCAGAAATAGTATCTCACGGTTATCCATCATGTACTGAACACGTCTTCTCAACCAAGCACAACCATCAGGCGCGGATGGGCACCAACGACAATTTTCTGGGCATCCTGGATTGACACCGGCTTGCAACAGATTCTTCTTAACAGTCATCAGAGGAATGGTCAAGTCATCTATGTTGAATACATAAGTATCGTCACCAACAGCATTGGAACTCTTGTCATGGTTAGGCATAGGCGCATTGATCACATTCGGAGTCTCAACAGGAGGATCAAACTCAATCTGCTTAGCTTCAATCATATCTTGAATTTTGTTCTTCAGAGCCCAACAATTGTCGTTGTGCTTGGGCTATTGGAATGGTAAGCACACTTAGCATTAGGATTGTATTTCGGAGAGGAAGTGTTGACATTCTAAGGAGGATCCCTCAAGGTAATCAGCTCTGCGTTCAACATGTGTTGCAAGGCTTGCGACAAAGGCATGTTGATCTTCGTAAACTGTCTTCGTGGCGCTGCTGCTACGCGTTGTCTCGCCGAGGTTGTCTGATGTAGGATTGAGATCACAACCCCCCAGATTGAGCACGGTCGGTCTTGGCTCGGTTTTCCGACCATACATTGGCTTCTTTCTTAGCACCAAAAGATCTCTTCGACATTCAAGATATATCTACATGAATCTTCCCACTCTTGATACCAGCTTCAATGCGCTCGCCTGTCAATATCAACTCGGTGAATCCGGATGAAGAATTTCCAATCAAATGATTGAAGAATGGGCTCATCGGTGTTCCATAAACATATCAACCAACTCCCTATTGGACAAGGGTGGTTGAACTCTGCTAGATCTCTCCACTTGAGCATACTCCTTGAACTTCTCGTCACGACCCATAGACATGCTTTGTAGTTGCATGCGAGTGGGTGTCAATTCAGCATTGTACTCATACTGTCTGTAGAAAGCATCAGCTAAGTCACTCCAAGTACGGATACGATCATTCTCTAGCTGATATTACCATTCCAACTGGGTTCCGGACAAACTCTCTTGAAAATAGTGCATCCACAACTTTCTGTCATCAGTGTGGGGATTGATCTTCTGGACATAGGACTTCAAATGCAGCTTAGGGCAAGACATGCCATCATACTTGGCAAAAGTAGGAACTTTGAGTTTGGGAGGAATCACAACACCAGGAACAAGACTCAGGTCATCAAAGTTCAGCCCGGACATCTTCAGGTTTTCCACAACATTCAGACGGTCTTCAAGTTGTTTGTACTTGTCATCTTCATCAGAGTGTTGGCTATAATCAGAGTGATCCTCTCCTCCTTTCTTTGGCTCACGCTGATCACCTTCATCACCCTTGGTACTCCCCTCGGTATGGACACTTCCTTCAGAGAGCTCGATACGGCTGACCACCTTAGGACCCCCTTTGAAACGTCTACCCATGTTGAGGAGACCAACAACCTTCTTCTTCTTGTTGATGAGCTTCTTCAAATCTTCTTGGCCTTGGACCAAGTTGGTGAACATCTGCTGAAACTGAACATTCTGAGCCTGGAGATCTTTGACAGTCTGTTCAAGAGCCATTTCTGCTAAAATAAATAGCGAGCAAATGAGAAAACCAATCTCCAATGTACCTGTGATGCAATGTTATGCTATGCTATGCGATGTTTATGCGAATGCAATGCAATGTTTTCAAGGACCTAAGAGATTTAAATTTGTTAGACAAGCAATGAACAAACATTTATTAGTACTTCTCATTATTCTTTTTCTTTTTAAGTACAAGAGATAGTTCAAAACAATAAAAAGAGAACATAAAAATCCTAAAGCTCTAAGTCTCCCATGGGCGCTTCCTCTTGGTGCCGATGTAGGCATTGATGTTTCGCTCCTCGTGAAGTAGCTTGGTCAACTCTAGCACTTTCTTCTCGCTTGCATAACACTGAGCTTCAAAGGTATCCCTCTCTTCCTTGAGCTGAATCCAGGATCGCTTCAAGTCTTCAAAATCAGTAGGCATGTCGGGATGGAGAACATATAGGTACGTCACCTATAGCAGTTCCATAATTCCTGGTAAAACTGGCGTGAATGGCATCATGAGGTTTTGAGCTCGAGCTCGCACCCATTTGAGGTAAGGTTCCCAAGGAATGGGGTTCGGGTGCCCCAAAGTCTTGGTATCAGTCTTCTTTACCATGCCCCAAGCGTGTATAAACCTTCGTCGGTAATTCTGGAGATCGTGATTGTAATCGAACACAATATCTTGGAGAAGGATATCATGTGGACCATCTCTTCGAGCAAAACCAAACTGACGTAGAGCTAGAGAAGGGTTGTAAGTAATACCTCCCCTTATACCAAGTAGTGGTACATTAGGGAATTCTCCACAACGCTCAATGAATGTGAAGTCCTTTTGAGAGAAGAGATTCCAACGGATATCGGAGTGAGAGAATGACATCAATCTTTGAGACCATCTCAACCTTTGTTCATTTTTCAAAACTGATGGAGGAAGGTGCGAAATAAACCACCTTGAAAGTAACGGTACACAACACATGAGAGTTCCTTGTCGCTTAGTAGTACGAGTGTGGAGAGAATGAAGGATATCTCCAAGTAAGGTAGGCACAGGATTGCGGGTAAGAAACAACTTGATGGCATTGACATCTATGAATTGATCCGAATTAGGAAATAGAACCAAACCATAAATTAGCAAGGCCACAATGCTCTCAAATGCATGGAAACTCATAACTTTGAGGAATTCTCGGGCTTTCTTGATTAAGAACTTGGAAAGTAAACCCTTAACTCCACTTCTAGTTTCCCAATTGGCTTCAATGTCTGAGCGCTTAAGATGTAAAGCGGATGCGATATCTTCGAACTTAGGAACCTTTTCCAAACCGGTGAATGGCATTTGATCAAGAATAGGTATCCCAAGTAGCTTAGAGAACTCTTCCAAGGTAGGAACTAACTGATAATCTGGAAATGTAAAGCAATGGTGTTTCGGATCAAAGAACTGGAATAGGACATGCATCATATCTTCTTCAAAACCAGAGATAACCAAATCAAGCAGATAACCATGTCTTTTGATGAACTGAGCATGGTCGGGAATTTCTGAAACCAATTCTTTGAGCTGAGAAGGGATACCCATGAAGTTGATTCGGATAGTCTTTCTAGAAGCCATAATCCCTACAAAACAGAGCAAAGATAAATCCCTAGGTCCTTGAAATAGTTAGAAATGATATGCAATGCAAATGATGTCATGATGTCATGTTTAGCACACAGTCATACCCCAAAATTTGCCCTCCATCTTCTCAAAAAGATTTCATACATCTATGCCCAAGGACTCCTCAAGAGTTGATCAGACAAACTCTCTCCTAGGCGATCAACCCAAACTAGGGTTTGGTATCTCTCAAGTCAAGATGAACTTCCAACATCTCCAATGGCCTTCATGCCTCCTCATATGCTTCAAAGATTCTCCATGTCAAGTTTCAAGCCTCACAAGTCAAGTTTCCTCAGACAATTGTTCAGATGGTTGAAAATCGGGTGTATTGGACAAAAAGTCAACTGTGGGCAACATACAGTCAAAACTTCTGATTTTTGGTCAACATCCTCATTTTGAAGTAACATTCATCATTTGATCAAGGGTTGATCATGATTCATCAAGAAAACTCAAGATTTGCTCAAAAGTCAAACTTTCTAAATTAGGGTTTCTAGATGAAAAGTCAACTGAACTTTGACTGATCATAACTTTCTCATACTTTCTCAGAAATTTTCCCACCAAAGCTCATTTTGAAGGAAATTCAATTCTCTACAACTTCATGTCTCACAAGAATGTCCAAAAAATGCTTCATTTGAGAGGTATAGCTCAAAACATTATAGGTCATTTTCAAAGTCAACAAAAAGTCAACTTTTTGATTTGAAGATATATTGAGCATGGTAACTCCAATTGAGATGAGACCAAAGACATTGGTTAGAGGACTCTTAGAGCTTTCCAAAAAGTCCAAGAACACTAAAAAATGTGGAAAATTGAGCAAGATACACTATTCGAAGTTGGGCAATTTTGAACAATTGCAAAAGGACATTTTGGTCAAATTGCAAAATTTTCCAAATGGGCCTATAATCTTTTGATCCAAACTTGTTCATGACAATATTTTTGACCCATAAATGCTTGACCATGGCAATTTTCTATTTTATTGATTTTATTTTGAATTTTAGAACATTTAATTCAAAATTAAATTATATAAAATATGAAAATCATATTTTTCTAAGAAGAGTGATTTTATATGTTCCTTAATGTCCAAGAAAGCCCAAGATACTTTCCAAATTGCAAGCCATGGCATTGATGAGAAAATCATATTTTCTTCAAAATTTGATTTGTTTTTATGGGAAAATATTTGCACAATCAATAAGCAATCTTTTTTCACTCCTTTTGCCATCCAATTTTCCTCTATAAATACTCAGCAATACAGCCAGCCACAAGGACGAAACCCTAACCTAAAAACAAACCCAAACTCTTGCAAAAATTTTCTCAATTCTTGAAAATTCGAATTTTATTCTCCAGCAAGTTTCAGCCAAAGCCATCCATCTAAACTTGCTCAGGAGGTTCCCAGGAGTCAAAAACATCCATCGCTCGAAGCCCAGGCTGCCCAGATCGTGCACAAGAACATACTCCGATTTGGTATATTTTGAAATTCGAATTTCATTATTCATGCATTGTTAACGTTTCTTGTGTGTTTGTATCGATCCAGGATGCTTGTTAGGTCATGAATGAAGCCTTACATGCAAGCTTAGACGTGTAGAACTCAGATCACCATAGCTAGGGCATTTGATGTTTGATTCGAACCGGTTCATCAGATTGTTTTCGGAGAAACTAAGGCCACCAATGGATTCGTAGGGTCCGATTTAGAGGGTAGGGTCTTCTTTTCATTTAATTCCGTGTTTTGCGGTTTGAATTTTGTTTGATCGGAGAAGGCGGCGGAGCTAGGGCTCGGCGTTGACTTCGATCGACTCGGCGTGGCTTGCGTGGCGTCATGGCGCATCTGATTCGTTCTCTTTCCACATGGACCCCACGTGCGACTCGGTTTGACTCCAACTCGGGACACGCGTACTTTTATAAACCATTCTTGGTGATTCCATGACACCAAGTGCAAGCCGTCCCGATGGTTAAGGCGTTGTTTGAGGAGATTCTCGGAGGTCATGGGTTCGATCCTCACTGCACCGTTTTCATTCTTTTCAAAACTCTCCTATTTTTCTATTTTCCATATTTCTTATTTATTTAATATTTTGCATTGTTTTAATTATTTTCATGATTTTTATTCTGCATTAAAAAATTACCAAAATATAATTTTCTTTTTGCATTTACATTCTAAAAATATTTATTTAATTTTATAAATTAAAAAATATCTTTTTGCATGCATATTTATTTTTATTTTTATTTTAGTATTTAAATCATTATAAATTCATTTTAAATTATTATTTATGCATTAAAAAATCCCAAAAAAATTATTTTAATATATTTATCTTATTTCCAGCATATATTAATTTTCTCATATTAAAAACTTGCATTTTTCTAACATTTTTCCTCTTATTCAATTCATCTCGTATTTTCCGATTTCTTATTCTTTCACAGGTTGCTCCGACTCGGACGTTTTCTTTTCATCGTTTTATTTTTCCAATAATGTAATTGCTCATGGGTTGTAATAGTTTTAATTAGGACTTTATTTTCCGCATTTTAAATTATGTATCTGCCCCAAAGCCATGTAATAGCGTAGGTTTATCTTTCCGCACCTTTACATTTCCGCTTTTACATTCCGCATTTTACTTTCCGCACCCTATCAATTGCTAGTAATTAGGCGTGTATGGCAAGATAAAATTGAACATAGCCCACTAATCTTCAAGATAAAATATCTGAAATCAACACACTTCTCTCACACACGCACCCCTTAGGGAAATTCTCTCTCGATGCCTTTCGATTTCAAAATGGTCATGTCCTCGAACATAGAGGTATCTTACCGTTGCCTTCAAACAAATCATCATAGTCCCCGATACAAAGATCATCGGACCCACGATGTCGCCTCCGAATACATGATCTTGACCCTCGATTGTCGCCTCGAAAATGATGATAGTCCCCGAATGTGCTAGGATACTTCCTACAAGTTGCTTTCTATGACCATCCGATGTCCCAGAATGTCCCATTTACATCCAACAAATGGAGTTACCTACCAACTAATGGTATGGATAGCGCTATTCTAAAGGAACGTAAAATAAACACGAAAAGACCAATTACGAGTAAGTATCGACTTTTAGTTGCTCGCTCTATCAAAATACTTTTCACACTCACACTTTTGTCAAGGTTCAAACTCTTTTCAAAACGAAACATTTCCGAACACTTTGTATACATTCACATGAATCATTACAAAGTCAAAGCGAAATATCTTTTCAAAACATTTTCAAACACAGAAAGCAATTTTAAAGTGATCTAGAGCAACTAAGAGCCGTAGATAACTACGGATGGAAAGGGTGCTAATACCTTCCATAACCATTCTCCGAACTCAGAATCTAACGAAGGTCTTTTTCTGTTACTTTTACCTTCCCTTAATTGGATAAAAATAAAAGTCGGTGGCGACTCTTGCTATCCGCATATTTGGATACAAAAATCCTACAAAGTCAGTTCACCGTATTACAATTATACCTTGTTGATGCCTCGATAAAATGGCAATTTTTATGTTGGGAGTTCTACTCTAATGATACCAAATGCATATGCATTATGTTGAGTTGCATAGTTGTGCCACATTTGAAGATGTATATTCTAAGTTGTTATGTTGATGAGTTGTATGTTAAAGTTGCAGTTATTATTAAGTAGTGTTGATTTAAGTTGTTACGTTGATTGATTTAAGTTGTCAGTTCACCGTATCACAGAACTGGCGACTCTGCTGGGGAAACACCTAAAAGAGAGAGTTACCTTAGGGATTTCTAGATAACTTTTATTGCTTTTTGTTTGACTTGTATGCTTTATCTTTAAGGGTCGCTTGGGTATTATATTGTTGGGGGATCCTACACCCGGATCCGGGTTTCCTTTTAGGTAAGTGGCATTAGATCATCGCGACCGCTAGACGTATAACTACGCGGTCAACATGATGGCTACGTTAGCGTGACACTTTGGTTGCCCCGATACTCTTCATTCCCAAGTTGAAGAAAGTATTTGGCTTCTGCGTGGTGTCATCAAGCGCTAACTAAACTTTTAGAACCTTAATTGACCCATCTTGGCCATTAGAAGGTAGTGAGATGGCCGGCTTTGGTGTAGACCGAGGTTGGTTGATACTCGATGCTCGCTCATTGAGATTAGACTTTTGGGACATTTTCGATCGACCACTTGGCGTCGTATTGAAATAAGCGCCTCGAGAAAGATCGTGATATGAGATTCCTAGAACCGGTTACTATTATAGGACAGGATGAACCAACTCAAACTTTTGGTGGGGTAATCACCTATACCTCATGCAAGCCTTAAACTAGGCTCATTGTGTGAATTGTTTGTGTGTGCTAAACATGACATCATGACATCATCCATTGCATATCATTTCTAACTATTTCAAGGACCTAGGGATTTATCTTTGCTCTATTTTGTAGGGATTATGGCTTCTAGAAAGACTATCCGAATCAACTTCATGGGTATCCTTCTCAACTCAAAGAATTGGTTTGAAATTCCGACCATGCTCGGTTCATCAAAAGACATGGTTATCTACTTGATTTGGTTATCTCCGGTTTGGAAGAAGATATGATGCATGTCCTATTCCAGTTCTTTGATCCAAAACACCATTGCTTTACATTTCCAGTTATCAGTTGGTTCCTACCTTAGAAGAGTTCTCTAAGCTACTTGGGATACCTATTCTTGACCAAATGCCATTCACCGGTTTGGAAAAGGTTCCTAAGTTCGAAGACATCGCATCCGCCTTACATCTTAAGCGCGACATTGAAGCCAATTGGGAAACTAGAAGTGGAGTTAAGGTTTACTTTCCAAGTTCTTAATCAAGAAAGCCGAGAATTCCTCAAAGTTATGAGTTTCCATGCATTTGAAACATTGTTGCCTTGCTAATTTATGGTTTGGTTCTATTTCCTTCGGATCAATTCATAGATGTCAATGCCATCAAGTTGTTTCTTACCCGCAATCCGCCTACTTTACTTGGAGACATCCTACATTCTCTCACACTCGTACTACTAAGCGACAAGGAACTCTCATGTGTTGTATCGTTACTTTCAAGGTGGTTTATTTCGCACCTTCCTCCATCGGTTTTGAAGAATGAACAAAGGTTGAGATGGTCTCAAAGATTGATGTCACTCTCTCATTCCGATATCCGTTGGAATCTTTTCTCTCAAAAGGACTTCACATTCATTGGCGTTGTGGAGAATTCCCTAATGTACCACTACTTGGTATAAGGGAGGTATTACTTACAACCCTTCTCTAGCTTTACGTCGGTTTGGTTTTGCTCGAAAGATGGTCCATGATATGCTTCTCCAAGATATTGTGTTCGACTACAATCACGATCTCGAATTACCGGCGAAGGTTTATACATGCTTGGGACATGGTAAAGAGGCGATACCAAGACTTTGGGGCACCGAACTCCATTCCTTGGGAACCTTACCTCAAATGGGTGCGAGCTCGAGCTCAAAACCTCATGATGCCATCCACGCTTTTACCATAATTATGGAACTGTTGCTATAGGTGGCGTACCTATGATGTTCTCCATCTGACATGCCTACTGATTTTGAAGACTTGAAGAGATCACGGATTGATTAAAGAAGAGGATACCTTTGAAGCTCGATATGCAAGTGAGAAGAAAGTTCTAGAGTTGACCAAGCTACTTCATGAGGCGAAACATCAACTTACATCGGCACCAAGAGGAAGCGCCCATGGGAGACTTAGAGCTTTAGGATGTTTATGTTTTCTTTTATTGCTTTGAACTATCTCTTGTACTTAAAAGAAAAAGAATAATAAAAAGAGTACTAATAAATGTTTGTTCATTGCTTGTTTAACAAATTTAAATCTCTTAGGTCCTTGAAAACATTGCATAGCATAGCATAAACATTGCATCACGGTACATTGGAGATTGGTTTTCTCATTTGCTTGCTATTTATTTTAGCGAAACTTGGTCAAAGATCTCCAGCTCGAATGCTCGGTTTGTTGGATGTTCACCACTTGGTCCAAGGCCAAGAAGATTTGAAGAAACTCATCAACAAGAAGAAGAAGATTGGTCTCCTCAACATGGGTAGACGTTCAAAGGGGTCCTAAGGTGGTCAGCCGTATCGAGCTCTCTGAAGGAAGTGTCCATACCGGGGAGTACCAAGGGTGATGAAGGTGATCGTGAGCCAAAGAAAGGAGGAGAGGATCACTCTGATTATAGCCAACACTCGATGAAGATGACAAGTACAAACAACTCGAAGACCGTCTGAATCTTGTGGAAAACTTGAAAATGTCCGGGCTGAATTTTGATGATCTAAGTCTTGTTCACGGTGTGATTCCTCCCAAGTTCAAGGTTCCTACTTTTGCTAAGTATGATGGCATGTCTTGCCTAAGCTGCATTTGAAGTCCTATGTCCGGAAGATCAATCCCCATGATGAGGAAAGTTGTGGATGCACTATTTTCAAGAGTTTGTCCAACCCAGTTGGAATGGTACTATCGACTGAAATGACCGTATCCGTACTTGGGTGACTTAGCGATGCTTTCTGAGCGATATGAGTACAATCTGAATTGACACCCACTCGCATGCAACTACAAAGCATGTCTATGGGTCGTGACGAGAAGTTCAAGGGTATGCTCGAAGTGGAGATCTAGCGGCGAGTTCAACCACCCTTGTCCAATAGGGAGTTGGTTGATATGTTCATGGGAACAGCAGGCCGTTCTTCAATCATCGATTGGAAATTCTTCATCCGGATTCACCGTGATATTGACGATGACGCATTGAAGCTGGTATCAAAGTGGGAAGATCCATGTAGTCATCTTGAACACTGCGAAGAAACCTTTTGGTGCTAAGAAAGAAGTTAATCTTGTGTATGGTCGAGAAAAGCCGAGCCAAGACCGACCGTGCTCAATCTGTAGGCGGTTGTGATCTCGATCCTACATCGGCACAACCTCGGTGAGACAACAGCGTGGCAGGCGCCCGAAGGCAGTTCACAGATCAACATGCCATTGTCGCAAGCCTTGCAACACATGTTGAGCGAGTGATTACCTTGGGATCCTCCTCGGAATGTCAACACCTCTCCAGTACAATCCTAATGCTAAGTGTGCTTACCATTCCAACAGCCAGGCACGACGACAATTGTTGGGCTCAGAAGAACAAGATTCAAGATATGATTGAAGCTAAGCGATTGAGTTTGATCCTCTGTTGAGACTCGAATGTGATCAACGCGCTATGCTAACCATGACAAGAGTTCCAATCTTTGTTGGTGACAATACTTATGTTTTCAACATAGATGACTTGACCATTCCTCGATGGTATTAAGAAGAATTTGTTTGCAAGCCGGTGTCAATCCGGGATGCCGGAGAATTGTCGTTGGTGCCCATCCGCGCTGATGGTTGTGCTTGGTTGAGAAGACGTGTTCGATGCATGATGGATAACCGTGAGATACTATTTACGAAACCACTGTGCGGAAGTGTGAAGAAATGTCTAAGTTGAAGATTGACAATGCGAGCAGCTGCACCATCGTATATGGGATACCTTGGGAGCCAAGTGGAAAGTATGATTACATGGTGAAGTACTGTCCTGATAGTTACAAGATTCCTATTGAAGATGTTAAGGCGACGGATGGGGTGACGATTTCCCGAAGACTATCTGATGTTAACACAATAAGGATTTCCTCTGCGATCCTGTGCCTAGGTGGCACCTCTCATTATCACTTCTCCAGGCCAGTTCCATATTCCTCGACAAGGCTATCCCTTGGAATTATGGGTGATGTTTACTATCATGGCGTCAAACAAGACCCTCGACCATTGAAGATCTTCTGCTGAAGTTTCCATTCACGACATCGACATCACCGGATCGATGGGTGACCCGAGCCGGAAGGGTATTCTCTCGAGATCTCTCCTCCAAAAGACACTGCGACTCCAGCTCGCATTCCATTACTCAATCAATATCCCAGCTAGAGGAAAGAACCGGTGACTCATCACCTTTCGACGAGTACCAAAGGAAGTTCTGAAGACACCTCAAACAAGAAATGGAGGAAATTACGAGATCATCAAGAAGAGTGATTACAATGTTGTGGAGCAGTTAGGAATGAGACTCAGTCCAAGATATCCATGCTCGCTTTGCTCTTGTGCTCAGGGCTCATGCTAATGCCTTGGTGAAGTTTGAAGAATGCTCATGTACCGCAAGACACTACCAGATCGATTCGAAGTTTGTATTGCTAGCACGGCTGCCAACAACGGCCTAGGCTTCTCGATCTTGATTTGACTCCTGGGAAAGAAACATAACAAAGCCTTGCACATCTGTTGAATGCAAGGTACTACCTATCTCATGTTTTGGTTGACACGGTTACGCTCGAATATCCTACCGAAGGCGCTTTTGATCGACTTGATGTCGAAGGGTTGGTTACGAGACCAGTGACATTATCGTGAGAGCTTTTGATGGTTCTAAGCGCGATGCTTGCTTGAGCTCACTCTTTGTTAAAGTCGGTTCCGGACTTTTGATTCCACTTTCTTTGTCATGGACATCCGTCCGACTTATTCTTGCCTACTTGGGCGCCCTTGGATACATGGGGCGGTATTACCTCTACCTTACATCGAGTGAAGTACCGGTGAAGGGAAGGTTGTCACGGTATGTGGTGAAGAAGAGTATATGGTCGGTCATCTCAGTCATTCCGATACCTTGAGATGGAGGTGAATTCTTGAGACTCTGTCAAGCTTTTGAAACAATACCAGTCATGCTGTTGACTCTCCGTCCTCCGAAGTTACACAAGCTCCACCTAGAATGGCCTCATTGAAAGATGCTCAAGCTCTGTTGAACAAGGAGGTAGTGCTATTTGGGGACAGCTCCTAATCTTCCTTTCAAATTTGACAAGGCTGGTTTAGGCTTCACCATCAAGGTCGAAGATGATCGCCATGAGCGTGCGGCCAACTTCCTTTCGCATCGGCCAAGTGGAATCCATGCTATAGAAGACGATGACAACGACTTGACATCAGCAAGTGGATCTTCCACTCGGATCATGGGCTCGGCAATTGGAAGGCGAAGGCGTCATACCAATCTCCTTTAGCGAGTAATTGCTCTTGTTTTGTTTTGCTTTTCGTATTTCTTTATGTTTTGAACAATAAACTTTGAAAGCCTAGTGCCTTGCCGGGCATCATGGCTCGTTCGAGGTTATTATCATCGTTTGCGTATTTTCATTCAATAAATTCGTTGGACTTTTGCATTCAATTGTTTGTTTTCTTTCTTTTACTTTATCACCCTTCAAAAGCTATGTGTTCTTACACACACCGTGATACAACTGCGAATCACTCGAATCTCGTTAATAACAGCTATGCTAGTGCTAAATATGACTTGATAATCCGATCTACCAAGCCGAAGGCGAAAGTGAGGAAGATTGTGAAGTGCAGGAGAACTTGCGGTACTCACAAGAAGAAGCGAGTTATCTGACCACCACGAAGACAAGTTGAGGTTGTGAATTTGAGTCTTGTGAAGGCAGAAAAGAGATCAAGATAGGGCGGGTCTTGAGAACAGTGTTAAAGAAAGGTTGATTCGGATGCTACGAGACTATATTGAGGTTTTGCTTGGTCATACGAAGACATGCGGGTTTAGACATTGATATTGTGGTACCGATTGCCGACAAAGAAGGTTTCTCTCGGTGAAACAGAAGGTTAAATCCATGCGTCTGAGATGTCGGAGAAAATCAAAGCCGAAGTTATGGGCAGTTCAACGCTTTCTTAGCCGTTACTTCCTATCCCGTGGGTTGCTAATGTGGTACCCGTGCCTAAGAAGGATGGTAAAATACGAATGTGTGGGATTAGAGATCGAACAAAGCGAGTCCGAAAGGCGATTTCCACTTCCTCATATTGATGTTCGGTTGACAACACCGCTCAGCATAAGGTTTTCTCCTTCATGGATGGTTTCTCCGGTTACAATCGAGATCAAAATGGCTCCACGAAGACATGGAAGACTACTTTGTTACGGTGGGGCACTTTCGCTACAAGGTTATGCCGTTCGGATGAAGAGCAGCGCCACTTATCGCGTGCTATGGTAACATTATTTCATGACATGATTCATCACGAGATAGAGGTCTCGTCGGCGACATGATAGCTCGATCCGCGGTGAAGAAGAACATCTTGATCATTTGCGAAACTATTTGATAGTTGAAGAAGTACAGATTGAGACTTAATCCTAACAAGTGCACCTTTGGAGTCGGATCCGGAAAACTCCTAGGGTTTGTTGTCGATGGAAAGGTATTGAAGTTGATCCGCCAAGGTTAAAGCTATTCAAGAGATGCCCGCCTGCAGAGAAGGAAGTCGAGGTTTCTTGGGCCGATTAAACTACATTGCGATTCATTGCACACTAACGCTACTTGAGCCAATCTTCAAGTTACTAAGAAAGATCAAGTAGTGGAATGGAGCAGCGATTGCGGATCGCTTTTGACAAAATCAAGGAGTACCTAGAATCCTCCTATCACGATGCCGCCCGAAGGAAGACCTCTTATCATGTACTTGCGGTGTTAGAGAACTCAATGGGGTGTGTGTTGGGGCAACATGGCGAGTCAGTCGAAAGAGCATGCAATATACTACCTTAGCAAAAGTTTACCGGTGTGAAACAAGATACTCCACTCGAGAAAACTTGCGCTTTAGCTTGGGCTGCTCGCCGGCTAAGGCAGTATATGTTGACTCACTACCTTATTGATTTCCAAGATGGATCCGATAAAATACATCTTTGAGAAACCAGCTCTCTCGGAAGAATAGCAAGATGGCAAATGATCTTGACCGAATATGACATCAGTACACTTCTCGAGCGATCAAAGGAAGTGGTAGCCGATCATTTGGCTCATCAAGCCGTAGATGACTATCGTCTATGCAGGTTCAATTTCAGGCGAAGATGTTTTACTAGTTACAGATTAGCGAAGAACCGGGCCAGACGAAGGACTGAACAAGGATCCCGATGGACTATGGTTTTGATGGAGCCTCAAACACACTTGGCAATGGCATTGGCGCCATCATTACATCCCCTACAGCGGACATCGCCTTTCACCATGATTATGTTTGATTGCACCAACAACATGGCGGTCTGAGCGTGCATCATGGGTATCAAAGTGCTATTGACTTAAGAATCAAGTTCTTACAAGTGTATGGAGACTCGACTTTAGTGATCGATCGATTAAGGCGAGTGGGATACGAAGCATCCAAATCTCATTCCATATCGAGAGCATGTTGAGTTTGATCCCCTACTTGATTACTTTTGATCACATTCCACGAGAAGAGAATCGGTTGGCGGGCATTGGCTACTATGTCGTCTATGTTCAAGGTTAGATGGGACAACGAGGCTCCCGGATCATCATTGAAATTTGTGAACCAGCGTATTGTTATGAGCTTGATACGAAGAGAAACCTTGGTACTATGGCGTGAAGAGGTATCTTGAGACTCAGGAATATCCAGAGGGCATCATTAATGATAAAGTTCATGAGAAGATTTGCTTCCAAATTCTTTCTAGCGACATCTTATACAAAGCGCAACCACGACTTGCTTACTCCATTGTAGTAGACCAGCGAACGCAATGCGTATCATGGAAGAGTTACACGAAGGCGAATTTGGTACCACTCCGGTTGGACACACCATGGCTAAGAAGATTTTGAGAACGAGTTACTATTGGTCCACCATGGAAGCGATTGTCACGCTATGCTCGATCTTGTCACAAGTGCCAGTTATGCCGACAAAGTACGTACCTCGGTACCTCTGAATGTTTTAACTTCTCCTTGGCCTTTCGCAATGTGGGGCATTGACATGATTGGAGATTAAGCCCGACTTCCAATGGACATCGTTTCATCCTTGTGGCAATTGACTATTTCACCAAGTGGGTAGAAGCGACCTCGTGCGCATGTTACCAAGAATGTTGTGGCTCGATTCATCAAACATAATCTTATCGTCGGTATGGCACTCCCGAAAGGATTATCACGATAACGGTTCCAATCTCAACAACAAGATGATCCTTGAACTACGCAGCGATTCAAGATCAAGCATCACAATTCATCTCCTTATCGGCCTAAGATGAATGGCGCGATGGAAGCCGCCAACAAGAACATTAAGAAGATTATCTGAGAGATGATGTGACTTACAAAGATTGGCACGAGATGTTACCATTTGCTCTCCATGGTTATCGCACTTGACGACGAACGCGGCAACCCCCTTCTCTCTTTATCTGTATGGAAGCCGTCTTACCCATCGAGGTTGGATACCCTCGACGAGTCCTCCGGGGGCGAGTTAGCGAAGGCGATTGGGTTCGACTCGCCTTGACCGGATCTTGATTGATGAGAAGCGACTCGCGTCCATCGCCATGGACGGTTATCGAGCGAATGATCGAGCATTTAACAAGAAGGTCAAACACGAGTCTACCAAGTTGGTGATCTAGTAGTCAAGCGCATCATTCTTCCACAAGGTGATCCAGGGCAAATGGACTCCCACTTACGAGGGACCGTTTGTAGTCAAGGCAGTATTTTCGGCGGAGCTATGATACTTAGCACCATGGATGGCGAGACTTCCACACCACATGAGCAGACATAGTCAAAAATACTACGCATAAAGAGACCCGCTAGGTTTGAACCTAGGCAAAAAGGGTATCCATTGGTAGAAAACCCGAAAGGCGGTCTAGGCAAAGTTAGGGATTTAAGCGTCGACTATGTCTCTTCGGATCATCCTTCCGGACTACTATCGCATTCAAGATTCAAATGGCGAAGATCGAGTCTACTCACTTTCTACCGCAGCAAGGAGATGAGATAGTTGAAATATATGAGTACTAGCATAGTTGGAACCTAACGAGATTGTTTCCATAGCTTTTACCTTTCTTGTGTACAAACTACTTGGCCATCATACCTTTCAAATAAATCTGACTTCTTTCTCTTTACAATTTACATTGTTGTTTGCAATAAGTCCAACGTTTGCTTTGAATGATTATACACATTTGACAATAAAATCTCTGCAAACATACGAAAAGTGAATATGCAAAAGTACTTACTACGGGTTCGGGGTGGGATGGCGCGAAAGTCACAAATAGTTCCCAGGGCATAAAGGTGTCACTCACAACACACCTTCCCAGTGTATAAGGAATCCACAGTAGCAATTCCACTCAATCGAGCAACGTTACATCAGTCTCTAAGCAGTAACACTTCATCCCCAGCGGATATTTCTCAATTTTCTCCCCAGCAGCGGTATCCAGACTCGAAACTTGGTCAGATAGTGCATCGGAGGAAACATACACCTTTTATTCCCCAGCCAGAGATTGCAACGGACTCCAGACTCTTCAAGCCCGGTCTCTCAGCAACCATCAAATGCTTTCCAGCGAGATCTACACTCGAAATCCCCAGTAGAGCACCTCCTAAATCTCTTCAGCAGGATCTACATACAAGGTCCTCAACAGATCGCCTCCCAGACTCTCCTCAGCAGGGTCTATATATGAGATCTCCAAACAACGAGCCTCTCAAATCTCTACCTTCCTCAACAACGTCTAGGCCCAAGACTTGGTCAGATAGTGCATCGAGGAATCCAGGATATCTTTCTTCTCCTTCAAAAGCAGGGTTCTCACCTACTCGATTCCCAGTGAAGTCAAATCTTCAAGCAGAATATCCGCATCTTCTTCAAGATGGATATGTTTTGAAATATCACAACATTCATCATTCATACATTTCTCATAAAAGTCATAATTCATGCATATGTCATCCATATACACTGTCATGCATCATACTTCGCATAAGACTAACAAATATTCTATCAAAGTTTTTCTTGTTTTCTCCAAAGCAGTATGATCATTCGGTAAACAGGTCGAGATTAAGCCCCGAGCCGGAAAACTATCGAAGACCGCCTTAAGCAGGTCCAGATTAAGCCCGAGCCGCGGAAAACTATCGAAAGACCGCCTCCGATAGTCGGTCGATTAAGCCCCGAACCGACGGGAAAACTATCCGAAAGACCACCTCTGGTTATCCTCCGATAACAGGCAATGGATCAACACCCGACGCACAACAGGGAAGCTATCCACATTCTTGCCAACTACAATCTCTCCCAGATTAATCGGTAGATTTATTCGATTATCACGACTCTGAGTCTAGCGTGCGACTCGATTGCCTTGGATGGCATCTTAAGCCCATCTCCGACTATTTGTCAACATCTCTTCACTCTCAGAATGCTGCATATATGGTTAAAAATCAATACAAACCAATAACCTCATTCAAGGTGAACACGAAGTCTAACGTCGACTCCTTCGGATGGCATCTTAAGCCCATCTCTCTCCATTCCGGGAACATCTCTGAGTCTAACGTCGACTCACTCTCCGGCATCGACCTTTCTAGATGGCATCTTAAGCCCATCTCCGGCTCTCTCTTGACAACCTCGAGTCTAGCGTACGACTCGTTCCCCAGTGAAGTCTCAACTTCTCCAAATGGCATCTGTAAGCCCATTCCGCATCATCCACCAGCGGCGGTGCAAATTTTCGGTGTACTCGGTGTTCAATCATCTTCTACCTCCGGTCACGAAGACAAGCATGTCAATCTAACCCTTCGGTACAAGAAGATTGAACAGGGGCAATTGTCCCCAAAATTTGCCCTCCATCTTCTCAAAAGATTTCATACATCTATGCAGGACTCCTCAAGAGTTGATCGACAAACTCTCTCTAGGCATCAACCCAAACTAGGGTTTGGTATCTCTCAAGTCAAGATGAACTTCCAACATCTCCAATGGCCTTCATGCCTCCTCATATGCTTCAAAGATTCTCCATGTCAAGTTTCAAGCCTCACAAGTCAAGTTTCCTCGAACAATTGTTCGGATGGTTGAAAATCGGTGTATTGGACAAAAAGTCAACTGTGGTCAACATACAGTCAAAACTTCTGATTTTTGGTCAACATCCTCATTTTGAAGTAACATTCATCATTTGATCAAGGGTTGATCATGATTCATCAAGAAAACTCAAGATTTGCTCAAAAGTCAAACTTTCTAAATTAGGGTTTCTAGATGAAAAGTCAACTGAACTTTGACGATCATAACTTTCTCATACTTTCTCGAAATTTTCCACCAAAGCTCATTTTGAAGGAAATTCAATTCTCTACAACTTCATGTCTCACAAGAATGTCCAAAAATGCTTCATTTGAGAGGTATAGCTCAAAACATTATAGGTCATTTTCAAAGTCAACAAAAGTCAACTTTTGATTTGAAGATATATTGAGCATGGTAACTCAATTGAGATGAGACCAAAGACATTGGTTAGAGGACTCTTAGAGCTTTCCAAAAGTCCAAGAACACTCAAAAATGTGGAAAATTGAGCAAGATACACTATTCAGAAGTTGGGCAATTTTGGACAATTGCACAAAAGGACATTTGGTCAAATTGCAAAATTTTCCAAATGGGCCTATAATCTTTGATCAAACTTGTTCATGACAATATTTTGACCCATAAATGCTTGACCATGGCAATTTTCTATTTTATTGATTTTATTTTGAATTTTAGAACATTTAATTCAAAATTAAATTATATAAAATATGAAAATCATATTTTTCTAAGAAGGAGTGATTTTATATGTTCCTTAATGTCCAAGAAAGCCCAAGATACTTGCCAAATTGGTGCAAGCCATGGCATTGATGAAAAATCATATTTTCTTCAAAATTTGATTTGTTTTATGGGAAAATATTTGCACAATCAATAAGCAATCTTTTTCCTCCTTTTGCCATCAATTTTCCTCTATAAATACTCAATACTGACTGACCACAAGGGCGAAACCCAACCTAAAACAAACCCAAACTCTTGCAAAATTTTTCTCAATTCTTGAAAATTCGAATTTTATTCTCCGCAAGTTTCAATAAAGCCATCCATCTAAACTTGCTCGGGAGGTTCCAGTCAAAAGCATCCATCGCTCGAAGCCAGGCTGCCGGATCGTGCACAAGAACATACTCCGATTTGGTATATTTTGAAATTGAATTTCATTATTCATGCATTATTAACGTTTCTTGTGTGTTTGTATCGATCCAGGATGCTTGTTAGGTCATGAATGAAGCCTTACATGCAAGCTTAGGCGTGTAGAACTCGATCACCATTTAGGGCATTTGAACTGTTTGATTCGAACGGTTCATAATTGTTTCGAGGAAACTAAGGCCACCAATGGATTCGTAGGGTCGATTTAGGGGGGGTCTTCTTTTCATTTAATTCTTTATGTTTTGCGGTTTGAATTTTGTTTGATCGGAGAAGACGGCCGAGCTAGGGCTCGGCGTCGTTGACTTCGATCGACTCCGGCGTGGCTTGCGTGGCGTCATGGCGCATCTGATTCGTTCTCTTTCCATGGACCCCAGCGTCTTGACTCGGTTTGACTCAACTCGGGTCACGCGTACTTTTATAAGCCATTGCTTGTGATTCCATGACACCAAGTGCAAGCCGTCCGATGGTTAAGCGTTGTTTTGAGAGATTCTCCGGAGGTCATGGGTTCGATCCTCGCAGCAGGTTTTCATTCTTTTTCCAAAACTCTCCTATTTTTCTATTTTTCCATATTTCTTATTTATTTAATATTTTGCATTGTTTTAATTATTTTCATGATTTTTATTCTGCATTAAAAAATTACCAAAATATAATTTTCTTTTTGCATTTACATTCTAAAAATGTTTATTTAATTTTATAAATTAAAAAATATCTTTTTGCATGCATATTTATTTTATTTTATTTTAGTATTTAAATCATTATAAATTCATTTTAAATTATTATTTATGCATTAAAAAATCCCAAAAAAATTATTTTAATATATTTATCTTATTTCCAGCATATATTAATTTTCTCATATTAAAAACTTGCATTTTTCTAACATTTTTCCTCTTATTCAATTCATCTCGTATTTTCAGATTTCTTATTCTTTCACGAGTTGCTCCGATTCGGACGTTTCTTTTCATCGTTTTATTTTTCAATAATGTAATTGCTCATGGGTTGTAATAGTTTAATTAGGACTTTATTTTCCGCATTTTAAATTATGTATCGCCCCAAAGCCATGTAATAGCGTAGGTTTATCTTTCCGCACCTTTCTTTACATTCCGCATTTTACTTTCGCACCCTATCAATTGCTAGTAATTAGGCGTGTATGGCAAGATAAAATTGAACATAGCCCACTAATCTTCAAGATAAAATATAAAATCAACACACTTCTCTCACACACGCACCAGGGAAATTCTCTCGATGCCTTTCGATTTCAAAATGGTCATGTCCCTCGAGCGTGAGGTATCTAGCACCGTTGCCTTCCAAACAAATCATCATAGTCCCTTCGATACAAAGATCATAAGACCCGATGTCGCCTCCGAATACATGATCTTGACCCTCGATTGTCGCCTCGAAAATGATGATAGTCCCTTGAATGTGCTAGGATACTTCCTCAAGTTGCTTTCTATGACCATCCGATGTCCCGAATGTCCCATTTACATCCACAAATGGAGTTACCTACTAACTAATGGTATGGATAGCGCTATTCTAAAGGAATGTAAAATAAACACGCGACCAATTACGAGTGGGTAAATAAGTCTTTTAGTTGCTCGCTCTATCAAATACTTTTCACACCTCACACTTTTGTCAAGTTCAAACTCTTTTCAAACGAAACATTTCCGAACACTTTGTATACATTCCTACATGAATCATTACAAAGTCAAAGCGAAATATCTTTTCAAAACATTTTCAAACACACAGAAAGCAATTTTAAAAAGTGATCTAGAGCAACTAAGAGCCCGTAGATAACTACGAATGGAAAGGGTGCTAATACCTTTTCATAACCATTCTCCGAACTCGAGAATCTAACGAAGGTCTTTTTACATACTTTTACCTTCCCTTAATTGGATAAAAATAAAAGTCGGTGGCGACTCTTGCTATCCGCACATTTGGATACAAAAATCCTACAAAGTCAGTTCACCGTATCACAGAACTCGCGACTCTGCTGGGGAAACACCTAAAAGAGAGAGTTACCTTAGGGATTTCTAGATAACTTTTATTGCTTTTTGTTTGACTTGTATGCTTTATCTTTAAGGGTCGCTTGGGTATTATATTGTTGGGGGATCCTACACCCGGATCCGGGTTTCCTTTTAGGTAAGTGGCATTAGATCATCGCGACCGCTAGACGTATAACTACGCGGTCAACATGATGGCTACGTTAGCGTGACACTTTGGTTGCCCCGATACTCTTCATTCCCAAGTTGAAGAAAGTATTTGGCTTCTGCGTGGTGTCATCAGCGCTACTAAACTTTTAGAACCTTAATTGACCCATCTTGGCCATTAGAAGGTAGTGAGATGGCCGGCTTTGGTGTAGACCGAGGTTGGTTGATACTCGATGCTACGCTCATTGAGATTAGACTTTTGGGACATTTTCGATCGACCACTTGGCCGTCGTATTGAAATAAGCGCTGAGAAAGATCGTGATATGAGATTCCTAGAACCCGGTTACTATTATAGGACAGGATGAACCAACTCAAACTTTTGGTGGGGTAATCACCTATACCTCATGCAAGCCTTAAACATAGGCTCATTGTGTGAATTGTTTGTGTGTGCTAAACATGACATCATGACATCATCCGCATTGCATATCATTTCTAACTATTTCAAGGACCTAGGGATTTATCTTTGCTCATTTTGTAGGGATTATGGCTTCTAGAAAGACTATCCGAATCAACTTCATGGGTATCCCTTCTCAACTCAAAGAATTGGTTTGAAATTCCGACCATGCTCGATTCGTCAAAGACATGGTTATCTACTTGATTTGGTTATCTCGGTTTGGAAGAAGATATGATGCATGTCTATTCGGTTCTTTGATCCGAAACACCATTGCTTTACATTTCAGATTATCGGTTGGTTCCTACCTTAGAAGAGTTCTCTAAGCTACTTGGGATACCTATTCTTGACCAAATGCCATTCACGGTTTGGAAAAGGTTCCTAAGTTCGAAGACATCGCATCCGCTTACATCTTAAGCGCTCGGACATTGAAGCCAATTGGGAAACTAGGAGTGGAGTTAAGGGTTTACTTTCCAAGTTCTTAATCAAGAAAGCGAGAATTCCTCAAAGTTATGAGTTTCCATGCATTTGAGACATTGTTGCCTTGCTAATTTATGGTTTGGTTCTATTTCCTAACTCGGATCAATTCATAGATGTCAACGCCATCAAGTTGTTTCTTACCCGCAATCCGTGCCTACTTTACTTGAGACATCCTACATTCTCTCACACTCGTACTACTAAGCGACAGGAACTCTCATGTGTTGTATACGTTACTTTCCGGTGGTTTATTTCGCACCTTCCTCCATCGGTTTTGAAGAATGAACAAAGGTTGAGATGGTCTCAAAGATTGATGTCACTCTCTCATTCCGATATCCGTTGGAATCTTTTCTCTCAAAAGGACTTCACATTCATTGGCGTTGTGGAGAATTCCCTAATGTACCACTACTTGGTATAAGGGAGGTATCACTTACAACCCTTCTCTAGCTTTCGTCGGTTTGGTTTTGCTCGAAAGATGGTCCGCATGATATGCTTCTCCAAGATATTGTGTTCGACTACAATCACGATCTCGAATGCAAGCGAAGGTTTATACATGCTTGGGACATGGTAAAGAAGGCGATACCAAGACTTTGGGGCACCGAACTCCATTCCTTGGGAACCTTACCTCAAATGGGTGCGAGCTCGAGCTCAAAACCTCATGATGCCATCCACGCTGTTTTACGGTAATTATGGAACTGTTGCTATAGGTGGCGTACCTATCTTGTTCTTCATCCGACATGCCTCTGATTTTGAAGACTTGAAGAGATCACGGATTGATTAAAGAAGAGGGATACCTTTGAAGCTCGATGCTATGCAAGTGAGAAGAAAGTTCTAGAGTTGACCAAGCTACTTCATGAGGAGAAACATCAACGCTACATCGGCACCAAGAAGCGCCCATGGGAGACTTAGAGCTTTAGGATGTTTATGTTTTCTTTTATTGCTTTGAACTATCTCTTGTACTTAAAAAGAAAAAGAATAATAAAAAGAAGTACTAATAAATGTTTGCTCATTGCTTGTTTAACAAATTTAAATCTCTTAGGTCCTTGAAAACATTGCATAGCATAGCATAAACATTGCATCACAGGTACATTGGAGATTGGTTTTCTCATTTGCTCGCTATTTATTTTAGCAGAAATGGCTCTTGAACAAACTGTCAAAGATCTCAGCTCGAATGCTCGATTTCAGCGATGTTCACCGGCTTGGTCCAAGGCCAAGAAGATTTGAAGAAACTCATCAACAAGAAGAAGAAGGTTGTTGGTCTCCTCAACATGGGTGAGCGTTTCAAAGGGGTCCTAAGGTGGTCGGTAGTATCGAGCTCTCTGAAGGAAGTTTCCATACCGAGGGGAGTACCAAGGGTGATGAAGGTGATCAGCGTGAGCCAAATAAAGGAGGAGAGGATCACTCTGATTATAGCCAACACTCGATGAAGATGACAAGTACAAACAACTCGAGACCGTCTGAATCTTTGTGGAAAACTTGAAAATGTCCGGGCTGAATTTTGATGATCTAAGTCTTGTTCTGGTGTTGTGATTCCTCCCAGTTCAAAGTTCCTACTTTTGCTAAGTATGATGGCATGTCTTGCCCTAAGCTGCATTTGAAGTCCTATGTCGGAAGATCAATCCCCGATGGCGAGAAAGTTGTGGATGCACTATTTTCAAGAGAGTTTGTCGGAACCCGGTTGGAATGGTACTATCGGCTAGAAACGACCGTATCCGTACTTGGGTGACTTGGTGATGCTTTCTGAACAGTATGAGTACAATCTTGAATTGACACCCTCGCATGCAACTACAAAGCATGTCTATGGGTCGTGACGAGAGTTCAAGGAGTATGCTCGAAGTGGAGAGATCTAGCGGTGAGTTCAACCACCCTTGTCCAATAGGGAGTTGGTTGATATGTTCATGGGAACAACAGCGAGGCCCGTTCTTCAATCATCGATTGGAAATTCTTCATCCGGATTCACAGTGATATTGATGATGGCGCATTGAAGCTGGTATCAAGAGTGGGAAGATCCATGTAGTCATCTTGAACCTGCGAAGAAACCTTTTGGTGCTAAGAAAGTTAATCTTGTGTATGGTCGGAAAAGCCGAGCCAAGACCGTGCTCAATCGTGAGGCGGTTGTGATCTCGATCCTACATCAGCAACCTCGTGAGACAGCGTGCGAGCAGAAGGCAGTTCTGAAGATCAACATGCCATTGTCAAGCCTTGCAACACATGTTGAGCAGTGATTACCTTGAGGATCCTCCTCGGAATGTCAATACCTCCTCTCCAGTACAATCCTAATGCTAAGTGTGCTTACCATTCCAACAGCCGAGGGCGACAACGACAATTGTTGGGCTCACGAAGAACAAGATTCAAGATATGATTGAAGCTAAGCAGTTGAGTTTGATCCTCTGTTGAGACTCAGATGTGATCAGCGCCTATGCCTAACCATGACAAGAGTTCCAATCTTTGTTGGTGACAATACTTATGTTTTCAACATAGATGACTTGACCATTCCTCGATGGTATTAAGAAGAATTTGTTGCAAGCGGTGTCAATCCGGGATGCCGAGAATTGTCGTTGGTGCCCATCCGCTGATGGTTGTGCTTGGTTGAGAAGGCGTGTTCGATGCATGATGGATAACCGTGAGATACTATTTCGAAACCACTGTGCAGGTATGTGAAGAAATGTCTAAGTTGAAGATTGACAATCGACAGGCACCATCTGTATGGGATACCTTGGGGCAGCAATGGAAAGTATGATTACATGGTGAAGTACACATCACGATAGTTACAAGATTCCTATTGAAGATGTTAAAGCGACGGATGGGGTGACGATTTCCGAAGACTATCCGATGTTAACACAATAAGTTTCCTCTGCGATCCACATGCCTAGTGGCACCTCTCATTATCACTTCTCCAGGGTTCCATATTCCTCGACAAAGCTATCCCTTGGAATTATGGGTGATGTTTACTATCATGGCGTCAAGCAAGACCCTCGACCATTGAAGATCTTCTGCTTGAAGTTTCCATTCACATCGACAACATCACGGATCCGATGGGTGACCAGGCAGGAAGGGTATTCTCTCCGATCTCTCCTCCAAAGACACTGCGACTCCATTCGCATTCCAACTCAATCAATATCGGCTAGAGGAAAGAACGATGACTCATCTGCTCAACCAAGAAGTACCAAAGGAAGTTCTTGAAGACACCTCCAACAAGGAATGGAGAAATTAGAAGATCATCAAGAAGAGTGATTACAATGTTGTGGAGCAGTTAGGGAACTCAGTCCAAGATATCCATGCTCGCTTTGCTCTTGTGCTCGAGGCTCATGCTAATGCCTTGGTGAAGTTTAAAGAATGCTCATATATGCAAGACACTACCAAGATCGATTCGAAGTTTGTATTGCTAGCCTGGCCAACAACGGCCTAGGCTTCTCGATCTTGATTTGACTCCTGGAAAGAAACATAACAAAGCCTTGCACATCTGTTGAATGCAAGGGTACTACCTCTCATGTTTTGGTTGACACGGTTACTGCTACGAATATCCTACGAAGATTGCTTTTGATCGGCTTGATGTCGAAGGGTTGGTTCGAGACCAGTGACATTATCGTGAGAGCTTTTGATGGTTCTAAGCGCACGGTGCTTGGAGAGCTCACTCTGCTGTTAAAGTCGGTTCCCAGACTTTTGATTCCACTTTCTTTGTCATGGACATCCGTCCGACTTATTCTTACCTACTTGGGCGCCTTGGATACATGGGGCGGCGCATTACCTCTACCTTACATGGAAGTACCCGTGAAGGGAAGGTTGTCACGGTATGTGGTGAAGAAGAGTATATGGTCGATCATCTCGGTCATTCCGATACCTTGAGATGGAGGGTGAATTCTTGAGACTCCTGTCAAGCTTTTGAAACAATACCAGTCGTGCTGTTGACTCTCCGTCCTCCTGAATTACACAAGCTCCACCTAGGATGGCCTCATTGAAAGATGCTCAAGCTCTTGTTGAACAAGGAGGTAGTGCTATTTGGGGACAGCTCCTAATCTTCCTTTCAAATTTGACAAGATGGTTTAGACTTCACCATCAATTCGAGAAGATGATCGCCATGTGCGTCTGACTTCCTTTCGCATCGGCAAAGTGGAATCCATGCTATAGAAGGCGATGACAACGACTTGACATCAGCAAGTGGATCTTCCCAACTCCGGATCATGGGCTCGGCAATTGGAAGGCGAAGGCGTCATACCAATCTCCTTTAGGGTAA
Organism: Vicia sativa; assembly: GCA_021764765.1. NCBI lineage: Eukaryota > Viridiplantae > Streptophyta > Magnoliopsida > Fabales > Fabaceae > Vicia > Vicia sativa. The sequence continues at coordinate 270,934,396 of CM038793.1, forward strand.
TTGCTCTTGTTTTGTTTTGCTTTTCGTATTTCTTTATGTTTTGAACAATAAACTTTGAAAGCCTAGTGCCTTGCGGGGCATCATGGCTCGTTGCGAGGTTATTATCTGTCGTTTGCGTATTTTCATTCAATAAATTCGTTGGACTTTTGCATTCAATTGTTTGTTTTCTTTCTTTTACTTTATCACCCTTCAAAAGCTATGTGTTCTTACACACACGTGATACAACTGCAGAATCACTCGAATCTAGTTAATACTGACTATGCTAGTGCTAAATATGACTTGATAATCCGATCTACCAAGCGAAGGCGAAAGTGAGGAAGATTGTGAAGTGCCGGAGAACTTGCGACTCTACAGAAGAAGCGAGTTATCTGACCACACGAAACGAGTTGAGGTTGTAAATTTGAGTCTTGTGAAAGAGAAAAGAGATCAAGATAGGAGCGGGTCTTGAGAGCAGTGTTAAAGAAAGGTTGATTCGGATGCTACGAGACTATGTTGAGGTTTTGCTTGGTCATACGAAGACATGCGGGTTTAGACATTGATATTGTGGTACACGATTGCCGACAAAAGAAGGTTTTCTCGGTGAAGCGAAGGTTAAATCGCATGCGTCACGAGATGTCGAGAGAAAATCAAAGCCGAGGTTATGAAGCGATTCAACGCTGGTTTCTAGCCGTACTTCCTATCCCATGGGTTGCTAATGTGGTACCGTACCTAAGAAGGATGGTAAATACGAATGTGTGTGGATTCTGAGATCGAACAAAGCGAGAAAGAGCGATTTCCACTTCCTCATATTGATGTTACGGTAGACAACACTTCAGCATAAGGTTTTCTCCTTCATGGATGGTTTCTCGGTTACAATCGGATCAAAATGGCTCCGAAGACATGGAAGACTACTTTGTTACGGTGGGGCACTTCGCTACAAGGTTATGCCGTTCGATGAAGAGCGGCGCCACTTATCGGCGTGCTATGGTAACATTATTTCATGACATGATTCATCACGAGATAGAGGTCTCGTCGGCGACATGATAGCTCGATCACAAATGAAGAAGAACATCTTAATCATTTGCGAAACTATTTGATGATTGAATAAGTCTGATTGAGACTCAATCTAACAAGTGCACCTTTGGAGTCGAGATCGGAAAACTCCTAGGGTTTGTTGTCGATGGAAAGGTATTGAAGTTGATCCATGAGGTTAAAGCCATTCAAGAGATGCCGGCTCCTTACGGAGAAGGAGGGAGGTTTCTTGGGCGATTAAACTACATTGCAGATTCATTGCACACCTAACGCTACTTGTGAGCCAATCTTCAAGTTACTTAAGAAAGATCAAGTAGTGGAATGGAGCAGCGATTGCGGATCGCTTTTGACAAAATCAAGGAGTACCTACGAATCCTCCTATCACGATGCCGCCCGAAGGAAGACCTCTTATCATGTACTTGGCGGTGTTAGAGAACTCAATGGGGTGTGTGTTGGGGCAACATGGCGAGTCAGTCGAAAAGAGCATGCAATATACTACCTTAGCAAAAGTTTACCATTGTGAAACAAGATACTCACACTCGAGAAAACTTGCAACGCTTTGGCTTGGGCTGCTCACGGCTAAGGCGTATATGTTGACTCACACTACCTTATTGATTTCCAAGATGGATCCGATAAAATACATCTTTGAGAAGCCACTTTCTCGGAAGAATAGCAAGATGGCAAATGATCTTGACCGAATATGACATCAGTACACTTCTCGGCGATCAAAGGTGTAGTAGCCGATCATTTGGCTCATCAAGCCGTAGATGACTATCGATCTATGCGGTTCAATTTCCAGCGAAGATGTTTTACTAGTTACTGATTAAGAACCGGGCCAGACGAAGGACACGAACAAGGATCCCGATGGACTATGGTTTTGATGGAGCCTCAAACACACTTGGCAATGGCATTGGCGCCATCATTACATCCCTGACATCGCCTTTCACCGCGATTATGTTTGATTGCACCAACAATGGCGAATGAGGCGTGCATCATGGGTATCAAAGCTGCTATTGACTTAAGAATCAAGTTCTTACAAGTGTATGGAGACTCGGCTTTAGTGATCGGTCGAGTTAAGGCGAGTGGGATACGAAGCATCAAATCTCATTCCATATCGAGAGCATGTTACGAGTTTGATCCCTACTTGAAGAGATTACTTTTGATCACATTCCACGAGAAGAGAATCGGTTAGCGGGCATGGCTACTATGTCGTCTATGTTCAAGGTTAGATGGGACAACGAGGCTCCCGGATCATCATTGAGAAATTTGACGAACCAGTATTGTTATGAGCTTGATACGGAAACCTTGGTACTATGGTGAAGAGGTATCTTGAGACTCGGGAATATCCGCGGGGCATCATTAATGATAAAAGTTCATGAGAAGATTTGCTTCAAATTCTTTCTCAACAACGGCATCTTATACAAGCGCAACCACGACTTGTGCTTACTCCATTGTGTAGACCGGAAAAGCAATGCGTATCATGGAAGAGTTACAAGGCGAATTTGGTACCCACTCCATGGACACACCATGGCTAAGAAGATTTTGAGAAAGGTTACTATTGGTCTACCATGGAAGATGATTGTCACCGCTTATGCTCGATCTTGTCACAAGTGCCAAATTTATGCCGACAAAGTACATACCTCCGTACCTCTGAATGTTTTAACTTCTCCTGGCCTTCGCAATGTGGGGCATTGACATGATTGGAGATTAAGCCCACGACTTCCAATGGACATCGTTTCATCCTTGTGGCAATTGACTATTTCACCAAGTGGGTAGAAGCGACCTCGTCGCATCATTACCAAGAATGTTGTGGCTCGATTCATCAAACATAATCTTATCATCGGTATGGCACTCCGAAAAAATTATCACAGATAACGGTTCCAATCTCAACAACAAGATGATCCTTTGAACTCTGCACGCAGTTCAAGATCAAGCATCACAATTCATCTCCTTATCGGCCTAAGATGAATGGCGCATGGAAGCCAACAAGAACATTAAGAAGATTATCTGAAAGATGACTGTGACTTACAAAGATTGGCACGAGATGTTACCATTTGCTCTTCATGGTTATCGCACCGGCCACGAACGTCAGCAGGCAACCCCTTCTCTCGTATCGGTATGGAAGCCGTCTTACCCATCGAGGTTCGAGATACCTCGACCGAGTCCTCCGGGAGGCGAGTTAAGCGAAGGCGATTGGGTCAGACTCGCCTTGACGGATTAACGATCGATGAGAAGCGACTCGCGTCCATCCGCCATGGACGGTTATCGAAGCGAATGATCGAGCATTTAACAAGAAGGTCAAACACCGAGTCTACCAAGTTGGTGATCTAGTAGTCAAGCGCATCATTCTTCCACAAGGTGATCCAGGAAATGGACTCCACTTACGAGGACCGTTTGTAGTCAAGGCAGTGTTTTGGCGGAGCTATGATACTTAGCACCATGGATGGCGGACTTCCCACACGTGAATGCAGACATAGTCAAAAATACTACGCATAGAGACCCGTCGTGAACCTAGGCAAAAGGGTATCGTGCGAAAACCGAAGGGCGGTCTAGGCAAAAGTTAGGGATTTAAGCGTCGACTATGTCTCTTCGGATCATCGCTTCCGGACTACTATCGGCATTCAAGATTCAAATGGCGAAGATCGATCTACTCACTTTCTACTGACGGAGATGAGATAGTTGAAATATAGTACTAGCATAGTTGGAACCTAACGAGATTGTTTCATAGCTTTTACCTTTCTTGTGTACAAACTACTTGGCCACGCCACCTTTCAAATAAATACGACTTCTTTCTCTTTACAATTTCATTGTTGTTTGCAATAAGTCCAACGTTTGCTTTGAATGATTATACACACTCGACAAAAAATCTCTGCAAACATACGAAAAGTGAATATGCAAAAGTACTTACTACGGGTTCGGGAATTGGGATGACGAAAGTCACAAATAGTTCCCACGAGCATAAAGGTGGCACTCACAACACACCTTCCCAGTGGAGTATAAGGAATCCACGTAGCAATTCCACTCAATCGAGCAACGTTACATCGATCTCTAGCGGTAACACTTCATCCCGGTGGATATTTCTCAATTTTCTCCCCGGTATCTAGACTCGAAACTTGGTCGAGATAGTGCATCGGATATACACCTTTATTGCCGGCCGGAGATTACAACGGACTCCGGACTCTTCATCCGGTCTCGGCAACCATCAAATGCTTTCCAGCGAGATCTACACTCGAAATCCCCAGTAGAGCACCTCCTAAATCTCTTCAGCAGGATCTACATACAAGGTCCTCAACAGATCGCCTCCCAGACTCTCCTCAGCAGGGTCTATATATGAGATCTCCAAACAACGAGCCTCTCAAATCTCTACCTTCCTCAACAACGTCTAGGCCCAAGACTTGGTCAGATAGTGCATCGAGGAATCCAGGATATCTTTCTTCTCCTTCAAAAGCAGGGTTCTCACCTACTCAATTCCCCAGGCAGAAGTCAGAAATCTTCAAACAGAATATCCGCATCTTCTTCAAGATGGATATGTTTTGAAATATCACAACATTCATCATTCATACATTTCTCATAAAAGTCATAATTCATGCATATGTCATCCATATACACTGTCATGCATCATACTTCGCATAAGACTAACAAATATTCTATCAAAGTTTTCTTGTTTTCTCCAAAGCAGTATGATCATTTCGTAAGCAGTCCAGATTAAGCCCGAGCGGGAAAACTATCTGAAGACCGCCTTCAGGTCCAGATTAAGCCCGAGCCGACGGAAAACTATCGAAGACCGCCTCCGTGGTCCAGATTAAGCCCGAACCGCGGAAAACTATCGAAGACCACCTCGGTTATCCTCCGATAACAGCAATGGATCAACACCGACGCAACAGGGAAGCTATCCACATTCTTGCCAACTACAATCTCTCCAGATTAATCGGTAAGATTTATTCTAATTATCAACACAACTCTGAGTCTAGCGTGCGACTCGATTGCCTTGGATGGCATCTTAAGCCCATCTCCGACTATTTGTCAACATCTCTTCACTCTCAGAATGCTGCATATATGGTTAAAAATCAATACAAACCAATAACCTCATTCAAGGTGAACACGAAGTCTAACGTACGACTCCCTTCGGATGGCATCTTAAGCCCATCTCCTCTCCATTCCAGGAACATCTACAGAGTCTAACGTACGACTCACTCTCCAGCATCGACCTTTCTAGATGGCATCTTAAGCCCATCTCTGTCAGCTCTCCTACTGACAACCTCGAGTCTAGCGTACGACTCGTTCCCCAGCGAAGTCTCCAACTTCTCCAAATGGCATCTGTAAGCCCATTCCCGCATCATCCACCAACGGCGAGTGCAAATTTTCAGGTGTACTCGGTGTTCAATCATCTTCTACCTCCAGGTCACGAAAGACAAGCATGTCAATCTAACCCTTCCAGTACAAGAAGATTGAACAGGGGCAGCTGTCATACCCCAAAATTTGCCCTCCATCTTCTCAAAAGATTTCATACATCTATGCCCAAGGACTCCTCAAGAGTTGATCAGACAAACTCTCTCCTAGGCGATCAACCCAAACTAGGGTTTGGTATCTCTCAAGTCAAGATGAACTTCCAACATCTCCAATGGCCTTCATGCCTCCTCATATGCTTCAAAGATTCTCCATGTCAAGTTTCAAGCCTCACAAGTCAAGTTTCCTCAGACAATTGTTCAGATGGTTGAAAATCGGGTGTATTGGACAAAAGTCAGCATGGGCAACATACGGTCAAAACTTCGATTTTGGTCAACATCCTCATTTTGAAGTAACATTCATCATTTGATCAAGGGTTGATCATGATTCATCAAGAAAACTCAAGATTTGCTCAAAAGTCAAACTTTCTAAATTAGGGTTTCTAGATGAAAAGTCAAGCTGAACTTTGGTGATCATAACTTTCTCATACTTTCTCAGAAATTTTCCCACCAAAGCTCATTTTGAAGGAAATTCAATTCTCTACAACTTCATGTCTCACAAGAATGTCCAAAAAATGCTTCATTTGAGAGGTATAGCTCAAAACATTATAGGTCATTTTCAAAGTCAACAAAAAGTCAACTTTTTGATTTGAAGATATATTGAGCATGGTAACTCCAATTGAGATGAGACCAAAGACATTGGTTAGAGGACTCTTAGAGCTTTCCAAAAAGTCCAAGAACACTCAAAAATGTGGAAAATTGAGCAAGATACACTATTCAGAAGTTGGGCAATTTTGGACAATTGCACAAAAGGACATTTTGGTCAAATTGCAAAATTTTCCAAATGGGCCTATAATCTTTTGATCCAAACTTGTTCATGACAATATTTTTGACCCATAAATGCTTGACCATGGCAATTTTCTATTTTATTGATTTTATTTTGAATTTTAGAACATTTAATTCAAAATTAAATTATATAAAATATGAAAATCATATTTTTCTAAGAAGGGCTGATTTTATATGTTCCTTAATGTCCAAGAAAGCCCAAGATACTTTCCAAATTCGTGCAAGCCATGGCATTGATGAGAAAATCATATTTTCTTCAAAATTTGATTTGTTTTTATGGGAAAATATTTGCACAATCAATAAGCAATCTTTTTTCACTCCTTTTACCATCCAATTTTCCTCTATAAATACTCAGCAATACAGCCAGCCACAAGGACGAAACCCTAACCTAAAAACAAACCCAAACTCTTGCAAAAATTTTCTCAATTCTTGAAAATTCGAATTTTATTCTCCAGCAAGTTTCAGCCAAAGCCATCCATCTAAACTTGCTCAGGAGGTTCCCAGGAGTCAAAAGCATCCATCGCTCGAAGCCCAGGCTGCCCAGATCGTGCACAAGAACATACTCCGATTTGGTATATTTTGAAATTCGAATTTCATTATTCATGCATTGTTAACGTTTCTTGTGTGTTTGTATCGATCCAGGATGCTTGTTAGGTCATGAATGAAGCCTTACATGCAAGCTTAGACGTGTAGAACTCAGATCACCATAGCTAGGGCATTTCGAACTGTTTGATTCGAACCGGTTCATACAGTTGTTTTCAGGAGAAACTAAGGCCACCAATGGATTCGTAGGGTCCGATTTAGGGGGGTAGGGTCTTCTTTTTCCATTTAATTGCTGTGTTTTGCAGGTTTCGAATTTTGTTTGATCGGAGAAGACGACCGGAGCTAGGGCTCCGGCGTCGTTGACTCGATCTGACTCCGGCGTGGCTTGCGTGGCGTCATGGCGCATCCTGATTCGTTCTCTTTCCACATGGACCCCACGCGTGCTGACTCGGTTTGACTCCAACTCTGGGACACGCGTACTTTTATAAGCCATTGCTTGTGATTCCATGACACCAAGTGCAAGCCGTCCCAGTGGTTAAGGCGTTGTTTTGAGGAGATTCTCCAGGAGGTCATGGGTTCGATCCTCACTGGCACCGGTTTTCATTCTTTTTCCAAAACTCTCCTATTTTTTCTATTTTTCCATATTTCTTATTTATTTAATATTTTTGCATTGTTTTAATTATTTTCATGATTTTTATTCTGCATTAAAAAATTACCAAAATATAATTTTCTTTTTGCATTTACATTCTAAAAATATTTATTTAATTTTATAAATTAAAAAATATCTTTTTGCATGCATATTTATTTTTATTTTTATTTTAGTATTTAAATTATTATAAATTCATTTTAAATTATTATTTATGCATTAAAAAATCCCAAAAAAATTATTTTAATATATTTATCTTATTTCCAGCATATATTAATTTTCTCATATTAAAAACTTGCATTTTTCTAACATTTTTCCTCTTATTCAATTCATCTCGTATTTTCCGATTTCTTATTCTTTCACAGGTTGCTCCGACTCGGACGTTTTCTTTTCATCGTTTTATTTTTCCAATAATGTAATTGCTCATGGGTTGTAATAGTTTTAATTAGGACTTTATTTTCCGCATTTTAAATTATGTATCTGCCCCAAAGCCATGTAATAGCGTAGGTTTATCTTTCCGCACCTTTACATTTCCGCTTTTACATTCCGCATTTTACTTTCCGCACCCTATCAATTGCTAGTAATTAGGCGTGTATGGCAAGATAAAATTGAACATAGCCCACTAATCTTCAAGATAAAATATCTGAAATCAACACACTTCTCTCACACACGCACCCCTTAGGGAAATTCTCTCTCGATGCCTTTCGATTTCAAAATGGTCATGTCCCTCGAACGTAGAGGTATCTTAGCACCGTTGCCTTCCAAACAAATCATCATAGTCCCTTCGATACAAAGATCATCAGACCCACGATGTCGCCTACGAATACATGATCTTGACCCTCGATTGTCGCCTACGAAAATGATGATAGTCCTTGAATGTGCTAGGATACTTCCTACAAGTTGCTTTCTATGACCATCCGATGTCCCTCGATGTCCCATTTACATCCAACAAATAGAGTTACCTACCAACTAATGGTATGGATAGCGCTATTCTAAAGGAACGTAAAATAAACACGAAAACGACCAATTCTGAGTAAGTAATAAGACTTTTAGTTGCTCGCTCTATCAAAATACTTTTCACACCTCACACTTTTGTCAAGGTTCAAACTCTTTTCAAAACGAAACATTTCCGAACACTTTGTATACATTCCTACATGAATCATTACAAAGTCAAAGCGAAATATCTTTTCAAAACATTTTCAAACACACAGAAAGCAATTTTAAAAAGTGATCTAGAGCAACTAAGAGCCCGTAGATAACTACGGATGGAAAGGGGTGCTAATACCTTCCCTTTTCATAACCATTCTCCGAACTCGAATCTAATGAAGGTCTTTTTCATACTTTTACCTTCCCTTAATTGGATAAAAATAAAAGTCGGTGGCGACTCTTGCTATCCGCACATTTGGATACAAAAATCCTACAAAGTCAGTTCACCGTATCACACACACACAAAAAATTCACACAATGAGCCTAGGTTTAAGGCTTGCGTGAGGTATAGGTGATTACCCCACCAAAAGTTTGAGTTGGTTCATCCTGTCCTATAATAGTAACCGGGTTCTAGGAATCTCATATCATAGATCTTTCTCGTAGGCGCTTATTTCAATACGACGCCAAGTGGTCGATCGAAAATGTCCCAAAAGTCTAATCTCAATGAGCGTAGCATCGAGTATCAACCAACCTCGGTCTACACTAAAGCCGCCATCTCACTACCTTCTAATGGCCAAGATGGGTCAATTAAGGTTCTAAAAGTTTAGTTAGCGCTGATGACACCGAAGCCAAATACTATCTTCAACTTGGGAATGAAGAGTATCGGGACAACCAAAGTGTCACGCTAACGTAGCCATCATGTTGACCGTTTAGTTATCGTCTAACGGTCGCGATGATCTAATGCTACTTACCTAAAAAACCGGATCCGAGTGTAGGATCCCCAACAATATAATACCCAAGCAACCCTTAAAGATAAAGCATACAAGTCAAACAAAAAGCAATAAAGGTTATCTAGAAATCCCTAAAGCAATTCTCTCTTTAGGGTAGTTCCCAGTAGTCGCCAGTTACATGTCGGTGAACCGACTTTGTAGGATTTTGTATCCAAATGTGCGGATAGCAAGAGTCGCCACCGACTTTTATTTTTATCAATTAAGGGAAGGTAAAAGTAACAGAAAAGACCTTCGTTAGATTCTGAGTTCGGGAGAATGGTTATGAAAAGGGAAGGTATTAGCACCCCTTTCCATCCGCAGTTTATTCTACGGGCTCTTAGTTGCTCTAGATCACTTTTTTAAAATTGCTTTCTGTGTGTTTGACAAAGAATGTTTTGAAAAGGCATTTCACTTTGACTTTGTAATGACTCATGTAGTGTATACAAAGTGTTCGGAAATGTTTTTGAAAAGAAATTGAACTTTGAAAATGAGTGTGTGGTGTGAAAAGCATTTGATTTTTAGAGCAAGCAACTAAAAGACTTATTTACCCACTCAGAATTGGTCGTTTTGTTGTACTTCTACATTCCTTTAGAATAGCGCTAGCCATACCATTAGTTAGTAGGTAGCTCCATTCGTTGGATGTAAGCGGACATTCGAAGGGACATTGGATGGTCATAGAAGGCAACTTGTAGGAAGTATCCTAGCACATTCGAAGGACTATCATCATTTTCGTGGCGACAATCGAGGGTCAAGATCATGTATTCGTAGGCGACGTCGTGGGTCTATGATCTTTGTATCGAAGGGACTATGATGATTTGTTTGGAAGCGGTGCTAGAATACCTCTACGTTCGAGGACATGACCATTTGAAATCGAAGGCATCGAGAGAGAATTACCCTAAGGGGTGCGTGTGTGAAAGAAGTGTGTCAAATTTAGATATTTTATCTTGAAAATTAGTGGGCTATGTTCATTATTATCTTTCCATACACGCCTAATTACTAACAATTTATAGGGTGCGGAAATTAAAATGCGGAATGTAAAAGCGGAAATGTAAAGGTGCGGAAAACCTACGGCTATTAGGCGATACATAATTTAAACTGCGGAAAATAAAACCTAGATTAAACTATTACAACCCATGAGCAATTACATTATTGGAAAAATAAAACGATAAAAGAAAAACGTCCGAATCGGAGCAACCTGTGAAAGAATAAGAAAATCGGAAAATGCAATATGAATTGAACAAGAGAAAAATGTTAGAAAATGCAAATTTTAATATGAGAAAATTAATATATGCTGGAAATAAGATAAATAAGCTAAAATAATTTTTTGGGATTTTTGGAAAAGATTTAATAATTAAAATGCAATTTATAATGATTTAAATGCTAAAATATAGATAAAATAAATATGCATGCAAAAATATTTTTAATTTATTAAATTAAATAAAGATTTTATGAAAATAATGTAAAAGAAAAATATTTTTGATAATTTTTAATGCATGAAATAAAAATGTGAAAATAATTAAAATAACATGGAAAATATTAAAATAGGAAAAGTATGAAAAATATGCAAGTTTTGGAAAAAAAAGAATGGAAACCGGTGCCAGTGGGGATCGAACCCATGTCCTTTTGGAGCATCCTTGCACAGTGAGAGTCTTTACCACCACGCCATGTGTCATCTGGTGTTATGGAATGAAAATGTGAGATGATGAGCAACACGCGTCGCCGTCTGGTGAGGTCAAGGCCCAGTCAGCTGGTGGGGACCCAGTCACTTATGAACGAACGAATCGGATCGCTTCCTCGCGCCACGCAAGCTGTCAACCGGAGTCAACAAGTCCCCGACGCCGGAGCCCTAGCTCCGGTCGTCTTCTCCGATGGCCTGAAATTAAAAGCAAGCAAAGCACGCAAAATAAATGGGAAAGGAGGACCCTACCCCCCTAAATCGAGGGCTGCGAACACGATGGTGAGGTCCTCTTGCCCTGAATCGTCCTGGATAAGCCGGTTCGAAGCTTTCCAGTTCGGAAACCCTAAGAATGGTATCTCATGTTTTGGACGTTCAAACTCGATGGCGATTGCCCAGATCAAACCCTTAGTGTCTCATGAGCACATTAAAAACGTTAGAATCAATTAAAACGAGCTGGTAATAAAAATACGAATTCAAGAAATATTTGAATATGTATGAACATGTATGCATCGATCCAGGCTGTTTTGATCTATAACAATGATGTGTACTTACTCATACTTACCCTCTGAAGACAATGGGATGGTTGAGAGAGGAGAGTGGCTTCTTTTGAAATTCGAATTTCTCAAGAATCTTAAAATTTTTTGCAAGAGTTTGGGTTTGTTTTAGGTTAGGGTTCGTGGTTTCTTGGTCAATCTTTGGTATTTATAGAGGAAAATTGGATGGCAAAAGGTGAAAAAGATTGCTTATTGATTGTGCAAATATTTTCCAATAAAAACAAATCAAATTTTGAAGAAAATATGATTTTCTCATCAATGCCATGGCTTGCACGAATTTGGTAAATGGTGTGGGCTTTCTTGGACATTAAGGAACATATAAAATCAGCCCTTTTAGAAAAAATATGATTTTCATATTTTATATAATTTAATTTTGAATTAAATATTCTAAAATTCAAAATAAAATCAATAAAATAGAAAATTGCCATGGTCAAGCATTTATGGGTCAAAAATATTGTCATGAACAAGTTTGGATCAAAAGATTATAGGCCCATTTGGAAAATTTTGCAATTTGACCAAAATGTCCTTTTGTGCAATTGTCCAAAATTGCCCAACTTCTGAATAGTGTATCTTGCTCAATTTTCCACATTTTTGAGTGTTCTTGGACTTTTTGGAAAGCTCTAAGAGTCCTCTAACCAATGTCTTTGGTCTCATCTCAATTGGAGTTACCATGCTCAAAATATCTTCAAAACAAAAAGTTGACTTTTTGTTGACTTTGAAAATGACCTGTAATGTTTTGAGCTATACCTCTCAAATGAAGCATTTTTTGGACATTCTTGTGAGACATGAAGTTGTAGAGAATTGAATTTCCTTCAAAACAAGCTTTGGTGGGAAAATTTCTGAGAAAGTATGAGAAAGTTATGATCAGTCAAAGTTCAGTTGACTTTTCACCTAGAAACCCTAATTTAGAAAGTTTGACTTTTGAGCAAATCTTGAGTTTTCTTGATGAATCATGATCAACCCTTGATCAAATGATGAATGTTACTTCAAAATGAGGATGTTGACCAAAAATCAGAAGTTTTGACTGTATGTTGACCACAGTTGACTTTTTGTCCAATACACCCGATTTTCAACCATCTGAACAATTGTCTGAGGAAACTTGACTTGTGAGGCTTGAAACTTGACATGGAGAATCTTTGAAGCATATGAGGAGGCATGAAGGCCATTGGAGATGTTGGAAATCCATCTTGACTTGAGAGATACCAAACCCTAGTTTGGGTTGATTGTCTAGGAGAGAGTTTGTCTGATCAACTCTTGAGGAATCCTTGAGTATATATGTATGAAACCTCTTGAGTAGATGGAGGGCAAATTTTGGGGTATGACAATAATCCTTCAACTTTCAACGTCGTGCCATCAAGGCCAAGCCATAAGCCTTCGTCGCTAATTTTCCAATCCAGGCCAGTGTGGTGCCAATCCAGACCAACTTAATAATGCAAATGTATGTGACTCAATGAATGCAACAATAACATACAAAAACAACAATCATTGTCACCAAAATGAACACGCCCATATCAATATTGTACCAATAAATGGAGGTACTCAACATTGCTTCAACACTGGCCATAAGCCTACAACTTAATCAACGCATCAACAACAACTTATTCACGACAATAAACAACAACACAACTCCATATACAAACAATCCAACTTCACCTGCAACTCAACTTATTCGACATAAATTCAACAAAACAAACCAACCGAGAATACCTACGTATATATATAAATCACTCCGACAATTTTCAACTAATTCCGGACAACTAATTTTTACCGCTTTATTTTGCGAATTCGACTAATTTGATACCGGTTTTATGCACTATTATTATTCCCAAACAATACACTACTCCGTTCTAATTTCATTACTGATACACTAATTTTATGCATCCAAAATTATACCGTCCTTAAAATTTATCACATGCTGCCCTCTCATCTTCTGCTAAACCTGCCGTTATCCTTTATGCTGCTAAATTATTAATGTATATTAAGTCTAATGATGTCAAATATTCTACATGATTATTGCTGTCACTTATTACTGACTGATAAATTCTAATATTAACATCCTACTACTGAACTAGGAGAAACCTATTATATTCCTTTCCAGAAATTATCTGGTTTCTGAGTTAATTTTCTGTTGTTCTATTGACACTTCAAACACCTACTGCTACTAACATATATTCATCTCCATACTACTATTTTTATTCCATGAAATTATATCTTAACTAACGGTTATTACCTGCACCTAATCACTCAAATATCATATTAGTATAACTAATAGAAAAGACAAAACAGAACAAACAAGAAAGCGAGAAAGAAATAATGTGAAGCCCTGTATACAGAGGAGTGGGGTGCCCACCCCCAAGGCCCCTAGGGAACTCTCCCTCCATCTTGACCATGAAACAAGGGCGTCCGCCCCTTAATTCCAATGTGGCCTAGCCAATTCTCTCTTCATAATGGGGCGTCCGCCCCCCAACACCTACATATATAATATTTCCTTTTTATTCTTTGAACATGGGACGATCGTCGCTTAATTATGCCCCCCGCTCCCCCAATTCTTCTTCCTTATTCTTCATGCAACTTCTATTCCATTCAATATTTAATTTAACCAATTTCGACCAATAACACTTCAACTTATCTACTTCGATCAACGGTTCAGAAAAATCAATTTACTCACTGCATCATCAATTTTCAACTACAATAATAATTTCACATAAAACCAATTCCACGGTAATTCAACTTCAACGATTTTCAACAATCATTCACAGATACCATTATTTCCATAGAACGATTGAAGGAACTGGACAAACTAATCTGATAGAATATCAATGAAGTCGCCATAGATCGTTTTTTTATCTCATCTAAGGAGAAAGGAAAACATCGAGTAAACCTGAAAAGGGAGAAATCACGGTATTATGTCCGAGAGATCGAGTGATATGGTAAGGGAGTCTATTACGCGAGGAGAAGGTATTAGCACCCAACGTGCCCGTAGTGCTCTATGGTAACCACTTTTATTTTCTATCTAATGGGTGTGGGTATCTGTTTACTGCTTAATCGTTATGTCTATGCTATGCGCTAAGTTAATGCATGTGAAAGAAAGGAAAATAAATAAAACACGTGAAAAACAATGAAGTATTTACAAAGTTTGCTCGATCGAGCCCCATGAAAAGATGCTTACGTATTCCCTCGTGTAATGGGAAAGTCAGAGCGCTGTAGTTCGGCTCACATGTTTTGGTGGGTTGCAATGTTTTTTATGGGAAGTTCGATTCCGCATCCTCACAATTGCAACTCATGCTTGGCGTTGCAACTATAAGAAATCTTATGCTCGGCCGCTCGCACACTTAGCAACTTGGTTGGATTTGAAAAGAAACGCCCTTATTGAAAAGGTTTTTAAAGAAAAAAAAGGTTCGAAGAAAAAATGGTTTGAAGTGAGGTTGGATACTTCTACCTTTGCAAAAGGATTTTGAACCATTATTAAGTGTTTTAATTTTCAAAAGAAAAGAAAACAAGTTTTAGTTTTATTACATGCAAAGATGCAAAAGAAAGAAGTAAAAATGCAAGGGAAACTAACTAGTTCTACCCTAATGTTATCATACAAAGATTGACCTAAGGTTGAGGATAAAGGGAATCTATACCTATGTGGACATGCAAAGGATGAAAATCCTAATGTCTAGGCTCGAGAGCTATCCTAACCGAGCATTCCTAAGGGGAGCTATTCTAATATCGACCTTGGTTGAAGAACCAAGGGATGCAAGGGAATGAAGCAATCAATTGCTTTGGAAGAAGCACACAAACAATTCAATGCACAAACAAATGATACACACATGCGCAGGGAAGATGAAAGAAGTCCCATACACTCGATGGTCGCGAATCACCAGATTTAACGATGAGCCTTCTTTCGGAGGAAAGCTATACCCACGAATGGAAATAAATGTGTCAACCAGGAGTTTCCTATGGGAGAAAGGTATCACAACTTGATATGAATTACCAAGTGTGAGGAGCATATGAGTGTAGGTGTCAAAGCATGTGAATGAAAACCCCATGAGAAAGCGTGCAGATTCAGAATGGGTGAGTCTTGCCACTTTTTATTGACTCGATAAAGGAAGCATCACGATTCGTGTGAGTTGAGCTAACACAGACTGAACTGTGCGGGGGTCGATTATGAATGCTTTCCACGTGCGTGTCATATCATCATATATCAATATCATTAGTATCATCCAACAAGGATTTTCTATGGTGGTACCATATCAGGTTCCCTAACCACTCATGACTTATGCAAGCACACATGTAAACACAACTGAAAGTCACCTCCCTTTGCACAGAAGAGGATTTTCAATAAACCACACACAACTAGCACACAGAATTTCCCTAAACAGGTCTTTAAATAAACTAGAGGGGTTCCTGAACATGCTACAACTATGGAAGCCCCATCATGCATCTCTATTCCTACTTCTCATAGCAAGGAAAGCGGTAAAACCTTACTTCTCATGCTCTGTAGAAAAGCGGTAAAAGAATGCGGTAAAAGGAGTAAGAAAATACCAAACGGATAACAATCCGTGTAAGTAAAAGCAAGCTAAAAATACTCTTGAAAACTTCACATACTATTGACAAGCAATAAGGAAAACTGGTGAGCAATGTGCAGAGGCATGGAAAGCATGATCGGAGTGCGTGTCGTACATATCCGAAGCAAATAAACCTACAAGAGATTGCAATCCAGACAAAGAAGACAAAGGATGGACATATCATATGCACAATCAGAATATGCAAGATCGTACACATCTAAGCTAAACCGATAAACTTGTAAGAAGGTGAAAAATGATCAATATAAATAATGGTGTGCATATTGTATATCATATCAGGATGTCTGTATCATACACATCTGAAACAATCCAATAAACTTTTAAAACATTACAATCCAGACAAAGAACGTACACACATGTGTGAAAGATCAAGATATGTGTCATAACACATCCAAATCGATCTGGTAACCTGCAAGAAGGTGAAAACCAAACAATGCAGATAATAGAATACACACACATGTGTGCAAGATCAAGATATGTGTCATAACACATCCAAATTTCAAGTAATGCTCAATGTACCTTGCACATGTAACAAAGTGTTAGAAATAACAAAGCAAGTGCTTTAACGAAAGCACTAAATGCAAAATCAATTATATACATGATAATACACTAGTATAAGCATATAATAAGTGAACTAAAATCTCAAAAATAGGCTTAGGAAAGCACTTATTTGAAATTAGAGCGAAAAAGTCAACTTGTCGGAATTAATTAAAAATCGCATGGTTGCTTGCAAACGCGTCAACGGGTTCAAAATATGATCGGTTTTAATTAATTCCGAGTGGAAGCGACATTTTTCGAACCTTAAAGGAACGGGGAAGCGAAGGAGTTTTAGGCATGTTGCACTTGAAATTCGGTTCCAAAACCATCAAAAACAGTTCTGAAACATGCCATAGAGTTGGGGACAAGTATTGTTACTTCTCTCCTTTAAGGAGAAATGAGTTTTGATGAACAAAAATGCACAAAAATGCTTATGGAAAGTGAACAAAACTCATGAGTTTTGATGTACACATCTAAGCTAAACCGATAAACTTGTAAGAAGGTGAAAAATGATCAATATAAATAATGGTGTGCATATTGTATATCATATCAGGATGTCTGTATCATACACATCTGAAACAATCCAATAAACTTTTAAAACATTACAATCCAGACAAAGAACGTACACACATGTGTGAAAGATCAAGATATGTGTCATAACACATCCAAATCGATCTGATAACCTGCAAGAAGGTGAAAACCAAACAATGCAGATAATAGAATACACACACATGTGTGCAAGATCAAGATATGTGTCATAACACATCCAAATTTCAAGTAATGCTCAATGTACCTTGCACATGTAACAAAGTGTTAGAAATAACAAAGCAAGTGCTTTAACGAAAGCACTAAACGCAAAATCAATTATATACATGATAATACACTAGTATAAGCATATAATAAGTGAACTAAAATCTCAAAAATAGGCTTAGGAAAGCACTTATTTGAAATTAGAGCGAAAAAGTCAACTTGTCGGAATTAATTAAAAATCGCATGGTTGCTTGCAAACGTGTCAACGGGTTCAAAATATGATCGGTTTTAATTAATTTCGAGTGGAAGCGACATTTTTCGAACCTTAAAGGAACGGGGAAGCGAGGGAGTTTTAGGCATGTTGCACTTGAAATTCGGTTCCAAAACCATCAAAAACAGTTTTGAAACATGCCATAGAGTTGGGGACAAGTATTGTTACTTCTCTCCTTTAAGGAGAAATGAGTTTTGATGAACAAAAATGCACAAAAATGCTTATGGAAAGTGAACAAAACTCATGTGTTGATTTAATTTTCAATTCTCATTTGTTTTGGTTTTGAAAAGAGAAAGAATTGGATATTAAATTCGTACATGATACATGCAATTCTAAACAAATTAATATGCAAATAATATGCAAGAATCGAATTGGAACAATGCATGAAAATTCATGTTTATTTATGAATTCATGGCTTTTATGGAATAAAATGCTACATGAACATGAATGACATGCAAATGAATGACATACAAATGCAATCAATGAGATGATAAACCTTTAACAAATTTATTCATGATGAAATATGGATTAAAGGTCAATTAGAATCAAGAATTCAACATGTTATAATGCATCAATTTAATTTGTTCAATAATGCATCAATCAACACATGAAAATGTGCATAAGAGTTAGACTTCGACACATTTTGAGTTCATAAAAACAAGCCTAAGCACATGAATTCGACTCAATTATTCAATGCAATTATAATCTAATGCATGAACATGCAAATTACAAGACATATGCAAACCTACATGCTCTATATACACAGAAATTACATCATGCAAGTGTATGTATGCTCTATGTACAAAAATCCTACACCTCGACACAATGACGTTCACAAATCAAGGCCTTAATCCAAGAAATTCCAAGCAATCAATCAAGAATTCAATTAATCGAAACAATTACATGCAATTCCTCAAATAAACTTCAAGAAAAATCACCTTTGAAAAATCACTTAAAATAAGTGATTATGTGAATAATCACTTACTTGTTGAAGCATGAAACCGGAGAATCAAAGTCGAATTGAAGAATAATCAAGAAATTGAAGCATGGAAGGCCTTGAATCGAAGGAAATAAGAAGAGGAAGATCGGTTCCTAGCTTGAGGAGAGAAGACTGAGCAAGAGGAAGCATGGGAAGAGCCCCAATCAAGGAGGCGGAGGAAGGAGAGACACCGACCTTGGCTGACCAAAAATGCAGTCGGCCAGAGGAGATAGCATCGAGGAAGAGAACTGGAGGAAGTGAGGAAAAGTGTGGAGCGAGATACTCGGCAGAGCCAGCCGACGCGGTGAGAGGTTGGAGGAGGCCGGAATTGCAAACGAAAGGGGAGGGCGGTGAGGAGAATAGGTCGACCGGAGTGGTAGGGATCAGGGAGGTTGCCAACGGTGAGTGGAGGCAGCGGTGGCCGGTATTGCTTAGTGGAGGAGGAAGACTTGAAACTTAGAGAGAAAGCTTTGTTTTCATGAGTTTTTTCAGAGAGAATTGAGAGAGAAAGAATTGAGTTTCAAAGTGAATATTTAACAAATGATTCTCCTCCCTCAATTTTTGAAAGGAAAGTTTTATTTATAGGTGCTAATTTTGGGCTTTGGAGTGCCTTAGATCCAAGATTAGGCCCAAATCGCATTTATCCGAATAATTTTCGTATAAAACTCAAAACATCGAGAACCATGCGAAATTTGAAGTCGGACTCTAAACGAAAATCGTTCGAAACTAAAAATTGCCATTGAGAGTCAAAATTTCGATTCAATCGGATGAGCAGTTGATGAGATATGGATTGTTGAAGTTTCGGAACACTTTTCAAGCATCTGACACGTGCAAAATTTTTATGGCGCCACTCGGGAAGATTGCTTCGAACGAGGATCTTCTAATCAAAATCCGAACTCGGGATATTCATAACAATTAAAGCCAACGGAATTTGTGAACTTTTAGCATTATCCCTGCCTTGATTCGATAAAAATCGAGTGAGATATGATTTTTTGAAGGTTCCGCATCAGATGGAAAAATGCTCGGTTCGTCTCAAATTCGTCTTCAAAGAATAAAATTTTGGTATTGATTGGTAAGGAACTAGCTCTCGGATTGTGAATGAAACTCGTAAAGGACTTCGAGACAGAATTTTAGGCAGAGGCCCCGCACAGTTATGATATTTCATCCAGGAGTTATGAATTTTTTAGTGCACCGAGAATACGGTTCAGCCATAAAATTCAGTTTATCCCACTTGAAAGATCAATTTCTTTGGAGGCTTTCTTCACACAATTAGCGTCTGACCTCTGAATGAAAGTTGTAGATAATATGGAGAGGGACTTTCCAGTAGAAAATCATCAGAAAATAACCAACGAGCTGAGAGATATGCCTTCATGTTGTACCCCAATTTTTGCCCCTTAGATTCTCTAATACTTCATACCATTACATTGCACAAAGATTAAAAATTGGTCTCTCTCTTGTCTCCTATCTTTGGGTTTGCACATTTTCTTCAAGCATATTGTAAACCTTACAACCTCATATTTTTATAGAGACCAAGCTTGCATCATAAAGGTCCCCGAGTGATGAGAACCAAGGCTGCAAAGAGGGCATCGTGGAACTGAATTTTTGCTTGAAGACAAATTTTGTTTTACATAATGTGGCTTCTAATCATCATTGATGTACGTTTTTGACTTAAACATGATTAAAAAAGTTTCCAAACTTGATTAGAGGGATAAAACTCATGATTTGGATGAGTTTTGACAACTTGCAAGTCACACTTTGCTCATGATGCCGGTATGCACGATTTTGCTCCAAATTGCATCATACACCCTCTCTTTTTATCCCATTCACTTCTCCTGTAAATAAGCAAGTCATTCCAATCATTTCCTCATGATTTGATAGCCAGAAGATTGCTGCCAAACTCTCTCCAAACCTCACATTTCTACAACTTTGAATTTGTGTTTAAACCACTTCCAGTTTGATATTAAGCCATTGATTCTTCTTCCTTGAACCTCCCTGAAGCTAACAGAACAAGAATCGTGCCTTAAAGCTGCCTGAATCCTGCCTTCTAAGTCTAGTTTCAGAGCTCTGAAAGTGAACTTCGTTCATGTAGGAATCTTCATCAAATCATGTCAAATCAAGTTCTATTTTATTCTCCTCATATCCTTGATCCTTGTGATCTTCACGATTTGTGTTTTCATCAAGTATTGACTGAGAATTTCATCAAACCCATGCTCGTTATTATTTGAGTTTTTGCAAATTTCTCTTTACTCAATGTAAATAAATTCTTCGCGAGCATGTGATTGAGATCATGTTGAAGAGACGAATCCAAGGATACCAATTATGTGCATTGATTTTACAGTTTCAGAATCGTGTATCGATGATGGTTGGAGGTTGAAGACAACCTACATGTCTGTCTTCAACCAATGAGGGCTTGACATGTAATTTTTT
This sequence comes from Vicia sativa, assembly GCA_021764765.1. NCBI lineage: Eukaryota > Viridiplantae > Streptophyta > Magnoliopsida > Fabales > Fabaceae > Vicia > Vicia sativa. The sequence goes on from CM038793.1 coordinate 270,955,570, forward strand.
TGAATTAAATCTGGTGATGTTACCTTATCGTGCACACGTAATAGGAGCCCTTGGATCTGATTAGTTTTGTGAGTCAGATTCGATCCAATGCATGATATCTTTCCTTGTTTTATTTTTTTATTTAATTTTAATTCATGATCCGGTGTGAAAACCAAGGAGGTCCATATCAAGCACAGCGCGCCATGTCCATTGGATGTGATTACTAACGCGTTTTGGCTGTGATCTAATGGTTCATACTTTTTGGCTTTTATTTTTATTTTCATATTTTATATTTTAAATGTTTTAAACTTAAAAAAATCATATAAAATCCATTTTTGACTAAAAAATTCTGAAACAATTCACAAAAATATTCTCTTTATGATTTTTAATTTTTCATAATTTTATTTTCAGATTTGGTATTTTTTATGATTTTTCTTTTTTATTTGATATTTTTAAATGTTTTGAAATACTTTTTGACATTTAAAAATTCTAGAAAAATTCTAGAAGGATCCAATGGTCATTTGACAAATATTGGTGACCTCATTTTATTTATATTTCTGATTTTGCTATTGTTTTGTCATTTTTGGTTTATTTCACCATTTTTTCTTTATTTTAAAAATAGCTTTGTATATTAAAAAATTATGAAAATAATTGTCAACACTTGTTGACCTCTTTTTGACTTTAGGTAATTTTCTTGGATTGTTATTTTGATGTATGAATACTATTTATGTATTTCATCAATAAAGTCCAATTAAATAACCTAATGTCAAATTATTTTATTTTATTATTTCTTTCTTTGCTGATTTTGGATTTATTTGGAGTCATAGACTTCCTCAACATCAATAGAATTTGGATGTTGATAGGTCTCTTGACCAAATCCACCAAGAAAGTTGATTGATTTTGAGGAAGTAAAACCGAGTAAATCATCTGATGCATTTTTGAATTTGTAACTTGTTTCTTCTTCTCCATCTTATTTTTCTTTTGTCCCGATTCAGAAAAAGTGATCAATTGGTGGCATGAACTTTAATGTTCAAACATTAGCCCCAAAAGATGACTTAAGCTTTGATTTTGGTTCAACACCTGTTGCGCTTGTCATGTGGCCGCGTTGACTTAAGCTTTTATGAGATACCTAATAATTCAACTTAAGCATAAAAAATGTTTAATTGGACTTGGTTACTATCCTTATGCTCGAAGCTTGACTTTTGGACTTAGGATTAGGACCCTTACCTCAGCTTGGAGATTTTTGTGCCCTTAGTGTTATTCTGTCTTGCTAGGTTATCATCTTTGTATGCAGGTTATTCCATTATACTCGTTTAAGAGTGGATTTCCTCTAAATACAACCGTTACTCTGTCCGTTTCTTTTCTTGAGACAAGAGTTCACCTAAGGCATTGATTGATCAGAAGCTTGGGTTTTTTGTCTGGTTATTTGTTGCTTGTTTGGTAATCCAAAGGATGGGATATGGTATTAGCTCTTGATGTCAAGTAATAGTTTTCTCACCCGGTTAGATCTTTCTATATCCTTACCTTTACTTTATGCACTTAGGTTAGCCTCTTCATCTCCTCCCATATTCTTTAATTTTCAAAATCTTCCATCTTTTTCAAAAGATTCTTGTTTTCAAAACTCGAACCGCTTTCATAAAAAAAACATGGACTTAGGTCCATGAATTTTCAAACTTGTTTTCTTAATAAACTTTAAATCCATTTAATAATACTTTGACTTTTCTTTTGTTAAGACTAAAAAACACCTAACCCTACTCAAACTTTTTGAGCTCTTTGTGGCTTTTCTAAACTAACATTTTTCTTAAAATCAACGAACACACAACTTTAGTTTTTTTACCCGAACTACATTGAGTTTTGATTTCAACATTGCACATTGTTCGTATGTAGGCCGGAACTCATTGGAAGATCCATCAAACCAAAAATGTAAAAAATACTTATTTTCTCCCCACCATCCATTTTGTACATATACCCTTTTTAGCACGCATATACAAATTTTCAAAAGTTTCCCGGAGTACCGTAGATGCTTTGGGTGCCTAACACTTTCCCTTTGCATAACTAGACACCTCGTAACATCGTCTCATCAACTCAAAAATCACTATTTCATTCTTGATTGATCAACGTCCATTGATCTCTAAAATACACGACATAGCTTGACCTTTTCAAATATTATTCAAATATTCACTCGTGAAACTTCGACGTATACACTTGACTTCAACGAAGTCTTCCCTTATAACAATTCAATTCCCAAAAGTTGTATTAAGTAATCACCACCCTCGCACCGTCGCAACGATCAATACACAGGTTTCTTAATTGAAACACCTTTCATAACTTTCAATCTTCCAAAGTGGTAATTCAAACCAAAACACTCTCTCAAGAACTCTATCCATCAACGTCGTCTCATACTACTGTAATTACAAACAGGTTGGACTTAGAACCATAACATAAACTTTTATGGAATTCAACATGAACACCGTCGTGACCGACTTCAGTCACAAATAGAACACTTTCCTTTATAACACATCAATCATCTTAAGGTACCTGTTGCTACCAAACCGCCACAAAATTCTTTACCGTCAAGACTTATCTTAGTTGTAATCTAATAATCCACCACGATCAATACCAACTTATAAAAAGATCTTCCATAAACCTCACCAAGCTAATCATCCAAAACAAAGGAACTTCTAAGCTCTGAAATACCTCTTGAGGTCTCCTACAAGATACAAAATAAATCTTCGCGGAACTGTCCAAAATATCACCGACTAAGTCGCTTACTTAAGGCACTCACGTCCAACAGTTTAAACTCTATCTTTAGAATACTCGACATGCACTGGTCTAACTTCACTACTGATAACGCAAAGCTCGGATGCTTGCTAAAATTCCTTAACTTGATATGAACCAAATAATAACCATGAACACAAAATAACTCTTATAGCTACTCATGAGAGTACTGTCCGAACATTCCAAAATCATACATGACGCATTAGCCACACTAATGACATCAACAATTACTTGCCAGGACCATACACTATCATGAAAAACATTGTCTAAACATCTTCCGCTCTCACACTAACCCGTAGACCGCCAGACTTCACATCTATCCACTCAAACAAACAAACAAACTCTACTAAAACCAATCTTCAAGTTGACTTTTCAACTCCAACTCAGAAGTAGACATCCCTTAAGGATACTTCGAATCACAACTAGTTCCAGAACTAACTCCATCAAAACTTCACTTCGCACTACGGCGGTAATTCACTCACAACATCACAATATGCTTTGGAAGAATCACAACAAGAAGTTCGCTTGCCCAAAATCTTGTTTCTCACCAAAATCCAAATTCGCCCACAACTCAAGTAACCATGCACCGCCTTGTGCTAACTCATCTGCTTCATACACTATTAAGCTGGCAAGACAAGTCCATCCCAACCAACATAAATCCCGACTACTATCAACAAGAGATTAAGGGTGATCAATTCCTCAATTTGTCAATAGGTAGTCGACAATCATGATGGTGACATAAACCATCTATACCAAACTACAACAGCGTCTTCAAACTTACACTTCAAGTTACCAAAGCGTAACACTGCTCGAGGTTCCATCTCCAAGCCACAAGCGCCACAAAGAAGTAAAACTTCTCCCCCACTTGTTTCAAACTCATCTCTGCAGACAAACAAATAGAAACAAGCAAGTAGTGACAGTGTTTCACACACATGTCGCATACAATAGGATTAAACACATTAATAACTTGGCCGACAGACCGACCTGCTCTGATACCACTAATGTAACACCCCAATATTACCCAAGGTTTTATATGTAAAAATCAGAGTAAATTAAAATTTCATAAACTCAATACTGAGGCATCACACCTTCAAAACCAAATCACTTTAAACAGTTTGCTTTAAAGTATAAATCTCTGATACATAGCATCGTCGGAAAACATAAATTGATTCATAAAAATCAAAACATCTTCTTTATTAAACTTCCTTAACAAATCATATTTTCATAAAGTATGATTCTTATTACAAAAGGAAAAACAACAAAAGAACAACAACAAGACAACATAATTATTCCCCCCGAGTGCTACGTATCAGAGCGACACCGACTCGACTAATAGCAGTTATAAACTCCGTCTTCATAACCTGCACGTTACCAATATAAAGGTAACGGCGAAACAAGTAAAGGGTGAGATACTCCAAAACATATAATTAAAGGCATGATAAAATATATGTATAGTTTCAGAATTATAAAGGGTATAGATTAATAAGTGCAATTCTAACACATATCCAAAACTCACATACTCTTATCGTCATTCTAATGTGTATAATCTACACTTTATCGCCATAACCTCATCGACATAAATCATCACAAAACCACATAAACTTCCATCACCACGAAATCATCGCAAGTTAATACATCACTAATCAACACGGCAATCATAAACAACAACATCAAACAACAACATCAAACAATGCTAATAACATAAGCACATAAATAAAATCATCACTAATTGGCTAAATCCCATCGTTGCTTTTGGCATAAAAGCCCATCGTCACAAAATCATCATTTATATTGATCGCCTAGTTATCATGAAATTATCAAGTTATATTCATTTCATGTTCATCATAAAGATCATCACCAAACAAAACATCATTCATCAATTAAAACCCAACGCCAAACAACTCAAACATAAACATAACCGACTCCATGAGACACGACTATGTAATGCATGTGGTACTCGTCGCTTTTTCCATAATTAAGAACACTTGGCATAAAAGCCTCGTCGCTTGGCATAAAATCCCTCGTCGCCAATGCAATGTATGTGACTCGACAATAAAAACAACACAACAAAAACATCATCATCACTCATCAAGATTGGCATAAAGCCCACATCGCCATAATTTATCCACACCCAGATAAATATATCATCGCATCATATTTGCATTATGCAAAACATCACCAATAATTCATCATCATCAAAAGTCATGCATTCACAAATCGGAAGCATTTATTAACAACATCATCATGTACAAAGACATATATCATCACATCGCATATCAACAAGTATTCATTAATAAATACACCGTCGCAAACATCATGTTTATTCACACCACATCATTATCAATTAATTCACTATTGAATTAGTATATTGATTCTAGTCATTAAGTATACTACTAGTCCATAATACGACCACTAGTCGGCTCCTACTATTTCAACACTACTACGATACCTCGGCTAACCAAAACATCGTCCGCTATCATCAACCATTTTTCTCTTGTCGGTATTCATATAATCCACTTAAATCCAACTTAATTTAATAAAACCATACAATCATATTGTCACTTCATTAATAAACTTTCCACCAATATTAATTACTTATCTTAGTTGATTCCAATGACGTACTATTTCAATTTCCCCTCAAATTCCGGTTAATTGACTATATCGCTTACAACTACCAACCACAAATTTTATCACATATTAGACATCATATAAATGGCACAAAATCTCCCCATTTATATGGCAAAAGTATAATCCACTAAAATATACCGATCGCATTTGTTTTAAATAACAAAACGTCCGACAATACAACCTTTCCATAACCACTCATTAATAGAATCCTCTACTGTCCTCTAAACCAATACTATTAGGAAGAATATTTCATTAGCTTTCTAACGCTTCGAACGACACCCAAAACGGAGTTACGGTTCAAAAGTTATGACCAAAACAATTTTCAACTTTCTGTCAACAGTACGCGGCGTGCAGCCTAGTTCGGGCCGCGAACTTAGTAGGTCTGGAGGTTGGCGCTGCGAATAAAGTTCGAGCCGTGAACTGGGCAAAACAGAACCCAAAAACTTGATTTTTATGTTCCCAAAACTCAATTTTAACCAAACTTCATAACCCCAAACATCTTTTATCACTAACCCACCATTTCTTGTCATCAACACAACATATATACCTCAATTACAACATCAAAACATATTTCTACCATCAATTTAGAATTTCCATGGTTATACTTCTAGTTTCTACAAGCTAGCACCTAAAACGCCCACAACCCATACTCCTAACTCAAATTTTCTAAGTCATTTCAACAATCACACAAACAACTCATAAACCACAACATCAATTTCTATCCCAAATTCACAATATACCTATCAAACCCTAAATATAGGAAGTGGAAAATCAAACCCCTTACCTCTAGAGATTGGATGATCCTTGATGATTCCACAACTCCAACCTCAAGCCCTTTCTCTTGCTCTCCTTCTTCTTCCCAAAACCTCTCTTTTCTCTCAAGCTTCTATGTTCAAGTTTGGCCTTGGTGTGTTATGTTGGAAAGAAAACAAGGAAAATGTTTTTATGGTATTCTTACTAGTAAGCCAAGGGTGAAAAACCCAATCTCTTCAATTGATCCCCACACCCCTAACTTATTTTTATAAATAACACACTATTAATATCTAATAGTATTATTTACTCAATTAATTAAAATAATTTGGGAATTAAATATCGGTCCGAATAATATTTTTTGAACCGACGGAATAAAAACTGACGAATCGCGTAAAATATATTATCGATATATTGATTAATATAAATATTCTCATCGTAAAATAAATATCAATCAGAAATTCGAAAATATTAATAGAATATAATATTAATAAAAACGGGCGTTACAGTTGTCAGAAAAATTAAGTGAAAAAGGTAACTGTTGTATCAAAAATAGGTATGAATGTGTGAAATTATTTATTGTATATGCTAAAGGCATCAATGGTGCCATGTATTATTTTGGGCTCTAATTATTGTTTGGGTTCTATTTGGGTTTTACACACTTAAAGTTTATATATTATGAGATATTTTTACTTTGAAATTCTTAGCGAATTTCTATTCATATTATTAAGTATGAAGCAAATATTTATCCAAAGTGAAGCAATATTCATGTTTGTAAAAAGATGCATATTAACGTAAATGTTTATATATAAAATGATATAAATTAATTTTATAATAAATAATAAAACCGCATTATAGTATTTATTGATACGCCTTAAGCTATTTTAATAAATTATCTTATTTAAATTATTAAAATAAATTGTAAAATTTGTATCAAATATCACAAATTACTTTTAATCTATAATTAAATCCCTCAATTATATTTTTGGAATTGTGTTTTTAAATTATTGAGTGTCTAATAGATATTTAATTAGGAAAATAAAACAAATTTTTATCCTTATTTATATATTTTTTATTTGTATTATTTATATAAAATATTCTTTAAAAGATAATAGATCAAATTGTTTTAATTAATATTATATATTAACATAAACAAATTATACCTCATACAATTATGTGTGTATTCGATAAACACAATTTTCATTTATACTCATTTATTATATTAACCTTGATTAAGTTTAATTAAATATTTTTAATACCTTAATGATCATTTTAGTTGAAAGCTTTTGATTTTTATTTATTGGTCTTCACATTTTCATGACTTCTTCCACTTTTATTTTGGCTATAAATGAAAATTTTCTAAAAATATAATTCTTTTATTTTAATTTTAATTTTTTATGTCGTTCTAATTAGCTACATTCCCCGCGTAATATCAAACATGTATTAAGCCTATAACTGTTCTGATTAAACTGCTTAAGTGGGCGTATATATGGAGTTATTTCATGCAAGACCTGCTGCTGTTGATTTGCAAACAGAAGGGAATGCTTGATCACATACTGCTGTGTAGTTAAATGATTCTAAGTATTTGAAGCTTTGGTAGTTGTTAGTAAAATTAAATGAAAAAGGTAACTGCTGTATAAAAATAGGTACGAATGTGTGAAATTATTTCTTGTATATGCTAAAGGCATCAATGGTGCCATGTATTATTTTGGGATCTAATTATTGTTGGGTTCTGTTTGATTTTTACAGACTTAAAGTTTATATATTATAAGATATCTTTACTTTGAAATTCTTAGCGAATTTCTTTTCATATTATTAAGTATGAAGCAAATATTTATCCAAAGTGAAGCAATATTCATGTTTGTAAAAGGATGCATATTAAAGTAAATGTTTATATATAAAATTATATAAATTAATCTTATAATAAATAATAAAACCGCATTATATTATTTATTGATACGCCTTAAGCTATTTTAATAAATTATCTTATTTAAATTATTAAAATAAATTGTAAAATTTGTATCAAATACCACAAATTACTTTTAATCTATAATTAAATCACACAATTATATTTTTGGAATTGTATTTTTTAATTATAGAGTGACTATTTAGATATTTAATTAGGAAAATAAAACAAATTCTTCTCCTTATTATTATGAGATATCTTTAGTTTGAAATTCTTAACCAATGTCTTTTCATATTATTAAGTATGAATCAAATATTTATCTAAAGTGAAGCAATATTCATGTTTGTAAAAAGATGCATATTAAAGTAAATATTTATATATAAAATTATATAAATTAATTTTATAATAAATAATAAAACCGTATTATATTATTTATTGATACGCCTTAAGATATTTTAATAAATTATCTTATTTAAATTATTAAAATAAATTGTAAAATTTGTATCAAATATCACAAATTACGTCTAATGTATAATTAAATCATTCAGTTATATTTTTGGGATTGTAGTTTTAAATTATTGAGTGACTATTTAGATATTCAATTAGAAAATAAAACACATTTTTATCCTTATTTATATATTTTTTATTTTTATTATTTATATAAAATATTCTTTTATAGATAATATATTAAATTGTTTTAATTAATATAATATATTAACATAAACAAATTATACCTCACACAATTATCACACAATTATGTGTGTATTCGCTAAACACAATTTTCATTTATACTCATTTATTATATTAACCTTGATTAAGATTAATTAAATATTTTTAATACCTTAATGATCATTTTAATTGAAAGCTTTTGATTTTTATTTATTGTTCTTCTATTTTTAATAATTATGAATAGGTAGAGTTTGGGCTACTTTGTATAAATTGTTCACTAATTATCATAAAAAAAATTCACATTTTAATGTCATTTATGTTATATTTTTTATGAATAAAGAAAAAGAACAGATTAAATAACATATTTAAAGAAATAACTACAGTACTATATTTACAAAATAACTATAGTAGTACATAACTTGATTTTTTGTTGACCATTACATACAAAAAAATCTATTTAATAGATAAAAATTAGAATGAGTTCTTTGGCAAGTTTGTCAAATGTCATTCTCTCATGACTTCTTCTACTTTTATTTTGGCTATAGATGAAAATTTTTTATTCATATAATTCTATTATTTTAATTTTAATTTTTTATGTCTCTCATGAATATCAAGACACAGATAGAACGTTCTGTACATGGATAGCCTTATTTTAATTTTAATTTTTTATGTCTCCCATGAATATCAAGATACAGATACAACGTTCTGTACATGGATAGCAATTCAATTCCCACTCCACTTCCTTTCATCTACCCCAATTATCATGTTTTCCTTCTACCGCGTCACATTCGCAATCAATTTTTCGACTGCCCTATGCCACCGTTCACTTCCTTTCCTCTTCCCCAATTATCATGTTTTCCTTCTGCTTCACATTCCAATTCCAAAACCTAATTCCAAAACCTAATTCATCTATTCTCCATTTTTCCGAAACCTAATTCATCTATTCTCCATTTTTCACACCCTATTTTATTTCTCCATCCAAACCCAGATCCAGACATGGAAGAAGAATAAGATTCATATTCAACTAGATGCGGTGGTAGCTGGGAGAATGTAGTCGAAATAATTTGAAAGGATTAATAACTCAATCTCGTTCGTAGACATTTTTAATCTGACCATTTTGAGGGTTTATTTACCTCTATTGATAACATCTATTGATAACGTTTAATGATGTTGTCGTTCTAGCTACACTCGCGTAATATCAAACATGTATTAAGCCTTCAACTGTTGTGATTAAACCGCTTTGGATGTATATATGGAGTAATTTCATGCAACACCTGTTGTTGTTTCGATAAGAGAACAAGTGAGCTTAGAAGAATGACCATTGGACAACTACATAAGGGAATGCCGGATCACATATTGCTGTGTAGTTAAATAATTCTAAGTAGTAGCTTTGGTTCTGTATCAAAAATAGGTATGAATGTGTGATATTATTTCTTATATATGCTAAAGGCATCAATGTATCAAAAATAGGTATCAATGTGTGAAATTATTTCTTGTATATGCTAAAGGCATCAATGGTGCCATGTATTATTTTGGGATCTAATTATTGTTTGGGTTCTATTTGATTTTTACCGACTTAAATTTATATATTATGAGATATCTTTACTTTGAAATTCTTAGCCAATGTCTTTTCATATTATTAAGTATGAATCAAATATTTATCCAAAGTGAAGCAATATTCATGTTTGTAAAAAGATGCATATTAAAGTAAATGTTTATATATAAAATTATATAAATTAATTTTATAATAAATAATAAAACCGCATTATATTATTTATTGATACGCCTTAAGCTATTTTAATAAATTATCTTATTTAAATTATTTAAATTGTATTATCAAATATCACAAATTAAATCCCTCAATTATATTTTTGAATTGTATTTTTAAATTATTGAGTGTCTATTTAGATATTTAATTAGGAAAATAAAACAAATTTTTATCCTTATTTATATATTTTTATTTGTATTATTTATATAAAATATTCTTTAAAGATAATAGATTAAATTGTTTTAATTAATATTATATATTAACATAAACAAATTATACCTCATACAATTATGTGTGTATTCGATAAACACAATTTTCATTTATACTCATTTATTATATTAACCTTGATTAAGTTTAATTAAATATTTTTAATACCTTAATGATCATTTTAGTTGAAAGCTTTTGATTTTTATTTATTGGTCTTCACATTTTCATGACTTCTTCCACTTTTATTTTGGCTATAAATGAAAATTTTCTAAAAATATAATTCTTTTATTTTAATTTTAATTTTTTATGTGGTTCTAATTAGTTACATTCCCCGCGTAATATCAAACATGTATTAAGCCTATAACTGTTCTGATTAAACTGCTTGAGTGGGTGTATATATGGAGTTATTTCATGCAAGACTTCTGTTGATTTGCAAATGTAAGGAATGCTTGATCACTTCTGTAGTTAAATGATTCTAAGTATTTGAAGCTTTGGTAGTTGTTAGTAAAATTAAATGAAAAAGGTAATTATATAAAATAGGTACGATGTGTGAAATTATTTCTTGTATATGCTAAAGGCATCAATGGTGCCATGTATTATTTTGGGATCTAATTATTGTTGGGTTCTGTTTGATTTTTATAGACTTAAAGTTTATATATTATAAGATATCTTTACTTTGAAATTCTTAGCGAATTTCTTTTCATATTATTAAGTATGAAGCAAATATTTATCCAAAGTGAAGCAATATTCATGTTTGTAAAAGGATGCATATTAAAGTAAATGTTTATATATAAAATTATATAAATTAATTTTATAATAAATAATAAAACCGCATTATATTATTTATTGATACGCCTTAAGCTATTTCAATAAATTATCTTATTTAAATTATTAAAATAAATTGTAAAATTTGTATCAAATACCACAAATTACTTTTAATCTATAATTAAATCACACAATTATATTTTTGGAATTGTATTTTTAAATTATAGAGTGACTATTTAGATATTTAATTAGGAAAATAAAACAAATTCTTCTCCTTATTATTATGAGATATCTTTAGTTTGAAATTCTTAACCAATGTCTTTTCATATTATTAAGTATGAATCAAATATTTATCCAAAGTGAAGCAATATTCATGTTTGTAAAAAGATGCATATTAAAGTAAATGTTTATATATAAAATTATATAAATTAATTTTATAATAAATAATAAAACCGTATTATATTATTTATTGATACGCCTTAAGATATTTTAATAAATTATCTTATTTAAATTATTAAAATAAATTGTAAAATTTGTATCAAATATCACAAATTACGTCTAATGTATAATTAAATCATTCAGTTATATTTTTGGGATTGTAGTTTTAAATTATTGAGTGACTATTTAGATATTCAATTAGAAAATAAAACACATTTTTATCCTTATTTATATATTTTTTATTTTTATTATTTATATAAAATATTCTTTTATAGATAATATATTAAATTGTTTTAATTAATATAATATATTAACATAAACAAATTATACCTCACACAATTATCACACAATTATGTGTGTATTCGCTAAACACAATTTTCATTTATACTCATTTATTATATTAACCTTGATTAAGATTAATTAAATATTTTTAATACCTTAATGATCATTTTAATTGAAAGCTTTTGATTTTTATTTATTGTTCTTCTATTTTAATAATTATGAATAGGTAGAGTTTGGGCTACTTTGTATAAATTGTTCACTAATTATCATAAAAAAAATTCACATTTTAATGTCATTTATGTTATATTTTTTATGAATAAAGAAAAAGAACAGATTAAATAACATATTTAAAGAAATAACTACAGTACTATATTTACAAAATAACTATAGTAGTATATAACTTGATTTTTGTTGACCATTACATACAAAAAATCTATTTAATAGATAAAATTAGAATGAGTTCTTTGGCAAGTTTGTCAAATGTCATTCTCTCATGACTTCTTCTACTTTTATTTTGGCTATAGATGAAAATTTTTTTATTCATATAATTCTATTATTTTAATTTTAATTTTTTATGTCTCTCATGAATATCAAGACACAAATACAACGTTCTGTACATGGATAGCCTTATTCTAATTTTAATTTTTTATGTCTCCCATGAATATCAAGATGTAGATACAACGTGCAATCAATTTTTCGACTGCCCTATGCCACCGTTCACTTCCTTTCCTCTTCCCCAATTATCATGTTTTCCATCTACTGCTTCAAATTCCAATTAATTTTTTTCTTTTTTCCAAAACCTAATTCATCAATTCTCCATTTTTCCGAAACCTAATTCATCTATTCTCCATTTTTCAAACCCTATTTTATTTCTCTATCCAAACCCAGATCCAGACATTCATGGAATAAGAATAAGATTAATATTCAACTAGATGCGGTGGTAGCTGGGAGAATGTAGTCGAAATAATTTGAAAGGATTAATAACTCAATCTCGTTCGTAGACATTTTTAATCTGGCCATTTAGAGGGTTTATTTACCTCTATTGATAACATCTATTGATAACATTTAATGATGTTTTCGTTCTAATTAGCTACACTCTCGCGTAATATCAAACATGTATTAAGCCTTCAACTGTTGTGATTAAACTGCTTTAGTGGGTGTATATATGGAGTAATTTCATGCAACACCTGTTGTGGTTCATTTGCAACTGATAAGAGAACAAGTGAGCTTAGAAGAATGACCATTGGACGACTACATAAGGGAATGCCGAATCACATATTGCTGTGTAGTTAAATGATTCTAAGTAGTAGCTTTGGTGCTGTATCAAAAATAGGTATGAATGTGTGAAATTATTTCTTGTATATGCTAAAGGCATCAATTGTGCCATGTATTATTTTGGGATCTAATTATTGTTTGGGTTCTATTTGATTTTTACAGACTTAAAGTTTATATATTATGAGATATCTTTACTTTGAAATTCTTAGCCAATGTCTTTTCATATTATTAAGTATGAATCAAATATTTATCCAAAGTGAAGCAATATTCATGTTTGTAAAAAGATGCATATTAGAGTAAATGTTTATATATAAAATTATATAAATTAATTTTATAATAAATAATAAAACCGCATTATATTATTTATTGATACGCCTTAAGCTATTTTAATAAATTATCTTATTTAAATTATTAAAATAAATTGTAAAATTTGTATCGAATATCACGAATTACGTCTAATCTATAATTAAATCACTCAGTTATATTTTTGGAATTGTAGTTTTAAATTATTGAGTGACTATTTAGATATTTAATTAGGAAAATAAAAAAAAAATTTATCCTTATATATATATATATATTTTTATTATTTATATAAAATATTCTTTTATAGATAATAGATTAAATTGTTTTAATTAATATTATATATTAACATAAATAAATTATACCTCAGACAATTATGTGTGTATTCGATAAACACAATTTTCATTTATAATCATTTATTATATTAACCTTGATTAAGATTAATTAAATATTTTTAATACCTTAATGAAAAGGTAGAGTTTGGGCTAATTTTTATAAATTGTTCACTAATTTTGATAAACAAATTCACATTTTAAAGAAAAAGAACAGATTAAAATACATATTTAAAGAAATAACTACAATACTATATTTAAAAAATAACTATAGTATTATATAACTTGATGTTTTGTTGACCAGTACATACAAAAAAATTTATATAAATCATAAAATTAGAATGAGTTCTTTGGCTAGTTTGCCAAGTGTCATTCTCTCATGACTTCTTTAATTTTAATTCGGCAATCAATTTGTCGACTGCCCTATGCAACCGTTCACTTCCTTTCCTCTTCCCCAATTATCATGTTTTCCTTGTACTGCTTCACATTCCAAACTCGATTTCAATTTTCTATTTTCCAAAACCAAATTCATCTATTCTCCATTTTTCAAACCCAATTTTATTTCTGCATCCAAACCCAGAAACAGACATTCACGGAAGAAGAATAAGAAGAATATTCAACTAGATGCGGTGGTAGCTGCGCGAATGTAGTCGAAATAATTTGAAAGGATTAAGATCTCAATCCTGTTCGTAGACATTTGCAATCTGGCCATTTTGATAACACTTAATGATGTTGTCGTTCTAATTAGCTACACATATATTGATAACAAATATTAAACTGCTTCAGTGGTCTTATATATGGAGTTATTTCATGCAAGACCTGCTGCTATTGATTTGCAAATAGAAGGGAATGCTTGATCACATATTGCTTTGTAGTTAAATGATTATAAGTATTAGACGCTTGCGTGGTTTTTAGTAAAATTAAATGAAAAAGGTAACTGCTGTATCAAAAATAGGTAAGAATCTGTGAAGTTATTTCTTGTATATGCTAAAGGCATCAATGTTGCCATGTATTATTTTGGGATTTAATTATTGTTTGGGTTCTATTTGATTTTTACAGACTTAAAGTTTATATATTATGAGATATCTTTACTTTGAAATTCTTAGCCAATGTCTTTTCAAATTATTAAGTATAAATCAAATATTGATCCAAAGTGAAGCAATATTCATGTTTGTAAAAAGATGCATATTAAAGTAAATGTTTATATATAAAATTATATAAATTAATTTTATAATAAATAATAAAACTGCATTATATTATTTATTGATACGTCTTAAGCTATTTTAATAAATTATCTTATTTAAATTATTAAAATAAATTGTAAAATATGTATCAAATATCACAAATTACTTTTAATCTATAATTAAATCACTCAATTATATTTTTGGAATTGTTGTTTTAAATTATTGAGTGACTATATAGATATTTAATTAGGAAAATAAAACAAATTTTTATCCTTATTTATATATTTTTTATTTTTATTATTTATATAAAATATTCTTTTATAGATAATAGATTAAATTGTTTTAATTAATATTATATATTAACATAAACAAATTATACCTCACACAATTATGTGTGTATTCGATAAACACAATTTTCATTTATACTCATTTATTATATAAACCTTGATAAAGATTAATTAAATATTTTTAATACCTTAATGATCAATTTAATTGAAAGCTTTTGATTTTTATTTATTGTTCTTCTATTTTTAATAATTATGAAAAGTAGAGTTTGGGCTAATTTGTATAAATTGTTCACTAATTATCATAAAAAATATTCACATTTTAATGACATTTATGTTATATTTTTTATGAATAAAGAAAAAGAACAGATTAAAATACATATTTAAAGAAATAACTACAGTACTATATTTAAAAATAACTATAGTATTATATAACTTGATTTTTTGTTGACCAGTATATACAAAAAAAATTATTTAATACATAAAATTAGAATGAGTTCTTTGGCAAGTTTGCCAAGTGTCATTCTCTCATGACTTCTTCCACTTTTATTTTGGCTATAAATGAAAATTTTATATAAATATAATTCTTTATTTTAATTTTAATTCGACCAATTTTTTTATGCAACCGTTCACTTCCTTTCCTCTTCCCCAATTATAATGTTTTCCTTCTACTGCTTCACATTCCATCCTCGATTTCGATTATGTTTTTCTATTTTCCAAAACCTAATTCATCTATTCTCCATTTTTCAAACCCTATTTTATTTCTCCATCCAAACCCAATACAGACATTCACTTAAGAAGAATAAGATGTGCGAATGTAGTCGAAATAATTTGAAAGGATTAAGATCTCAATGCTTTAGACATTTGCAATCTGTCCATTTTGATAACACTTAATGATGTTGTCGTTCTAATTAGCTACACATATATTGATAACATATATTAAAGCTTTGGTCTTATATATGGAGTTATTTCATGCAAGACCTGCTGCTATTGATTTGCAAATAGAAGGGAATGCTTGATCACATATTGCTTTGTAGTTAAATGATTATAAGTAT
Source organism: Vicia sativa (assembly GCA_021764765.1). Lineage (NCBI taxonomy): Eukaryota > Viridiplantae > Streptophyta > Magnoliopsida > Fabales > Fabaceae > Vicia > Vicia sativa. The sequence continues at coordinate 270,972,170 of CM038793.1, forward strand.
TAGACGCTTGCGTGGTTTTTAGTAAAATTAAATGAAAAAGGTAACTGCTGTATGAAAAATAGGTAAGAATTTTCTCGTATATGCTAAAGGCATCAATGGTGCCATGTATTATTTTGGGATCTAATTATTGTTTGAGTTCTATTTGATTCTTACAGACTTAAAGTTTATATATTATGAGATATCTCTACTTTGAAATTCTTAGCCAATCTCTTTTCAAATTATTAAGTATGAATCAAATATTTATCCAAAGTGAAGCAATATTCATGTTTGTAAAAAGATGCATATTAAAGTAAATGTTTATATATAAAATTATATCAATTAATTTTATAATAAATAATAAAACCGCATTATATTATTTATTGATACGCCTTAAACTATTTTAATAAATTATCTTATTTAAATTATTAAAATAAATTGTAAAATGTGTATCAAATATCACAAATTACTTTTAATCTATAATTAAATCACTCAATTATATTTTTGGAATTGTAGTTTTAAATTATTGAGTGACTATTTAGATATTTAATTAGGAAAATAAAACAAATTTTTATCCTTATTGATATATTTTTTATTTTTATTATTTATATAAAATATTCTTTTATAGATAATAGATTAAATAATTATGAAAAAGTAGAGTTTGGGCTAATTTGTATAAATTGTTCCCTAATTATCATAAAAAAATTCACATTTTAATGACATTTATGTTATATTTTTTATGAATAAAGAAAAAGAATAGATTAAATACATATTTAAAGAAATAACTACAGTACTATATTTAAAAATAACTATAGTATTATATAACTTGATTTTTGTTGACCAAGATACAAAAAATTTATTTAATACATAAAATTAGAATGAGTTTTTTGGCAAGTTTGCCAAGTGTCATTCTCTCATGACTTCCTCCACTTTTATTTTGGCTATAAATGAAAATTTTATATAAATATAATTCTTTTATTTTAATTTTAATTTGGCAATCAATTTTTCGACTGCCCTATGCAACCGTTCACTTCCTTTCCTCTTCCCCAATTATAATGTTTTCCTTCTCTTCACATTCCAATCTCGTTTCGATTATGTTTTTCTATTTTCCAAAACCTAATTCATCTATTCTCCATTTTTCAAACCCTATTTTATTTCTCCATCCAAACCCAATACAGACATTCACTTAAGAAGAAAAAGATGCGCGAATGTAGTCGAAATAATTTGAAAGGATTAAGATCTCAATTCTGTTCGTAGACATTTGCAATCTGTCCATTTTGAGGATTTATTTACCTCTATTGATAACCTATATTGATAACACTTAATGATATTGTCGTTCTAATTAGCTACACATATATTGATAAGATATATTAAACTGCGCGAATGTAGTCGAAATAATTTGAAAGGATTAAGATCTCAATCCTGTTCTTAGACATTTGCAATCTGTCCATTTTATGGAGTTATTTCATGCAAGACCTGCTGCTATTGATTTGCAAATAGAAGGGAATGCTTGATGACATATTGTTGTGTACTTAAATGATTATAAGTATTAGAAGCTTGGGTGGTTGTTAGTAAAATTAAATGAAAAAGGTAACTACTGTATAAAAAAGGTATGAATGTATGAAATTATTTCTCGTATATGCTAAAGGCATCAATGGTGCCATGTATTATTTTGGGATCTAATTATTGTTTGAGTTCTATTTGATTTTTACAGACTTAAAGTTTATATATTATGAGATATCTTTACTTTGAAATTCTTAGCCAATGTCTTTTCAAATTATTAAGTATGAATCAAATATTTATCCAAAGTGAAGCAATATTCATGTTTGTAAAAAGATGCATATTAAAGTAGATGTTTATATATAAAATTATATCAATTAATTTTATAATAAATAATAAAATCACATTATATTATTTATTGATACGCCTTAAGCTATTTTAATAAATTATCTTATTTAAATTATTAAAATAAATTGTAAAATATGTATCAAATATCACAAATTATAATTAAATCAGCCAATTATATTTTTGGGATTGTAGTTTTAAATTATTGAGTGACTATTTAGATATTTAATTAGGAAAACAAAACAAATTTTTATCCTTATTTATATATTTTTTATTTTTATTATTTATATAAAATATTCTTTTATAGATAATATATTAAATTGTTTTAAATAATATTATATATATATATATATATAATAAACAAATTATACCTCACACAATTATGTGTGTATTCGATAAACACAATTTTCATTTATACTCATTTATTATATTAACCTTGATTAAGATTAATTAAATATTTTTAATACCTTAATGATCATTTTCATTGAAAGCTTTTGATTTTTATTTATTGTTCTTCTATTTTTAATAATTATGAAAAGGTAGAGTTTGGGCTAATTTGTATAAATTGTTCACTAATTATCATAAAAAATATTCACATTTTAATGACATTTATGTTATATTTTTTATGAATAAAGAAAAAGAACAGATTAAAATACATATTTAATGAAATAACTATAGTACTATATTTAAAAAATAACTATAGTATTATATAACTTGACTTTTTGTTGACCATTACATACAAAAAAAATCTATTTAATACATAAAATTTGAATGAGTTCTTTGGCAAATTTGTCAAATGTCATTCTCTCATGAGTCCTATGCAACCGTTCACTTCCTTTCCTCTTCCCCAATTATCGTGTTTTCCTTCTACTGCTTCACATTCCAAACTCGATTTCAATTATGTTTTTCTATTTTCCAAAACCAAATTCATCTATTCTCCATTTTTCAAACCCTATTTTATTTCTGCATCCAAACCCAAAAACAGACATTCACGGAAGAAGAATAAGAAGAATATTCAACTAGATGCGGTGGTAGCTGCGCGAATGTAGTCGAAATAATTTGAAAGGATTAAGATCTCAATCTTGTTCGTAGACATTTGCAATCTGGCCATTTTGATTACACTTAATGATGTTGTCGTTCTAATTAGCTACACATATATTGATAACATATATTAAACTGCTTCAGTGGTCTTATATATGGAGTTATTTCATGCAAGACCTGCTGCTATTGATTTGCAAATAGAAGGGAATGCTTGATCACATATTGCTTTGTAGTTAAATGATTATAAGTATTAGACGCTTGCGTGGTTTTTAGTAAAATTAAATGAAAAAGGTAACTGCTGTATCAAAAATAGGTAAGAATCTGTTAAATTATTTCTTGTATATGCTAAAGGCATCAATGGTGCCATGTATTATTTTGGGATTTAATTATTGTTTGGGTTCTATTTGATTTTTACAGACTTAAAGTTTATATATTATGAGATATCTTTACTTTGAAATTCTTAGCCAATGTCTTTTCAAATTATTAAGTATAAATCAAATATTTATCCAAAGTGAAGCAATATTCATGTTTGTAAAAAGATGCATATTAAAGTAAATGTTTATATATAAAATTATATAAATTAATTTTATAATAAATAATAAAACTGCATTATATTATTTATTGATACGTCTTAAGCTATTTTAATAAATTATGTTATTTAAATTATTAAAATAAATTGTAAAATATGTATCAAATATCACAAATTACTTTTAATCTATAATTAAATCACTCAATTATATTTTTGGAATTGTAGTTTTAAATTATTGAGTGACTATTTAGATATTTAATTAGGAAAATAAAACAAATTTTTATCCTTATTGATATATTTTTTATTTTTATTATTTATATAAAATATTCTTTTATAGATAATAGATTAAATAATTATGAAAAAGTAGAGTTTGGGCTAATTTGTATAAATTGTTCCCTAATTATCATAAAAAAATTCACATTTTAATGACATTTATGTTATATTTTTTATGAATAAAGAAAAAGAATAGATTAAATACATATTTAAAGAAATAACTACAGTACTATATTTAAAAAATAACTATAGTATTATATAACTTGATTTTTTGTTGACCAGTAGATACAAAAAAATTTATTTAATACATAAAATTAGAATGAGTTTTTTGGCAAGTTTGCCAAGTGTCATTCTCTCATGACTTCCTCCACTTTTATTTTGGCTATAAATGAAAATTTTATATAAATATAATTCTTTTATTTTAATTTTAATTTGGCAATCAATTTTTCGACTGCCCTATGCAACCGTTCACTTCCTTTCCTCTTCCCCAATTATAATGTTTTCCTTCTACTACTTCACATTCCAATCTCGATTTCGATTATGTTTTTCTATTTTCCAAAACCTAATTCATCTATTCTCCATTTTTCAAACCCTATTTTATTTCTCCATCCAAACCCAATACAGACATTCACTTAAGAAGAAAAAGATGCGCGAATGTAGTCGAAATAATTTGAAAGGATTAAGATCTCAATTCTGTTCGTAGACATTTGCAATCTGTCCATTTTGAGGATTTATTTACCTCTATTGATAACCTATATTGATAACACTTAATGATATTGTCGTTCTAATTAGCTACACATATATTGATAAGATATATTAAACTGCGCGAATGTAGTCGAAATAATTTGAAAGGATTAAGATCTCAATCCTGTTCTTAGACATTTGCAATCTGTCCATTTTATGGAGTTATTTCATGCAAGACCTGCTGCTATTGATTTGCAAATAGAAGGGAATGCTTGATGACATATTGTTGTGTACTTAAATGATTATAAGTATTAGAAGCTTGGGTGGTTGTTAGTAAAATTAAATGAAAAAGGTAACTACTGTATAAAAAAGGTATGAATGTATGAAATTATTTCTCGTATATGCTAAAGGCATCAATGGTGCCATGTATTATTTTGGGATCTAATTATTGTTTGAGTTCTATTTGATTTTTACAGACTTAAAGTTTATATATTATGAGATATCTTTACTTTGAAATTCTTAGCCAATGTCTTTTCAAATTATTAAGTATGAATCAAATATTTATCCAAAGTGAAGCAATATTCATGTTTGTAAAAAGATGCATATTAAAGTAGATGTTTATACATAAAATTATATCAATTAATTTTATAATAAATAATAAAATCACATTATATTATTTATTGATACGCCTTAAGCTATTTTAATAAATTATCTTATTTAAATTATTAAAATAAATTGTAAAATATGTATCAAATATCACAAATTATAATTAAATCAGTCAATTATATTTTTGGGATTGTAGTTTTAAATTATTGAGTGACTATTTAGATATTTAATTAGGAAAACAAAACAAATTTTTATCCTTATTTATATATTTGTTATTTTTATTATTTATATAAAATATTCTTATATAGATAATATATTAAATTGTTTTAAATAATATTATATATATATAATAAACAAATTATACCTCACACAATTATGTGTGTATTCGGTAAACACAATTTTCATTTATACTCATTTATTATATTAACCTTGATTAAGATTAATTAAATATTTTTAATACCTTAATGATCATTTTCATTGAAAGCTTTTGATTTTTATTTATTGTTCTTCTATTTTTAATAATTATGAAAAGGTAGAGTTTGGGCTAATTTGTATAAATTGTTCACTAATTATCATAAAAAATATTCACATTTTAATGACATTTATGTTATATTTTTTATGAATAAAGAAAAAGAACAGATTAAAATACATATTTAATGAAATAACTATAGTACTATATTTAAAAAATAACTATAGTATTATATAACTTGACTTTTTGTTGACCATTACATACAAAAAAATCTATTTAATACATAAAATTAGAATGAGTTCTTTGGCAAGATTTACAAGTCTCATTCTCTCATGACTTCTTCTACTTTTATTTTGGCTATAAATGAAAACTTTCTATTAATATAATTCTATTATTTTAATTTTAATTTTTTATGTCTCTCATGAATATCAAGACACAGATACAACGTTCTGTCCATGGATAACCTTATTTTAATTTTTTATGTCTCCCATGAATATCAAGATACAGATACAATGTTCTGTACATGGATAGCCATTCAATTTCCACTTCACTTCCTTTCATCTACCACAATTATCATGTTTACCTTTGCGTCACATTCGCAATCAATTTTTCGATATTATCATGTTTTCCTTCTATTGCTTCACATTCCAACCTCGATTTCTTAGCGATTAATTTTTTCTATTTTTCCAAAACCTAATTCATCTATTCTCCATTTTTCAAACCCTATTTTATAACTCCATCCAAACATAGATCCAGACATTAATGGAAGAAGAATAAGATTAATATTCAACTAGATGCGGTGGTAGCTAGGCGAATGTAGTCGAAATCATTTGAATGGATTAATGACTCAATCTCGTTCGTAGACATTTTTAATCTGGCCATTTTACGGTTTTATTTACCTCTATTGATAACATCTATTGATAACAGTTAATGATGTTTTCGTTCTAATTAGCTACACTCTCGGGTAACATCAAACATGTATTAAACCTTCAACTGTTCTGATTAAACTGCTTCAGTGGGTGTATATATTGATTTGCAACTGATAAGAGAACAAGTGAGCTTAGCAGAATGACCATTGGACGGCTACAGATGGGAATGTTGGATCACATATTGTTGTGTAGTTAAAGGATTCTAAGTAGTAGCTTTGGTGGTTGTTTGTAAAATTAAGTGAAAAAGGTAACTGCTGTATCAAAAATAGGTATGAATGTGTGAAATTATTTCTTGTATATGCTAAAGGCATCAATTGTGCCATGTATTATTTTGGGATCTAATTATTGTTTGGGTTCTATTTGATTTTTACAGACTTAAAGTTTATATATTATGAGATATCTTTACTTTGAAATTCTTAGCCAATGTCTTTTCATATTATTAAGTATGAATCAAATATTTATCCAAAAGTGAAGCAATATTCATGTTTGTAAAAAGATGCATATTAAAGTAAATGTTTATATATAAAATTATATCAATTAATTTTATAATAAATAATAAAACCGCATTAAATTATTTATGGATACGCCTTAAGCTATTTTAATAAATTATCTTATTTAAATTATTAAAATAAATTGTAAAATATGTATCAAATATCACAAATTATAATTAAATCAGTCAATTATATTTTTGGAATTATAGTTTTAAATTATTGAGTGACTATTTAGATATTTAATTAGGAAAATAAAACAAATTTTTATCCTTATTTATATATTTTTATTATTTGTATAAAATATTCTTTTATAGATAATATATTAAATTGTTTTAATTAATATTATATATTAACATAAACAAATTATACCTCACACAATTATGTGTGTATTCGATAAACACAATTTTCATTTATACTCATTTATTATATTAACCTTGATTAAGATTAATTAAATATTTTTAATACCTTAATGATCATTTTAATTGAAAGCTTTTGATTTTTATTTATTGTTCTTCTATTTTTAATAATTAAGAAAAGGTAGAGTTTGGGCTAATTTGTATTAATTGTTCACTAATTATCATAAAAAAATTCACATTTTAATGACATTTATGTTATATTTTTTATGAATAAAGAAAAAGAACAAATTAAAATACATATTTAATGAAATAACTCTAGTACTATATTTAAAAAATAACTATAGTATTATATAACTTGATTTTTTGTTGACCAGTACATACAAAAAAACCTATTTAATACATAAAATTAGAATGAGTTCTTTGGCAAGTTTGACAAGTGTCATTCCCTCATGATTTCTTCCACTTTTATTTCGGCTATAAACGAAAATTTTATATAAATATAATTCTTTTATTATAATTTTAATTCGGCAATCCAAACCCAGATACAGACATTCACGTAAGAAGAATAAGATGAATATTCAACTAGATGCGGTGGTAGCTGCGTGAATGTAGTCGAAATAATTTGAAAGGATTAAGATCTCAATCCTGTTCGTAGACATTTGCAATCTGTCCATTTTGAGGATTTATTTACCTCTATTGATAACATATATTGATAACACTTAATGATATTGTCGTTCTAATTAGCTACACATATATTGATAACATATATGAAACTGCTTCAGTGGGTGTATATATGGAGTTATTTCATGCCGGACCTGATGCTATTGATTTGCAAATAGAAGGGAATGCTTGATCACATATTGCTGTGTAGAATGAAAAAGGTAACTGCTGTATCAAAAATAGGTATGAATGTGTGAAATAATTTCTCGTATATGCTAAAGGAATCAATGGTGCCATGTATTATTTTGGGATCTAATTATTGTTTGGGTTCTATTTGATTTTTACAGACTTAAAGTTTATATACTATGAGATATCTTTACTTTGAAATTCTTAGCCAATGTCTTTTCATATTATTAAGTATGAATCAAATATTTATCCAAAGTGAAGCAATATTCATGTTTGTAAAAAGATGCATATTAAAGTAAATGTTTATATATAAAATTATATAAATTAATTTTATAATAAATAATAAAACCGCATTACATTATTTATTGATACGCCTTAAGCTATTTTAATAAATTATCTTATTTAAATTATTAAAATAAATTGTAATATATGTATCAAATATCACAAATTATAATTAAATCACTCAATTATATTTTTGGAGTTGTAGTTTTAAATTATTGAGTGACTATTTAGATATTTAATTAGGAAAATAAAACAAATTTTTATCCTTATTTATATATTTTTTATTTTTATTATTTATCTAAAATATTCTTTTATAGATAATATATTAAATTGTTTTAATTAATATTATAAATTAACATAAACAAATTATACCTCACACAATTATGTGTGTATTCGATAAACACAATTTTAATTTATACTCATGTATTATATTAACCTTGATTAAGATTAATTAAATATTTTTAATACCTTAATGATCATTTTAATTGAAAGCTATTGATTTTTATTTATTGTTTTTCTATTTTTAATAGTTATGAAAAGGTAGAGTTTGGGCTAATTTGTATAAATTGTTCACTAATTATCATAAAAAAAATTCACATTTTAATGACATTTATGTTATATTTTTTATGAATAAAGAAAAAGAACAGATTAAAATACATCTTTAAAGAAATAACTACAGTACTATTTTAAAAAATAACTATAGTATTATATAACTTGATTTTTTGTTGATTTTCTATTAATATAATTCTATTATTTTAATTTTTTATGTCTCTCATGAATATCAAGACACATATACAACATTCTGTACATGGATAGCCTTATTTTAATTTTAATGTTGTATGTCTCTCATGAATATCAACAGACAGATATTTTTATGTCTCCCTTGAATATCAAGATACAGATACAACGTTATGTACATGGATAGCCATTCAATTTCAACTTCACTTCCTTTCATCTACCGCAATTATCATGTTTTCCTTCTACTGCGTCACATTCGCAATCAATTTTTTGACTGCCCTATGCCACCGTTCACTTCCTTTCCTCTTCCCCAATTATCATGTTTTCCATCTACTGCTTCAAATTCCAATTAATTTTTTTCTTTTTTCCAAAACCTAATTCATCAATTCTCCATTTTTCCGAAACCTAATTCATCTATTCTCCATTTTTCAAACCCTATTTTATTTCTCTATCCAAACCCAGATCCAGACATTCATGGAATAAGAATAAGATTAATATTCAACTAGATGCGGTGGTAGCTGGGAGAATGTAGTCGAAATAATTTGAAAGGATTAATAACTCAATCTCGTTCGTAGACATTTTTAATCTGGCCATTTAGAGGGTTTATTTACCTCTATTGATAACATCTATTGATAACATTTAATGATGTTTTCGTTCTAATTAGCTACACTCTCGCGTAATATCAAACATGTATTAAGCCTTCAACTGTTGTGATTAAACTGCTTTAGTGGGTGTATATATGGAGTAATTTCATGCAACACCTGTTGTGGTTCATTTGCAACTGATAAGAGAACAAGTGAGCTTAGAAGAATGACCATTGGACGACTACATAAGGGAATGCCGAATCACATATTGCTGTGTAGTTAAATGATTCTAAGTAGTAGCTTTGGTGCTGTATCAAAAATAGGTATGAATGTGTGAAATTATTTCTTGTATATGCTAAAGGCATCAATGGTGCCATGTATTATTCTGGGATCTAATTATTGTTTGGGTTCTATTTGATTTTTACCGACTTAAAGTTTATATATTATGAGATATCTTTACTTTGAAATTCTTAACCAATGTCTTTTCATATTATTAAGTATGAATTAAATATTTATCCAAAGTGAAGCAACATTCATGTTTGTAAAAAGATGCATATTAAAGTAAATGTTTATATATAAAATTATATAAATTAATTTTATAATAAATAATAAAAACCGATTATATTATTTATTGATACGCCTTAAGCTATTTTAATAAATTATCTTATTTAAATTATTAAAATAAATTGTAAAATTTGTATCAAATATCACAAATTACGTCTAATCTATAATTAAATCACTCAGTTATATTTTTGGAATTGTAGTTTTAAATTATTGAGTGACTATTTAGATATTTAATTAGGAAAATAAAACAAATTTTTATCCTTATTTATATATTTTTTATTTTTATTATTTATATAAAATATTCTTTTAGAGATAATATATTAAATTCTTTTATTTAATATTATATATTAACATAAACAAATTATACCTCACACAATTACGTGTGTATTCGATAAACACAATTTTCATTTATACTCATTTATTATATTAACCTTGATTAAGATTAATTAAATATTTTTAATACCTTAATGAAAAGGTAGAGTTTGGGCTAATTTTTATAAATTGTTCACTAATTTTGATAAACAAATTCACATTTTAAAGAAAAAGAACAGATTAAAATACATATTTAAAGAAATAACTACAATACTATATTTAAAAAATAACTATAGTATTATATAACTTGATGTTTTGTTGACCAGTACATACAAAAAAATTTATATAAATCATAAAATTAGAATGAGTTCTTTGGCTAGTTTGCCAAGTGTCATTCTCTCATGACTTCTTTAATTTTAATTCGGCAATCAATTTGTCGACTGCCCTATGCAACCGTTCACTTCCTTTCCTCTTCCCCAATTATAATGTTTTCCTTCTACTACTTCACATTCCAATCTCGATTTCGATTATGTTTTTCTATTTTCCAAAACCTAATTCATCTATTCTCCATTTTTCAAACCCTATTTTATTTCTCTATCCAAACCCAGATCCAGACATTCATGGAATAAGAATAAGATTAATATTCAACTAGATGCGGTGGTAGCTGGGAGAATGTAGTCGAAATAATTTGAAAGGATTAATAACTCAATCTCGTTCGTAGACATTTTTAATCTGGCCATTTAGAGGGTTTATTTACCTCTATTGATAACATCTATTGATAACATTTAATGATGTTTTCGTTCTAATTAGCTACACTCTCGCGTAATATCAAACATGTATTAAGCCTTCAACTGTTGTGATTAAACTGCTTTAGTGGGTGTATATATGGAGTAATTTCATGCAACACCTGTTGTGGTTCATTTGCAACTGATAAGAGAACAAGTGAGCTTAGAAGAATGACCATTGGACGACTACATAAGGGAATGCCGAATCACATATTGCTGTGTAGTTAAATGATTCTAAGTAGTAGCTTTGGTGCTGTATCAAAAATAGGTATGAATGTGTGAAATTATTTCTTGTATATGCTAAAGGCATCAATTGTGCCATGTATTATTTTGGGATCTAATTATTGTTTGGGTTCTATTTGATTTTTACCGACTTAAAGTTTATATATTATGAGATATCTTTACTTTGAAATTCTTAGCCAATGTCTTTTCATATTATTAAGTATGAATCAAATATTTATCCAAAGTGAAGCAATATTCATGTTTGTAAAAAGATGCATATTAAAGTAAATGTTTATATATAAAATTATATAAATTAATTTTATAATAAATAATAAAACCGCATTATTTTATTTATTGATAAAGCTATTTTAATAAATTATCTTATTTAAATTATTAAAATAAATTGTAAAATTTGTATCAAATATCACAAATTACTTTTAATCTATAATTAAATCACTCAATTATATTTTTGGAATTGTAGTTTTAAATTATTGAGTGACTATTTAGATATTTAATTAGGAAAATAAAACAAATTTTTATCTTTATTTATATATTTTTTATTTTTATTATTTATATAAAATATTCTTTTATAGATAATAGATTAAATTGTTTTAATTAATATTATATATTAACATAAACAAATTATATCTCACACAATTACGTGTGTATTCGATAAACACAATTTTCATTTATACTCCTTTATTATATTAACCTTGATTAAGATTAATTAAATATTTTTAATACCTTAATGATCATTTTAATTGAAAGCTTTTGATTTTGATTTATTGTTCTTCTATTTTTAATAATTATGAAAAGGTAGATTTTGGGCTAATTTGTATAAATTGTTCACTTATTATCATAAAAAAATTCACATTTTAAGGACGTTTATGTTATATTTTTTATGAATAAAGAAAAAGAACAGATTAAAATACATATTTAATGAAATAACTATAGTACTATATTTAATAAATAACTATAGTATTATATAACTTGATTTTTTGTTGACCATTACATACAAAAAAATCTATTAAATACATAAAATTAGAATGAGTTCTTTGGCAAGTTTGTCAAGTGTCATTCTCTCAGGACTTCTTCTACTTTTATTTTGGCTATAAATGAAAATCTTCTATTAATATAATTCTATTATTTTAATTTTAATTTATTATGTCTCTCATGAATATCAAGACACAGATACAATGTTCTGTACATGGATAGCCTTATTTTAATTTTAATTTTTTTATGTCTGTCATGAATATCAAGATACAGATACAACGTTCTTTACCCAGATTTCGCAAGGTATGCTGCAATTGAAGAAAAGATGTTCAATGGTTTCTACCTCTTTGTTGCAAAGGCTACAAATGCTGTCATTAAGAATGCCAAACCGGGATAGTCGCTCCTTGGTGGCCAGTTTCTCGTGGAGGAGCAGCCAGAAGATAAACTTCGCTTTGGGTCGGGCCAAATTGAAGTTAAGAATTCTGTACCAAGGAACTTTGGGGTTAACATCAGTCAAGCTTCTGTAAACCAGCTTTGCGGAGATCTTTTGCTCACTGTCATTCGATCCCATCCTGGTTTGATGGTGTTAATAAAGGGTTGCTGCTTCCACATGCTTCTAACAAACCAGCTCCAACTCTGACCAGTTGCTATAGTTAATGCAGATGTTCCTTTTAAGTAGTTCACATGGATCCACTTCACCCAGAGATTATCACTTTTACTACAAATATTCCAAAGGCAGTGAAGAAGAGTGACCTTATTCCAAACTAACAGATTGAGGATAGCCAGACCACCTTGGTTTTTGGGGAAGCACACCTCCACGCTACACCTCATGTTTACCCGACCAAATGAAGGTTATACAGTGAGCTTCCAGTTTTCTGATCACAGCTTTCGGGAAGGGGAAATTACGCAGCCAGAATTGAATAATTGGGCTAACAACACTTTTCACCAATTTTCGTCCAACATAACTTTTGTGGTCCATTTTTGTGACCTTGTCTATAAGAGGAGATAATGGCGGATATTAAGCTTCCTACTGAGAGACCCCCGATGGGGAGAACCTTCCCAGAAAATATATTATTTTGATATCCAACGGGAATATACTACTCTTCCTGGGATTAATCTGAAGACCTGTGGAAGTGGAGAAGTCGTGGAAAGAAGCCATGAGTAAATTCAAAGAATCGACATCACCCCTGCAAAATAGGAGAATTTCATCAACGAAGGATAAATGCGTGATAGCCAAGGCCTCGCATTTGGCATGATGGTTGAAGTTCGGATTTAATTGCCTTTTCACCAAGCAGCGGTTGAGATATTCAATCATGATTACAAATAGCAGAGGAAAGATGGGATCTCCTTGACGCAATCCACGTTTTGCACGAAGAGGGGCAGAAAGTTCACCATTGATAGAGAAAGAGTAGGAGACAGTTGTAACCAATTCCATTATCCAATGAACAAATCTATGAGGCAAACCAAGCTCGCACATTATCTTCTCAAGAGCTGGCCAACTGACCATGTCATACGCCTTTTGGAGGTCGATCTGAACCATACAACGAAGAGTTCCAGTATTTCTGCCATAGCCTTTGATAAGCTCCGTTGCAAGAAGGATATGATTATGGATGTTTTGATCAACCATGAAAGCTGCCTGTGATTTGCTGACTATGGATGGAAGGACTTTTCCCAGTCTGGTGGTAAGAATCTTAGATATAATCTTGAGCACAGTGGTACATCTAGCTATGGGTCTGTAGTCTTTAATGTTGCTAGCATTCTCACCTTTGGGGATAAGTGTTACTAAAGTCTTGTTGAAGCCAGGATGCATACAACCAGTGGTATAGAATTCGTTAATGCCCATGATGATGTCTACTTTCATGAACGCCAAGATTTTGAAAATTTTGCACTAAAGCCATCGACTCTGTGTGACTTGTTATCGCCTATATCCGAAGGGCTTCCTTGATCTCGAGCTCTGACCCTCCGACAAGCTAATCTCATTGTTAAGTCGATTCCCTTTGCATTTCCTCTAGATCAATTTGCTTAATGCTATAACAATTAGTCCCCATTAAATTTGACTTCGTCACAATGTCGCTGTTCCATTGTTGTCTCTGAACGTAAAACTTTTTTGTGTCGAGTTTTGAGATAAGCGTAAAAGAACTTGGTGTGCTGTCACCATGATTTATCCACTCAAGCTTAGATCTCTGTTTCAGCATGGATGCTTCATGTTCGTGTAGAGTAAGGAGTTCCTCTATCAACACTTTAATGTCCTCTATAGTTCAGTCGTCCCCTCTGTTATGAATAAGTGCATTTTGGGCTTCATGGAGTTTGGTTCTGGTATGCTTCAGTTTGCTCTGAATACTTCCATTGCACCTACTGAATTGTTTTATGGACACTTTGAGCCGTTTCAGTTTGTACCAGAGAATTTGCAAAGGGGAACCTCTAGCAGGGAGATTCTAGTTCTGCATCACCATATCCTAGAAACCTTCAACATCAAGAAAATAGTTATTGAATTTGAAATTATGGGACTTGACAATCTTTTTCACCGGGCCCTGTATAAGAAGCATGGAATGATCAGAGATGTTTGGAGGTAGGATATTCAGACTGTGGCAGGGGAATTGGTGGAACCATTCTGTATTTGCAAGGACTCTATCGATACGAGAATAGATGGTTCCAGCACTGTGTTTGTTAGACCATGTAAAGAAATCTCCATGGCTGTCCATTTCAGCAAGATTAGAGTGATTCATCATGTTTTGAAAGTCTAGATATTCATACTCACGAACTAGCTTCCCTCCAATCTTGTCTTGGGCTCTAGCAACATTGTTGAAGTCTCCAATGATACACCATGAGCCAGTTTGGGGGCTGCTAATTCTATTGATCTCTCTCCAACACAACTTTCTTCTCACCAGATCATTGTGGGCATAAACTGCAGTAAACCAAAACTAAAAACTATCTTGCAGGTTATAAACTCCACTGTGAATAAGTTGACTTGTCTTGTGAGTCACTTTCAGAATAATCTTTGAGTTATCCCAGTTGATCCAGATCCTCCCATTTTCATGAGTATTATAATTATCTGTGTAGTTTCCATTAAGTCTCAGCTTCTCTCTGATCTTAATGGCGTTATTCACCTTCACACGAGTTTCTATTAAAACAGATATAATTGGCTTCATGCTCAAGAGTCGGGAGCTAACCTCTTTGATCTTGCCAATTTTATTGAGCCCCCTGGTGTTCCATGACACTATCATGGCCCCCTGTCAAACGATACTGGAAGCTCACTCTCACTTCCTAGTACCCCAAAACCATTGCTACATGTAGCTCCTGTAAACATACTCTTTCCTGTATCTCTGCTAGCTTTGCTTGGCTTAGCCCAGAAAATCTCCTCAGCCTCTGCATTGCTGGGAACTGTCTCCTTTGGTGGAGGAGTCTGCTCAGATTGAGAAGTGTTACACTGCATCATTGTCAGACTGGTAAAAGCAAGTTTAGGCTTTGGCTGTCACATTTTCTTGGTGAGTTTGAATTCACAATTGTGACCAACAGCTTGACATTTCTCACAGTATT
Source organism: Vicia sativa (assembly GCA_021764765.1). Classification (NCBI taxonomy): domain Eukaryota; kingdom Viridiplantae; phylum Streptophyta; class Magnoliopsida; order Fabales; family Fabaceae; genus Vicia; species Vicia sativa. The sequence goes on from CM038793.1 coordinate 270,988,232, forward strand.
TAGGTCTCCATTCATATTCTGCTTTTTGGATCATTGAATTACCATTCCCATCTTTAATGTTGATTTCCTCTAACAATTTCTGAGTGATGTCTACCTCCACAAGGATTCGGGCATGTGAGACTCTCAATTTACGCGCAGTGCACTCATCTGTTACCAAGGGGGTACCAAAAGCACTACCAATTCGATTCAAATTTGATGCACCCCAAAGGTGCAATGGAAGCTTAGGGAGTTTGATCTAGATCAGGATGGTTCGCTGCATATCTTGCTTAAGGTTGAAACCTGGCCTCCATTCCTTTAACAGCATCAACATTCCTCTAAACGTGTAAAGTCCCTTCATTAGAACCGCATCCATATCATCGCTGGATCTGAATCTGAGGATGAAGTAACCTTCATCATGATAATAGAGCGCTGGGAGGTGGATGTAATTCCATGTCTTCAATATGTAGGTTTTGACAGTAGTCATACTCAGATCTTCACCAAGAACATACATGATGAGGGAGTTTCTCCAGAATTGGATCTCTAAATCGGCATCCTTTTCATCCACCTCGATCTCAATTTTTCCATCAACCACTGTGGGAGCAACAAATTTCAGTACCTTACCCTTCGCCGAATTTCGGTTCTCATTAAGCACATCCACCCATAGTTTATGCTCCGGGGGAACCACCGTCGCACTAACCTCAAGCTTACCAATAGAGGCTTCCTCTGGTTTCTCTTCAGTCGTGTCAACATTGCAAGTATCGATATGACCTTCACACTGTGATTCTCTAGTCGACCGGGATTGGAGAAGGACGGATATGCGGCGTCGACGGCACCCAAAGTTTCTGTGGCCGCCCTCGATTCCGTTTATCCATCAGAGAGAAAAAAGTTTTTTTTATACATTTTAATGACATTTATTTTATATTTTTTATGAATAAATAAAAAGAACAGATTAAAATACATATTTAATGAAATAACTATAGTATTATATAACTTGATTTTTTGTTGACCATTACATAAAAAAAAATCTATTTAATACATAAAATTAGAATGAGTTCTTTAGCAAGGTTGCTAGTGTCATTCTCTCATGAGTTTTTCTACTTTTATTTTGGCTATAAATGAAAGTTTTCTATTAAAATAATTCTATTATTTTAATAATTTGAAAGGATTAATAACTCAATCTCGTTCGTAGACATTTTTAATCTGGCCATTTTGAGGGTTTATGTACCTCTATTGATAACATCTACTGATAACAGTTAATGATGTTGTCGTTCTAATTAACTACACTCCTGCGTAATATCAAACATGTATTAAGCCTTCAACTGTTCTGATTAAACTGCTTCAGTGGGCATATATATGGAGTAATTTCATGCAACACCTGCTGCTGTTGATTTGCATCTGAGAAGAGAACAAATGAGCTTAGCAGAATGGCCATTGGACGACTACAAAAGGGAATGCTGGATCACATATTGCTGTGTAGTTAAATGATTCAAAGTAGTAGCTTTGGTGGTTGTTTGTAAAATTAACGGAAAAAGGTAACTGCTGTATCAAAAATAGGTATGAATGTGTGAAATTATTTCTCGTATATGCTAAAGGCATCAATGGTGCCATGTATTATTTTGGGATCTAATTATTGTTTGGGTTCTATTTGATTTTTACAGACTTAAAGTTTATATATTATGAGATATCTTTACTTTGAAATTCTTAGCCAATGTCTTTTCATATTATTAAGTATGAATCAAATATCTATTCATTTTGGGATCTAATTATTGTTTGGGTTCTATTTGATTTTAACAGACTTAAAGTTTATATATTATGAGATATCTTTACTTTGAAATTCTTAGCCAATGTCTTTTCATATTATTAAGTATGAATAAAATATTTATTCAAAGTGAAGCAATATTCATGTTTGTAAAAAGATGCATATTAAAGTAAATGTTTATATATAAAATTATATCAATTAATTTTATAATAAATAATAAAACCGCATTATATTATTTATTGATACGCCTTAAGCTATTTTAATAAATTATCTGATTTAAATTATTAAAATAAATTGTAAAATATGTATCAAATATCACAAATTATAATTAAATCACTCAATTATATTTTTGGGATTGTAGTTTTAAATTATTGAGTGACTATTTAGATATTTAATTAGAAAATAAAACACATTTTTATCCTTATTTATATATTTTTTTTTTTTATTATTTATATAAAATATTCTTTTATAGATAATATATTAAATTGTTTTAATGAATATTATATATTAACATAAACAAATTATACCTCACACAATTATGTGTGTATTCGATAAACACAATTTTCATTTATACTCATTTATTATATTAACCTTGATTAAGATTAATTAAATATTTTTAATACCTTAATGATCATTTTAATTGAAAGCATTTGATTTTTATTTATTGTTCTTCTATTTTTAATAATTATGAAAAGGTAGAGTTTGGGCTAATTTGTATAAATTGTTCACTAATTATCATAAAAAAAATTCACATTTTAATGACATTTATGTTATATTTTTTATGAATAAAAAAAAAGAACAGATTAAAATACATATTTAATGAAATAACTATAGTACTATATTTAAAAAATAACTATAGTATTATATAACTTGATTTTTTGTTGACCATTAAATACAAAAAAAATCTATTTAATACATAAAATTAGAATGAGTTCTTTGGCAAGTTTGACAAGTGTCATCCTCTCATGACTTCTTCTACTTTTATTTTGGCTATAAATGAAAATTTTCTATTAATATAATTCTATTATTTTTATTTTAATTTTTTTATGTCTCTCATGAATATCAAGACACAGATACAACGTTCTATACATGGATAGCCTTATTTTAATTTTATATGTCTCCCATGAATATCAAGATACAGATACAACGTTCTGTACATGGATAGCCATTCAATTTCCACTTCACTTCCTTTCATCTACCCCAATTATCATGTTTTCCTTTGCGTCACATTCGCAATCAATTTTTCGACTTCCTATGTAACCGTTCACTTCCTTTCCTCTTCCCCAATTATCATGTAAATTTTGGGACAGTTATGTGCGAAGAGATTTATGACAGAGTTAAAGGTATGGTTTTGAAATGCAAATTGTTCTTCTTTTATACAAATAACTTTTGTTCTTCTTTTATACAAATAAGGGTTTCAATTTGTTTATTTATTTTTCATATTTCAGAACTTTCCAGCTCCACTATTCGGATTTTTAATATACTTTGTGAGGCCCCTCTGGGAGTTCCCGAAGTAGCTTGGAAGAAGATAAAAAGAAAAAGCCGGATTAGGAAAATATAGGTAATGTTTCTTATCATACTATTAATTAAGATATGCTCAAGTGTCTGCTTGGTTGATTTTTTCTGTTCAAATCTCACCAGATGAAGAGTTAAAGATGTTAGAGGAAGCTATAGAAGAGGCATATGGACTCGAAGGCAGAAGGATTTATTTATATTAAGTTTATGGACGAATAATAATTTGTTGGTCTCTTGTGTTGTCTTGTTACCCTGCAAGTGTCTTTGGTTTAATTGTTTAGTATAAACGTTTAAGTGTCTAAGTTTATTAAAAATATCTCTATGTCACACTTGAGTCAACAATTCTTGACAATTTCAGACTGTTCTAACTTTGCTTTCCTGATATTTGTTTGGCATAATGTTAATGACTTGTGTTTTTAGGTGGAGCCTGTTAGAATTCTTCAACTAATTTACTTGTGTTTTATGCATAGAAAGACAGTTTTTACTTTTATATTGACTTGAAAATTGGAGTTCAATAGTTTATCAATGATGAAATCAAAACTCCAATAGAAAATATGGCAATTGAATCGAGAGCCTATGAGCTACAAAATGAAAGATATGGAGGTGGATGACCTTAAGCATATATATGCCTGCCGTAATTAGATTGTGCTCTTCTTATTGAACAAAGCTGGTACTTATTGTTAAATAAAATCAGAACCTTTATGCTCATTTGCAAATATTTAATGCGTTGCTGACTAGTTTATTTTTAATCATTTGTAAGTTAAATTAAACTACTAGTGTGTATATCCGTGCAAGGTACGTGATAAAATTGAAGCAAAATATATTTGTACGAATGAATATAAATTTTATTAGTAGCTAAAATAAAAATTTAAAAATTTAAAAATTTAAGTAATATGTAAAAAATTTAGGAATAAATTTAGCATAATATGTAAAATATAAATTTGATAAATTTAGCATAATTGTATTTGAAATGTTGAATAATTAGTAGCAAAGTTATTATATAAAATAATAAAATAATAAAAGAAAATCAAGAAAGTAAATATAGTTAGTATAATTACTTTAATGTGCATTAAATAGAATTCATTATCCTAACATTAAGAATTAAATAAGTGATTTTAAATGATAAATGAAATTTTCAAATATATAGTTAAAATCATTAATTATGATACATTTTTCTTTAAAAATCTAAATGATCAACAGTTTTAGTCAAATTAAATTTAATGTTATTTGTAAAATTTTAAAAGTAATTGGCACAGTATTTCACCTAAAATAGCATAATTACAAATAGCATGGTATTTAAAAAAGCGAAATGTGTCGAACTTTCCTTAAAAATCATCTAGTTTTATTATATTCTATGATTCTACGATGATTAAAGTAAATAAATAATTGTAATAATTGCTATAATAATGGTTCTATAATATAAGTGGTATGAAATAATTCCAATAGTTTTAATATTTTAATTAAAATTAAATATATTAAAGGTGAATCTAATTTTTTTTATAAATTGTGTCAAAACTGTCATGTTTGTTTCACTGTCAAATAAAAGAAGTAAATTTTCTAAAATATTGTATAAACTTTTTTTAAAGTAATAACTAAAATCCACTATAATTCATAACAATAGTACAAAAAAATATTACAGGTTATAATAACTTGACTGAATTAAATATTAAAATATTGTATTTAATAGTAAAAACAATTTATATATTAATTTTGTTGGTTATAATAACTTGCAGGTTATAATAAAACAAACGCGTGTGTATTCCAAGTATATTATAATAAAAACATTGCAGGTTATTATAATTTTATCTAACCATTGTGTGAAACAAAATTTGGCTGGTTAGAATAAAACATAATGTTGTTGTTCATAAATTTAGCAGACAATCATATTGACATCATGAATAGCATATAAAGTTAAGCATCCAAAATGCATGTTTTCATAATTTAAGATACAAAACATAACTTAATATAATGGTCTCATGCTTACAAATTGTCGAAAACCTCATTATAAACAACATTTGTAGTGTCCGTGTACGGTTTTCCTTCGCCATCTAAAATAAGAATCTTCAATCCTTTTCTAGACTTTACCCTCGAAATAGCCACATAGAATTGACCATGAGTGAATACTGGGCGTTGTAAATACAAACCTACCTGAGAAAGAGACTGACCTTGACTTTTATTTATTGTCATTGCAAAACATAACGCAATTGGAAATTGTCTCCTTTGAAACTTAAATGGAAAGCTTGGATCGGAAGGAATCAAATTCATCCTTGGAATGTAAATCTTATCACCAAGAAACTTCGTAGCTAATCTGCAGCTAAATTCGTAGCTAATCTCTAGCAAATCCATTGGAGGAATTCATTTATGCAAAAGTGCAGTCTGTTGATGTTAACACTTACTTTCATTCAGAACACAAGCTAAACAGTTCTCTAAATACTACTAATTATACTTGTTGATGAACTGTGTATTAATTGAATTACAATTACGCTATTATCTTACGACAAATTAACAAGACCATTATACCCAATTTCTTGGTGTACAATTCACTAATTTACACAATAATTCCATAATTCATTAGGCCAATTCAGATTTAAACTAGGTGTTCTAAGTTCATTAATTCAAAAGACATAACTTATACTTATTTATTCCTAATTAATTACTTACTTGAATAATTGCCCTAGATCGGATCGGTAGACTTACAATCAATAATCCATATTCATCTAATATTGATTTGTGCGCTCGTCAACATACAAAAAGCATTTAGAACATTCACAATTAAATAATGATGATAATAACATAAAATCATTCAATTAATCTCAAATAGTCATATGATTCAACAGAGCACAAAAAGGTTCTCTTCTAGAGACCTAATCTAAATTAACTTAACTACCCATAGAGAATTAACCAAGCACCATGATTTGATAATAATTCTTCATCAAAATCTATAGAAAATAAGATCTCAAATGACTTCAATACTCTCAAAATTGGTGCTCCCAAAGCTTTTGGACGTTACTTTCTATCTAAAATTAAGAACACACATATCTCATCTCTTTCTCCATTAAATAGCAAAAAATGTGTGACAGAAAAAGCTATCTTTTGCAACCGCAATAAAGGCCATCATGACACAATTTACTAGTAGCTAGATCTCTTTTTAGCTTTCTTTTGTAAAAATTAATGTCTCAATCTGAGTTATGAAACTCCATATATGATCAAACTTCTGAACAGAAGTCATGATGTAAATCACGTGTCTCTAAATTTCCTATAAAACCAAAACCATCTCTCTAAATTTCCAACATAGTCAAAACTGTTACAAATTGCATAATTGAAAAGAGCGTTAATTTTTTTATCTCATTATTAAATATATATACTACAATAAATATTAATTTTAAAAATAAATTATAACATTTTCATAACCTACACGTCACAACAAAATCTATAACCTAGTAACATGAATAAGATAATTTTCTCCCAATTTAATATTAACTAAGATTGATATGACTATTCAAAGGAGAGTTTTATATTAGAATTTTTTTTTATGATGCACATTTGCCGGCAAACGTGTTTGAAGGGCAACACAGAAATGAAATTTGAATTTCATCAATTCAACTTTTATAATACCATAATCAAAATTTTGTTGGAAGTCCACCTAAATCTATGATGAACTTCTATCAATTTTGATGAACAAGATTGTTATCACCCACACAATATCGATGAAAAGAAAAGGAAAGTTTTAAAAAGAAAAGGATTAGGGTTTTTGTAAAATTTCTCTCTGCCTACAAACTGTGGAATATCTCTTATTCACTTGCAACTGCAAATACTATGAATGAATGAATTATTAAATAAGTGTTACTCCCTCTATTTATAGTTTTAGGTTATCTTGTTCCATAAGCCAAAAAATGCTCAAAACTACAAAACCCCAAAATATCTCTTTTGGATCTAAATCGAATATGTGTGTAGCAACCTGTCTATAACACTTCTGTTAAAACATAGTTTGATTCTAATCATATCTTAGAGTTTTGATGATAACAAGTGAAATTAATTTTGTATAATAAATATGATAGTCTAATGTGTATTGTTCTCATTTCAGATGATGTTCTGACTCAAGCATTCTAGAATAAAGAAATATCAAATTATGCTGAGTAAACAAGAGTTAGAAGTTCTAGAAGATAAAAAGAACTTATGAACACGCTTGCTGAAAGCAACTTCTGAAAGAAGCATATGATTTTCTGACTCAAGCATTCTAGAATAAAGAAATATCAAATTATGCTAAGTAAAAGATAGAAGTTCTAGAAGATAAGAAGAACTTCTGGACACGCAAGTTGAAAGCAACATCTGAAAGAAGCAGATGATGTTCTGACTCAAGCATTCTAGAATAAAGAAATATCAAATTATTCTGAGTAAACAAGTAATAGAAGTTCTAATGATGAATCGAACTTCTGAACACGCACGCTGAAATTAACTTCTGAAGAAAGCATGCTAACGTAACCTCTGATATAAGCACCAAGGAAACCTCTGTTAGAAGATTCTTTGAACAAGGCTTGCAGAAGATCATGATTTATCAATACGTCATCTTCTAAGACAAAGTCTGCTACAGTACTGCTACTAATTAAAGTTAACACAACTTAAGTACTTAAGTGGAACAACTTTTGAGGCTCATTGAGAAAATAAAGCACATGCAGACAAGCAACATTTATTATGTTTCTCATCTTCCAAGACACGTAACAGAATGCAACAAAATTATTCATGAGAAGATATATAAAGAGCTATTCAGAAACAACTGCTAGAAAGAAAACTTACGCTCCCAAAATCAAATACTATCTTGTTAAGTTTATTTTCTATACTGAGCTTATACATTATTGTGTAAAAATCAAGTTTGTGATAAAGCTTTTTAGAAGAAACATTATACACCTTGTTAGAAGTTCATTTGTATAAAATATTGGAACAGATGAGTGATTAATCTTCATTGGGGAAGAGAAATCTGGTTCGGATGGAAAGCTCCACTGGGGATACATTCAGATATCCAACTCCACTGGGGAAACAAACATTCTTGTCCCAACATGGTTGATCTGAGAACAAAACTCTCAAAGATGCTCATAATAACTTCACATGGAAGAGTGCGACTTACACCGGGGAATAGAATCAATTGACCGGGGCGCAAACTCATACACTAGGAACTTTGATTTGACAAGAAACTGTTCACTAGAGAATATGATAACAATTCATCTACCAAGCATACTCACTGGGGATATCAACCCTCAGTCAATGGTTTAAACACTGTCTTCGCTGGGAGTAAAGTAATGAGCAAACAAAAAATATTAAGTAATGATGCATTTTGAACAAGTTTTCCATACAATTAAGTAAATGAACAAACAAAAAATATTACAAATGAGAATGCAAAATAAAACTAGAAAATTTCCATCGTTGAGGAGAGTAGTCTCCGAAAAGGCTTATTGCTTTAGACGATGCATTTTGAAGTTTCGACATTCACTGAATCAAAGGAGCACCCAAATCTGACCATCCGATGTGAAACTGATAATCTTCGCATCAAGCAGATCTTGTACTTTATCTCTCAAGGATTTATGTTGCGGCGGTGTAGCGGCAAGCAAAGAGTTGGTATTATTTTTACCGGGTGATATATACCGGTTAGGTTATATCGTATCGTGTCCACAGAGATTGGTTATTGATTCGTCGTTCGACAATTCTACCGTTAATGAGTTTGAGATTAAAAGAAATGAAAATAAAAGACAAAAAGTAAATGAACAAAAAGTATAAAGGATAGACAACTTGTCCGGAACGAATGTAAACTACCCGTCACAGACTTAAATCTACCACCCATGTCATACTCGGCCTACTATACTCGTCCGTGTCATCACATACCTCTCACAATCTAAGCTATTTCTAACCCAAATTGAGAATCCTCCTAAATCATCTCAATATCCATTCCTGGCATACCTCGACAACAAAGAAGTCAACTGCGTCACCTCCATACCCATTCCTGGCATACTTCACCGACGCAGAGGCATTAAGTTCGGATACTCTATAGTGAATGTTAGATCTAAACCCATTCCTAGCATTCAGAAACTAACAGATAATCATCCTAGGTAAGAATCTAAGCGATTTATCCCTAGTAAAGCTCAAATCCCTAACATAAAGTAAAAAACCTAAGATAATCACCGACACAAATTCGTAAAACAAGCTTTATATAACGCCAAGGGCGACAAATATACATTAGTTATGAGTAGATATACATACAAAACCCAACAAAATAGATTACAAAGAGAAGAGAAGAAGAGGAACCAAACATTTCTTGGTTTGTCAACACCAATCGACGAGGGATTCGACTCCGGATCATCCAAATGCAAGCTCCAATGTTGTTTTCCAAGCAAATCTATCAAAAATATGATGTTGATGGTTTTGGGACTCAAAAATACCCAACCCATAACCTAAAAATGTGTTTTTAGCCCCTTTTAAAGAATTCAGATGTCGCAGGTCGCGCTCAGCACACTATTCGCGCTAAGCGCGGTCTGTTATGTGCAGAATCTTGTTTTTGTCGTATCTTGAGAACCGTAACTCGGAATTGAGCCCGGTTTGAAGCGTTGGAAAGCTTATTCAATGCTCTATCCAACCATGAAGACATATCAACCAAATTGATGATTTTTATTATGTTGAATTTGAGCTTTATTCGATGACGTATTGTGCAAAATCGCACTCTTGAAGCTTAGCCTTTGGCCTTTATTACTCAATGCTCCAATTATGAATGAATACCTATAAAAGAGATGAAAAACTATCAAATGATACAATATTTACACAAAAACTCAATTATTCTATAATGTACACATTTATACTAAAAGCGGGGAATTTATTCGAAGAATATCAACAAAAGAACGGATAAGTGCCACAAAATGTATATACAAAATAACTACATTTTGGCACTTATCAACTCTCCCCAACTTGACACATTGTTTGTCCTCAAACAAAGTCAAGTAAACCTAAAGAAACAAAAGATGATAATCAAAGAATCACGATTCAACAAGTTTTGAAAACGGAAAACAAATGTATGGTTCAAACGAAAAACGTGCACGACAAAATACATACTTACCACCATCCTACAACGACAACATATAAACGAAACAAATCCTAAGTACAAAAATCATGCAAAACATTCTAAAACAAAACAAGCGCAATCATGAATCACACCTAGCAAAAATTCATCGTAGATGAAGAACACACAAAGGTGAGGGATAAAAAACACTCCTCCACAATCTTGCAAACAATAGACTAAATTATGCATTCATCCAAAAACGTATTGAAAATACAAATGCAAGAATCACAAGGGCTTTTCAAGGTTGTAATGTGGCTTGGTTAACAAACAAGTGATAAGTCCTAAAGCTAATCGAAACAAAAACTTGCCTAAACCTAAGGGAGTGATCAACTCACAAAGTTCCAAACAATATAATTTCAGTCAAACTTCTTCTTCATCATAAATTTCACACCAAACACACCTCACTTATTAACATAACATTATTCCTACTCTTTTTGTTTTTCTTTTTCAAAACTTTTCTCTTTTTTCTTTCTTTTTCTAATCTTTCTTTTCCACATTTTTTTTCTTTTTTCTTTTCTCTTAACCTCATACAAACCACAATATAAGTATATAAATATTTCTCTCCCCAACTTGAATTCAACCAACATTAATGTGTGAATACTCCCTACTTTCTAAGGCAAGGTAAAAATCCATACAACAACATATAGTTGAGGGTTCAAGAAACAAAGAAATCAACATCCATACAAAAAGGGTGAATTGACACTCATAGACAAGCATCAAGTTCAAATAAACATGGATATTGATAAAAGTTCAAAGGGGTTAACAAAGGTTCACACACTCACAAGGTGAATTGAATATTTGGCCAAGGTAGTTATGCTCAAAATCAAAAAAATGCCTTGATCATTTTCTTGCAATCATACAATCAACACAAAATAAAAGATTAAGCATAATAAAGTCCAGTTAAAACAAGAATGTGGACTCTCATATGTAAACATTGGAAAACTTCCTCACATATATGGGTAAAAAGAGAACTAAAGTAATTCAATTCATGAGCAAGTAATGCAAAAAGAATGAATAGCATGGTAATTATACAAATGATAAATTTCCTAAATATGTTATGCTATAGAAAGCGATAAACGAGTACCTGACATGTACCAACTTTGAAAACTATCATTACCATACATCCGCGAGTTGAAATGATCAAACTCAGAAAATCACCTCAAAAGTCTTCAAGTTACCGGACCAAAATTTGAGTCCAAACAACAACAAAAGAATTAGAAAAACAATACTAATTTTATTCAATACAAAAAGCCTTGGTGAAAGTGGGAAAAAGGAAGGAAAACCAAGTGAAATTTTAAAAGAATTCACTGGCCCTGTATAGCAGAGCGCGCTAAGCGCGCTACACCAGTTGCAGAAAAATGACAGCAACAGGTGCAACTACTATGCAAGCTCCACTTACACACCTATACACTCTCATTTACAAATCTAAACAATATTTACAATACATACACACTTCCACAAGCTAAAACACTACAAACTTGTGGAAAATAACAAATTGACATAACAAAACAAAAGCACATAACAATACATAAACTTGGTGAAAACGAATTAACAAGTTGAAAAGTGAAAATTTGAAATTAAGAGCAAGTCCTATTTCAACTTGTTAAAACATAATCCACCAAACAACATAAACAAAAACAAACAAAAACATGCTTGTTTTACGTCGTAAGCTCGACGCCTTTATTGTGCGAGCACTAGTAACCTCCTCTCGTCAGGCCATGGTATTGCCACACCGCGCAAACCTAAAGAAAGTGTCCTAACAACCATACAACAAATGTTACGAGTACGAGACAATTCACAACATCACATGAAAACTAAGAAAATCACAAATATGTACAAGTATGGAAAGTAAACACAACATGTACAAGTAATAATATATAAGTTCATATAAAAAGTCTATACAACATATACATTAATTACAAAACTCAAAAACAACGGAATTATCGCAATACAAAACCAATAAAACCAATCCCCGGCAACGGCGCCATTTTGTTGCGGCGGTGTAGCGGCAAGCAAAGAGTTGGTATTATTTTTACCGGGTGATATATATCGGTTAGGTTATATCGTATCGTGTCCACAGAGATTGGTTATTGATTCTTCGTTCGACAATTCTACCGTTAATGAGTTTGAGATTAAAAGAAATGAAAATAAAAGACAAAAAGTAAATGAACAAAAAGTATAAAGGATAGACAACTTGTCCGGAACGAATGTAAACTACCCGACACAGGCTTAAATCTACCACCCATGTCATACTCGGCCTACTATACTCGTCCGTGTCATCACATACCTCTCACAATCTAAGCTCTTTCTAACCCAAATTGAGAATCCTCCTAAATCATCTCAATATCCATTCTTGGCATACCTCGACAACAAAGAAGTCAACTGCGTCACCTCCATACCCATTCCTGGCATACTTCACCGACGCAGAGGCATTAAGTTCGGATACTCTATAGTGAATGTTAGATCTAAACCCATTCCTAGCATACAGAAACTAACAGATAATCATCCTAGGTAAGAATCTAACCGATCTATCCCTAGCAAAGCTCAAATCCCTAACATAAAGTAAAAACCTAAGATAATCACCGACACAAATTCGTAAAACAAGCTTTATATAACGCCAAGGGCGACAAATATACATTAGTTATGAGTAGATATACATACAAAACCCAACAAAAGAGATTACAAAGAGAAGAGAAGAAGAGGAACCAAACATTTCTTGGTTTGTCAACACCACTCGACGAGGGATTCGACTCCGGATCATCCAAATGCAAGCTCCAATGTTGTTTTCCAAGCAAATCTATCAAAAATATGATGTTGATGGTTTTGGGACTCAAAAATACCCAACCCATAACCTAAAAATGTGTTTTTAGCCCCTTTTAAAGAATTTTGATGTCGCAGGTCGCGCTCAGCGCACTATTCGCGCTAAGCGCGGTTTGTTATGTGCAGAATCTTGTTTTTGCCGTATCTTGAGAACCGTAACTCGGAATTGAGCCCGGTTTGAAGCGTTGGAAAGATTATTCAATGCTCTATCCAACCATGAAGAAATATCAACCAAATTGATGATTTTTATTGTTTTGAATTTGAGCTTTATTCGATGACGTATTGTGCAAAATTGCACTCTTGAAGCTTAGCCTTTGGCCTTTATTACTCAATGCTCCAATTATGAATGAATACCTATAAAAGAGATGAAAAACTATCAAATGATACAATATTTACACATAAACTCAATTATTCTATTATGTACACATTTATACTAAAAGTGGGGAATTTATTCGAAGAATATCAACAAAAGAACGGATAAGTGCCACAAAATGTATATACAAAATAACTACATTTTGGCACTTATCAATTTACAACCTTCTAGATGGATCGTACAATCTTCGCAGTCAATACCCCAACCTGGGAATACACCATTTCTCAACAAACTCTCTTTCACAAAGGATATAGGAGCTGTCAATAAATTTACATCTTTAACCAGGTTCAAACTTCCATCCTCAACAATAGCATTGACAGTAGCATCAGCATGAGTTGGTAGTGGTTGTTGAGTAGCATCAGATGTTGGTGCTGGTCCGAAGTTAAAAGCCTCAGAATCAAGTAGGTCCTGCACCATGTGCTTGAAAGCCATGCAATTCTTAATAGTATGCCCCTGCCCGTTAGAATGGAAGGCACACTAAGTGTTGGCATTGAAATTTTTTGGAAACTTATTTGGATCAACTTTCCAAGTACGCAATTCAATCAACTTCAGTTTCATAAGATAAGAAAATAATTCAGTATAAGACATTAGGAGAGGATCAAATTTACTTAGCACCTTTGATCGTCATTGGTTATCCTACTTGGAAGCATAAATTTGTGTTTGAGGCGCAGCAGCAACCGAAATAGTCACATCAACAATTGGGTTAATATTGATTTGCACACTCAAACCCGCGGGAGTAAACAAAATTATCCCTTCATCAAGTAAATCCTGGACTTTATGTTTCAATACCATGCAGTTCTCAGTATCGTGAAAGGTGCCCCTGAATGGAAATCACACCTAGCATTTTCATCATAATCATGCAGAAGCTTTCCATGCATTGTGAAAATTCAAAGCCCAACCAACTGAAACTTAAGCAATTGAGGAAGTAACTGAGCATATAGCATCAGAATGGGATCAAGTTGCGTCTCAGGTTGTGACAATCCTGGTTGATGAGCTTTACCCTTTGGATCTTTCTGAGCAACAGAAACTGGTTGTGGATGGTAATACCCTGAAACACAAGGTGGAAGACGAGATGTATGCCCTGATTCAAGAGTTGAAGAAGCCTCCAAAGTATAGGGAGGAATAAAAACTCTTGTTATGGAAGCGGGTGCATGGTTGTCTTCCTTTTTCAACAGGGTATTTAAAATTTCCATGACCAAACTCAACTGAGTCTTCAACTAATGATTCTCCTCTTTCATGAGTTCTTGTCCACTGACCAAATCTTGCATGTCTAGCATCAAAAACCCCATTTGTTCTTTCATTTGATCCAATTCCCCACGAAGTTGTTCCATCACTTAATTCTGATTACAGAATGGGAAGAAGTCAAGATTTGCAGTTCTGCAAAGAAAATACCAAGTTTGAGTAACGGAAATCCCAGAGTTTCAAGTACCTGTTATGGATGCATAAAATGAATGGATATGCATGTTCGATATATACACATGTATTTTTCTCACATTTCTTTTGAATAAATAAACATGCTACGATGCAAGTGCATTAACCATGGGTTTAAAATTTCAACATAACAACAGGTAGCATCTATACAATCCGCTGAATAACGGCTGCATAATCTCTGAACAATCTGAATATCACAGGATCAAAGGTTCGACACAAATTCAGAATACCATGAAGAAACCAAGTCTGAATATCATAGGATCAAAGGTCCGACGTTATTTCAGAATATCATAGAAAATACTAGAAAACCAGGTGTCAAGAACCAAGTATCATAAGACTCACGGTCATCAATAACAAAATGTCACCGAAGGACCAATATAATCACCATCAGAACAAATAGTCACCATCAGAACATAGTCACCATCTGTACCTGTTCAAAATTTGTTCCCTCCAAACCCACGGGTGAAACTAAGGCTGGTAAGGTCAAGGTAACTCAGATCTAGTTCTCCTAGAGAAACTACCATTGTAACACCTACGTGAAGATGATAGCCCCATGATTGAACCTCCTCTGAAGCACGGACGACATGCCAGACTACAAGATCTACATCCAGTATCTGACATGTTCCACTCTATTCCTAGGTGTCCTATATGTCTCTCGGCCGGGGTATGGGGCCTTTTAC
This sequence comes from Vicia sativa, assembly GCA_021764765.1. Classification (NCBI taxonomy): domain Eukaryota; kingdom Viridiplantae; phylum Streptophyta; class Magnoliopsida; order Fabales; family Fabaceae; genus Vicia; species Vicia sativa. Next base: position 271,003,888 of record CM038793.1, read on the forward strand.
CTCTTGTAACTCCCACCCACCAAAGAAATAGAGCACAACACAACAATCCAACCAGTATGTGAAAGCAGTAAATATGCCACATAAAATGCAATGCAAGCATACAAAGGATGGTGCAATAAAGCGAGTAAATAAATGAATAAATAAACACCCAATAGACATGAAAATAAAAGCTAGGATCGACTCCTGATCGGACCAGCTAAAGGTCTAAACAATCCCCAGTGAAGTCGCCAACTGAAACAACTGGCTAAACATCATCCGATAACTATATCAATGAAGTCGCCATCGAACGTTTTTTATCTCACAAAAGGAGAAGGGTGAACGCATCGCGAAAACCTAAAAGGAATAAGACACAGTCTTGCAACCGAGAGATAGGGTTAGGGAATCTATCACGCGAGGGGAAGGTATTAGCACCCAACACGTCTGTAGTACTTTACGGTATCCACTTCTATTTTCTATCCAATGGGTGTGCTTATATCTACTTACTGCTTAATCAATATATATGTATGCTAAAAGAGAATGCATATGAAAGAAAAGGAAAATAAATAAAACACGGGGAAAAGAAGGAAGTATTTACAAAGTTTTTTCGATCGACCCCCGTGACAAGATGCCTACGTATTTCCTCGTGCAATGGGAAAGTCAGAGCGCCGTAGTTCGGCTCATATGTTTTGGTGGATTTTGTGTTTTTTACTTATGAAAAATAGTTTTTAACACAAAATAAAACCCATAGGCAAAAAAAAAGGAAAAGGATTGTATTGGTGGGTTGCTTTTACCTTTGAAAAAGGAGTTTGAACCATTATTAAGTGTTTTTATTTTCAAAAGAAAATAAAACAAGTTTTAGTTTTATTACATGCAAGGATGCAAAAGAAACTAGAAAAAAAGGGAAACTAACTAGCTCTACCCTAATGTTATCATGCATAGATGACCCCATGGTTGAGGATAAAAGTCTAAGCTCAAAGACTATACAATGAAAGCAAACCTAGGGAAACTATCCTAGCATCCACCTTGGTTGAACGACCAAGGGATGAAGAGGGATTAAGCAAATAAGTGCTTTGGTATAAGCACACAAACAATGCAATGCGCAAACAAATGTCAAACAAGCATAGGCATAACCTACAGAGAAAATGATGCGAGTTCTGCAATAAATGCGAACCCCTGGAGTGAGTGGAGAGTCAGAATAGGGAACTCTTGCCCCTCGAGAGACCAGTTGGGTCAGATTTCTCGAGAGGGCTAGGACTAGAGATTCTTAGAGGTGTTAGTCACTTGAAGTTATCTTGTGCATTGTTGTTAGTCACAACAGTTGGTTGTGCAATTGTAATCAGATTGATTATAGTGAATTAAGTCCTCGTTGAGAGAGGCGAAATCACCTTGGCGGGTGGACTGGAGTAGTTTGAGTTTCAAACGAACCAGGATAAAAATCATTGTGTGTTTAGATTGTTATTGATTAAAATAAAAATTTAAAAGGGAAAAATTATTCAACCCCCCCCCTTCTAAGTGTTTTCGAAGCCTTCAATTGGAATCAGAGCTCTTAGTTATGGGTGCAAACAGTTAACCGTGTCAAAAAAGATCCAGAAGGAAAACACAAATGGCAACTGATCATAACAACAACAACACAAAACCACCATTCTTTAACGGAGAAGACTTTGAATATTGGAAAGATAGATTAGAAAGTTTCATTCTAGGCTATGATCCTGATCTATGGAATATGGCCTTAGATGGTTATAAACATCCAGTAGATAAAAAAGGAAACAAGATAGATAGAAAGACAAAGGAGAAACAGAAAATAGATTTCAAGAATCATCACAAAGCAAGAAATATCCTGCTAAATTCCATTTAAAAAAATGGAATAAGAAAAGATCACCAACAAAGATACATCACATGACATTTTTTAGTCTCTCAAGATGTCACATGAAGGAAATGCTCAAGTCAAGGAAACTAAAGCTCTGGCTCTCATTCAGAAGTACGAAGCCTTCAGGATAGAACAAAATGAGTCCATTGAAGCAATGTTCTCAAGATTCCAAATTCTAACAGCTGGCCTGAGGGGTCTAAACAAAGCATATACAAACGTAAACCATGTAAATAAGATCATCAGAAGTTTACCCAAAAGATGGGCACCAATGGTCACAACATTCAAAGTTTCAAAGGATTTGAATAGTATATCCCTAGAAGAACTTATCAGCATGCTGAGAATTCATGAGATAGAGCTTGATGAATATGAGCCCTAGAAGAAAGGTAAGTCTGTTGCTCTGAAAATTACTAAAAAATTTGAAACTAATGCTTTTCAGGATGAAGAAGGAAGCTCTGAAGATTCAAAGTCAAAAGAAGATGAGATATCTCTGTTTTCCATACGGATAAACCAAATGTGGAAGCACAAGCAAAAGAAGTTCAGAAACTACAGAAGATCAGAAGATAGAGGAGAATCTTCTGGGCACAAGAAGTTCAACAAAAGAGACATCATTTTCTATGAATGTAAAGAACCAGGACACTTCAGAAGTGATTATCCTAAGCTGCAAAGAGAAAAGCCAAAGAAAAAGTTTGGAAGAAAGAAAGGTATGATGGCCACCTAGGATGATTCAGAATCTTCTGAAGGAAGCATGCTAACGCAACCTCTGATAGAAGCACCAAGGAAACCTTTATTAGAAGATACTTTGAACAAGGCTTGCAGAAGATCATGATTTACCAATGCGTCATCTTCTGAGACAAAGTTTGGTACAGTACCATTACTAGCTAAAGTTAACACGGCTTAAGTACTCAAGTAGATCAACTTTTGAGGCTCATTGAGAAAACAAAGCACATGCAGACAAGCAACATTTATTACGTTTCTCATCTACCAAGACACGCAACGAAATGCAACGAAATTATTCATGAGAAGCTATATAAAGAGCAAAAGTTCAAAAGAAGAATAATAATTGATTCATAGACAACTACTCAGAAACAACTACTAGAAAGAAAACATACGCTCCCAAAATCAAATACTATCTTGTTAAGTTTATTTTCTATACTGAGCTTAAACATTCTTGTGTAAAAATCACGTTTGTGATAAAGCTTTTTAGAAGCAACGTTATACACCTTGTTAGAAGTTCATTTGTAATTGTTCCTTGAGAGACCAGTTGGGTCAGATTTCTCGAGAGGGCTAGGACTAGAGAGTCTTAGAGGTGTTAGTCACTTCCAGTTGGCTTGTGCATTGTTGTTAGTCACAATAGTTGGTTGTGCAATTGTAATTAGATTGATTATAGTGAATTAAGTCCTCATTGAGAGAGGCGAAATCACCTTGACGGGTGGACTGGAGTACTTTGAGTTTCAAACAAACCAGGATAAAAATTATTGTGTGTTTAGATTGTTGTTGATTAAAAGAAAAATTTAAAAGGGAAAAACTTATTCAACCCCCCTTCTAATTGTTTTCTAAGCCTTCAAATTCTACACAAAAGAATTACAATTTAACACACCACTTAATTCATTGTGTCTAAATTATCTATATTCATCATAGCTCTTAGTCTTCTTCGACCGCACACCCATCGTTATGACATCTACATTCCCTTTGGGTTCGAGAAATAACACAACATTAACAACTCATGCACTCTTGCAGTCAACGAAACATTGAACCAACATTCCATATCTAAAACATCTTAGAGAATCAAAATTTTCTCCCCCAATTGTTCCAATTACACTCTTGCAGACAAGTGGTTAGGAAAAAAGAAAGTAAAGATAGTGTTTCACACACATATCACGTACTAAGGAACAAACAATATTAGACAATCTGGTCGAATGGACCAACCTGGTTCTGATACCACTAACAAAACACCATATAAACCCACATAATAATATTGAATATTTTAATCGAAAAACCCAACCACATGGGTGTAACCTTAAAAAATCTTAAGGTATTCAAGCACGTGTGGTAAATGAAGATGTTCCCATAATATAAGGGTAATCTTTTGAAATAAGGGCTTTTAGGAAATTAAAGCCAAGGTGTTTTGAATTCGGATTTGTCGAGCTAAAGACAAAAGTTAAAGCCAAAACATCAAAATTGGGCTTTGTTGACCAAAAGGAGGAAAGCTGGTAACATGATAAAATACTAGAAAATTGGTCTAGTCAACCAATGGATGAAGAATAAGGAGAATAGTTGAATTTGGTCTTGTCTACCAAAGGGAATTCAAGACTTAGAAGATTTCCGATGATTTATTCTTGCTAGGAGGTAGTGTTCGCGTTAAAAAGTGTCGTGCTAAGGAATCAAATCTGAATTCGGATCCTCTAGCTCGAAATGATTTACTCTTTTGATTTGTTTATAAAGATGCCGCTAGCATCAAGCTTTATTATTTTCAACACAAGAAAAGATGATTTAATGATTATGAAAAAGGGGAAAGCTGTTAATACCCTCAATTGATTTTGATATGCGTAACGACTAGCGCAAACTAGACGCAACGCATTGGGGAGATTCTGAGTAAGGGGGTTTGTTATATAAAGGGAATAGATGGAGCACCCTAAATATATATAGTTATCTATAAATTTATATATGAATATGTTTGATATGTTTGTGTGTTTTAATTGCTATTTCTATGATTGGGAAAGTTTCTCCTTTGGAATTTATGAAGGATAGATTATGTGGGATCCTAGAGTTTGTTATTATTGTGCTCGCAAAGATCTTTGGATCTTAATACATATCCCCTAGTGGGAATCAGCATCTCGGATCTGGTCTATGGTTTTAGTTTGAGGAGAAAGAAATTTGCTGAGACCTTGTGCCTCCGTTCTCAAAGGATCAAAAAGTCGAGAAATCGTAGTTCCCACTTATGCTAGTGGAAAGCAACAGGATGTTAGTAAGAGATGCATAAATGTCATCTTAATGAAAAATGTATCTAATCTATTTCATCACATACATTTTGAAAAGTTTGATTGATAAAGATCTTTCATCGTAAGTTATAGGTGTTTTGCTTGAGTGTACAAGCGTTACCACTTACATGTTTAAGAAAGATGTTTTGAAAAAGATTGAATCTTTAACATTGGGTGTTTTGCTTGAGTGTACAAGCGTTACCACTTACAATTAAGAGATGCTTTTGTTTGAAAAGAGTTTGAAAAGTTTTTGAAAAGAGTTTAATTGTATGTGATGTGATAGATGAGATACTTCTTCCATAGAGATGATAGACGTCTAAATTTCGAGGAGAACTTTGATTGGATTAGGGGGATGCTTTTAAGAATCCCATGGGTCCTTGTATTGTTAGCCCAAGAGGAGGCATTCCGAGGGTCATCAAGGGTCATCGAGGGTCATCGAGGGTCCTTGTATGAAGCTCAAGAAGAAGCTATAGGGTATTGTTTTGTTTCACCGAAACCATCCTTTTGGAATTAAGAGCAATTTCATCGGGAAATTATACTCTCTGGGTTCTATCCTAACGCGGGTGATTCTTTGTATTGTAAGCCCAATAGGAGGCTGTTAAGAGATTTTATGGTCTCTTTCATTGTATGATGCCCAAGAGAAGGCTAAAATCAATGAGGAGTTCTTTTGAACGAAGCCCAAGAGGAGGCTGACTCAACAGGGGAGTGTTGTCTTATATGAAGCCTAAGCGGAGGCTAAACTCAGATGAATGAGTTTTCTTATATGAAGCCTAAGAGGAGGCTGACTCTGTGGGGAGAGTTATCTTGTATAAAGCCCAAGAGGAGGCTAACTGTGGGGAACCTATTGGTTAGACTAGTTGTTATGTTATAACTAGACAGTTGTATAAACAAGTGTGTGTGTGTGTGATATGTATTCATAGGAGTTTATGAAGGAAATATCAACAAATGCATGATGTTTATTTACAAAAGTTTATGAAGGAAATATGAACAAGTGTTTGTGAAACGAACGTTTGAAACGAGCGTAACTTGATTATTTACAAGTTTGAATGTGTACAAGGAAGCAAATATGTACACGAACGAGTATTTTATGTACAGAGATGTGGATGTACATAGGAGGGTTGGGACTTACACCATAAGGGTGGCCCATTGGTTTAAAAGCAGTTTCACAGGGAATAATGGTCCTTTCAATACCAATGGTATTTAGTGTATATACAGACGAAACGGAAAACAAACGATCGAAGTTTATCCGTGTTTGAGTATTTACAGAGGTATCTGTATTATTCACAAGTAAAAATCTGTATGTATATGAAAAGAATTTGATATGTACAAGGAAAATATGTATGTACATAAAAAATGTTGGTTTGAGACTTACACCGTAAGGGAGGCCCATTGGTTTGAAAGCAGTTTCACAGGGAATAATGCTCCTTTCAATACCAATGGTATTTAGTGTAAAATGAAAACAAACGGAAGAAGTTTGTCTGTATTATGTACAGGTAAAAAGATGTGTACATAAAAGAAATGGATATGTACAAAGAAATATATGTACATAAAAATAATGTTTTTGGGACTTACACCGTGAGGGAGGCCCATGATCGATTAAGAAATTCGAGAGAAAACGAATCGGTTTTATCGTTTAAATTGGATCGATCATGGTAAAAAGATGTAAGTTTGATGAAAAAAGTAATGAAGAAATGGTTTTGAAGGTGTTTTTGAAATGTAAAATTCATTTATGAAAAGTTTTGAAAAGAATCGGGATTCAAAAGTTTGAAAAATCACCTCTTAAAGTGGTTTTGAAAAGTGCTCAAAGCGTCGTTTTCGGCTCGATTAAAACATAATCAGATGAAAGTTTTTTCTGAAAATTTTTGCACTATCATAAAATAGATGTATTTATTGACAAGTGTACAAAAAATCACCTCAAAATGAGGAGTTTTGATTGGTTAAAAAAAATGTTAAAGTTTGTAAAAAATATGAAGAAAAATGAAAAGTTTAAAAAAAAAATTGGTCCATGGGAGGCTTGAACCCAGGACCTAATGGGTGGATACGTGGCATAGTGACTTAAAAGTGAGCTGGCAACTGCTGGGGCAACAATGCATTCGTGTATTGAAGTCAAACCACGTGTTAATATTATATTGGAAATTTTGAATTTGAAAAATAACAAGAACACGCGCGAAGCCTTGTTCTTCTTCCTTGATCCTTCATCAGCCATGGAATCTTCATTTCTTGATGAAATCGGATGAAATAAACATGAAACTTGACCGAATTTTGACAAGGAACATGATGGTAGTGGTTAATTTCATTTATTTTCAGTTAAACATGATTAAATTTCTAGAAAACATGAAGAACCCTAGAACTGAAAATCTTAATTGAAATGATGTATGATGGATGATTTTGTCAATTGGTTGAGCGTTAATGATCGTGAGGGGTGCAGAAAACAAATGGCCAAGAGTTTTTTCAAAATGAATCAAAGAATCATGGAGTTGAAGTTCGAGCTCTTACCTATTGAAGTTGAAATCGATTTCAATGGAGGAGTGTTTCCAGTTGAGTTCTAATGATTGTTTGAGCATCAACGGCCTCTACGGAAGGTGTATGAGTGGTCTGCTCACTTCGAATCAGCCTGGATTATTCCAACCAAGTCCACCTGCATAAGCTTAAAATGGAAACTCGAATTCTTGGTTAGAGCTGTTACAGGTTGTTGTTTATGATTTGCATCATGTCTATGATGTATATGGATGGTGTTTGGATGATCAGAACATCAATTGCTCGAGCCAACCTATGAATTCGAGTGATAAGGCAGTTTTGGCAAGCATGATGAACATGGCATGTAATTCTGAGTTTTAGCTTGATTTGTGTTAATCTTAAGCTTCAAACAAGTTTCAAATGGACATTAAAACATTTTAGACACCAATTTGATCAGAGTTTTTCATTAGTTTTCAAAATTGCAAGTTTTCACAAATTGAACTATGATTCATGAATTTTCAAAGATGAAGAGTGAAAGCATGTACTTGCATGGCTTTGGTGTAGTTTCAACTTGAAAATGATACCTCTATTTATAGGTCAAGGTTTCTGAAATGGTAGGCACAAAGAATGGCTTTTGGTAAATCAAACTTGCCTTAGAGGGCAAGGAAGTCTTTTTGCCTTAAAAGGAAACTTCCTTTTTTAACCATGTGTGAAAATTCAATCTTGATCCTATCCTTCAATTATTACTTTCAACTGATATTTATCAGTTCTAATCTCAATTTGGCAAGGTGGCATTGCTTCTAGATGAAGAAATTAAAAAATGACCTATAATCTTGAAGTTTTGAACTTGAAATCCATGGTTATGAAGCCTTATGTTTCAATTTCAAAAGCATAGATAGACTCCATGGATTTGAGAGTTACTGGACATTTTTTTAAGCTTGTTTCAAGGGCTACAACTTTCATGTTTTGAGTTTTTTCCAAATCAAAGTGGAACTATGTGAAAAAATGCCATGAAGTTTGGAAAAAGTACAAAATTTTAACACTTGAAAATTTTTCTAAGTGTTGAAAATTTTGACTTTTTGTTGACTTTTCCAAATTCTTTGATTTTTTATGATCATGATGGATCATTTGAAGTATTTTGATGATGGAAAAAGTTTTGTTTTGAAAAAATTGACCAAAAGTCAAAGTTTGACTTTTCTGTGTAGATGAAATTTCATCAGATGTTTCAGAAATTGACTGATGAAGTTTGTGAACTTTTGTGATGTTTTGAATCCAGAAATTAGGTCAACATGTTGTATCTAAGATATAATGACCAATCTCTAACCAAAAAGTCATTCATTGCTCAAAAAATCAGAGAATACTCATGCTCGACCAAAACCCTAATTGGTCTATCCTCGATTGATCAATGAGAAAAGTTGGGTATCTGATGATCAGAGGTTGATGATTTGATCAATATAGGTCAAATTAAGTGAGTAAAACTCAAACCCTAGTTGGTTGCCTCTTGAATCAGATGAAAATTTGATGAAACCCTAATTTTGACACGTGAATGCTACACCGATTAATTTTACGAATCGGTGATGCAATGATGCAAATGTAAGGTGGTATATTAGGTCAAAATTGGGGTATGATAGATGCCCTATTTAAGTTTCTTTAACTTGAGATGAAGATGAATATCTTCGTTTTGATAGGTGTGAAGAGACTTAAATATCGAAATAAAATTTTGGACCTAAGATACCTAAAGATGCGAGTGATGAAAAATGATTGTAAAAAGTTTCACCCAGATGATATCAAAGAAATGACATGGTGGGGAAAAATTTGTGAGGATGACTCGATCTGTTTAAGAAAAGAGGATCCTGTTTGTTGGGAAACAAGCAATATGTCTTGCTGGGGAAAAAGAGATTCACAAAACATGTGAATATCTGTTTCGTTTTGGGAAACAAAGAGGTTACCTTCTGTCAGCCTTGTGACAATGTTTAAGGTAAGCGAAGATGATATTACCAATTATCAGCCTGGTGATAGTTTATGGTAATGAATTCTGAATATATTACCAATTATCAGCGAAGTGATAACTATAACAAGGTAAATCTTTTTGAGAAAATTGTTGCGTATTCAGCCTTGTGAATAATAGACAAATGATAGAAACTGATTTCAAACGAGTTCTGAAGATATTACCAATTATCAGCAAAGTGATAATTATAACAAGGTAAATCTTTGAAAAGTTTTTTGAGTATTCAGCCTCGTGAATATCAGACAAAGATGAAAACTTATCTCAAACGAGTTTTGAAGATATTACCAATTATCAGCAAAGTGATAACTATAACAAGGTAAATATTTTAGAGACATTTTCTGAGTATTCAGCTTTTGTGAATATCATTTAATGATAGAAACAGAACTCGAATGAGTTTCTATTTTCAGGGATGCAATCTTGCCGAGGATCTCTCTTTTGAGAAGACGCGGGCATTTTGATTGGAAGACACAGGTTTTATTTTAGACAGAAAGACAATTGCCGGGGAATTTCTCGTACAGTCGTGATTTTGACCTTGTTGAGAAGAAAAAACTTTCATGACAAGTTTAGGAATGAAAATAAAAATAAGCGGCTCAAATGATGAGGCTATTGCTTATTGCTTTGTTGATTATAGACAGGGTTCTATCCAGGAATGAACTGGAAAGAAAGGGTCAATCAAGACTTTGTTCCCAATGAAGAATAATCTTAGCTGGGGAATAGGAGAGAGAAAAGATGTATTTCTCAGCTTGGGGATAATCTACTGGGGATATGATCAAACCTGTATGAATAAGTGTGATTTAAACCAGTGATACGGAAGCAAACATTTTGAGGAATGCAAAATGCATAAATGATGCTATTATGTATGAATGTCATGAATGTTATGAATGTCATGTGCATGCTGACAATACTTGACAGAACACTAAAGAGGTATTTGGGAAAAGGACCACGTCACGATTCGAACAAATACTTAGCAATATCCGCAATGGTGTAGACGCGTTCGATGAAGGATCTGAGTTGCATGCTTTAAACTTTCGGAGAAAGGCATTTCATTGGCAACTTTGATGGGAATTATTTTTTTTATAAGAATACCGTCCTTTGATGATTACTGCTGAGGAGAAGACTTCTTGTAGCAGTCATTCTATCCTTCGGAGATTGAAACACTTGTGGAGGAACTGTTGAAGTTCTTTCTATATTCAGAGTTCAAAGGAAAATTTTGCTTTTATTTCAAAAATTTGAAGTAAAATTCATTTAAAACCTTTTAGTTTCAAAAGTGATTTTCACAATAAAAGCGTTATTTTGCAAAAGCAAATATTGCAAATAAAAGGCACAAGGCTCAAATTTTATTGATAGAATGGTAATCAGCCAAAGGCATGATTCCATGAGCTATTAACAAGAGTTGGAAATGAAAATTTATTGGGAAAAGGCTACATTGAAAGCAAATAACCGCTATTATCCCGACAACTTTGAATTCAACGCTTGTTGCTTGAAATATTTGATTGAAGATCCGTTGATGGAAATTTCGATTATATGGTGATTGCGATTACTTTGTCATTTTCTTTTTCCTTATTGCCTTTTCGGTTTTTAATCTATCGATAATTTACATTTATTGTCTCTAATTTTTGCCCCGCCTTTTCGGTTTTCAATCCACCGAGCGCTCTTTTGCCTAAACCGCCCCGGGTTTTCGACTTACCGAAATTCTTTTGCTTCTTTTTTAGACAAAGTATTTCTTGGTCATTCTGAGGATACGGAGTTCATCACCGTCCATAGTTGTGAGAGTCATACAGCTTCTTGACGATGTATGGGCCTTCGTAATTAGGAGTCCATTTGCCCTAGAATCTAGTTGAAAAGAAATCTTTTTAAGCACGAGGTCGCCTTCTCGAATTCACGAGTCGGGCCTTTTGTCATTCTTCTTTGATATAGTTGTCACTGACCGTGCAGGCTTTTTCTTAAGCACCCCGCTCGGATAACTTAGTTTCCATGAGAACTCTCATTGACGGAATCTCAACTTACGGGAACACCTTCCATGTATACTAGAGAAAGGAGTTGCCTGTTGAAGTGCGTCTTGAACGATACCCATGCGAGCAAATGGCGGCATCGTGCCGTCTTTGTAAGTGATGACCATTTTACGACGATCTTTTGATGTTCTTGTTGGCAGCTTCAACGGTGCCGTTCATCTTTGGCCGGTAAGGAGATGAGTTATGATGCTCGATCTTAAATTCCCCACACAGTTCTTTCATCATCTTGTTGTTCAAGTTCGATCCATTGTCTGTAATGATCTTACTTGGAATTCCATATCGGTAAATGAGGTTGTTCTTGATGAACCTCACAACCACTTGTCTTGTAACGTTGACGTAAGACGCTGCTTCGACCCATTTGGTGAAGTAATCAATAACTACTAGAATGAAGCGATGTTCGTTGGACGCTTTTGGTTCGATCATCCCGATCATGTCAATGCCCCACATGGAGAAAGGCCACGGAGAAGAGAGAACGTTGAGTAGAGTCGGTGGCACATGGATCTTATCTGCGTAGATCTGGCACTTGTGACATCTTTTGACGTGTTAACAGCAATCGGATTCCATCGTTATCCAATAGTATCCGCTCTTAAGATTTTTACGACATTGCATGCCCATTTGAATGGGTTCAAAGGATCCTTCATGTACTTCATGGATGATCGTATGCGCTTCTTGCTCGGCGTCGGCGAGAACCATGTCGAAGTTTCTTTTGTACATCACATCTTCATTGAGGAAGAAGTTTCTTGAAAGCCTCCTTAGAGTTTTCTTATCTTTGTACGATGCCCCGAGCGGGTACTCTCGTGTTTGAAGGAAACATTTGATGTCGTGAAACCACAGTTTATCATCGAAGACTGCTTCAGTTGCGAACACATATGCAGGTCTTTCAAGGCGTCTGATGCGGATCTTAGGCATATCATTCCAATCGTTAACTTTAAACATGGAAGATAGAGTAGCCAAGGCGTCTGCCATTCGATTCTGATCTCGAGGGATATGATGCAGTTCAACTTTGTTGAAGAAAGTCAACAAACGTCTTGCATAATCTCTGTAGGGAATCAAACCAAGATGATGAGTTTCATACTTGTCTTTGATTTGGTTGATCACAAGGGTTGAATCTCCATATATGTCAAGGATCTTGATCCTCAAGTCGATGGCTTCTTCGATACCCATGATGCAAGCTTCGTATTCCGCGATGTTGTTGGTGCAATCAAATAGTAACCTGGCGGAAAACGGGATATGAGAACCTTCGGGAGTGATGATGACTGCCCCAATTCCATTGCCATAAATGTTAACTGCTCCATCAAAAATTAAACCCCATCTAGATTCTGGATCTGGACCTTCTCCGGGCAGCGGTTCGTCACAATCTTTCATCTTTAAGTACATAACATCCTCGTCTAGGAAGTCAAACTTGAGAGATTGGTATTCGTTGAGCGGCTGATAAGCCAAGTGATCGGCGAGAATGCTTCCTTTGACCGCTTTCTGAGCACGGTACTGGATGTCATACTCAGATAATAGCATCTGCCATTGAGCGATTCTTCCCGTTAAGGGAGGCTTTTCAAATACGTACTTGATCGGATCCATTTTGGAGATTAACCAAGTTGTGTGATTGATCATGTACTGGCGGAGACGTTTTGAAGCCCACACCAAAGCGCAACATGTTTTCTCGAGCATGGAGTAACGAGTTTCATAGTCTGTGAACTTTTTACTCAAGTAGTAAATGGCATGCTCCTTCTTACGGTTTCATCTTCTTGTCCAAGCACGACCCATGGACTCTTCTAGTACGGTAAGGTACATGATTAAGGTCTTCCTTCATTGGAGGGATCAATATTGGTGGTTCGGGGTATTCCTTGATCTTGTCAAACGCTTTTGGCAATCGGTGTCCATACAACCTTTTGATCTTTGCGGAGAAGTTTGAATATCGGCAGTGTGATCATCTGTGAGATGAATCTGGAGATGTAATTCAACCGTCCGAGAAATCCTCTTACTTTCTTTTCCGTATGTGGCGTAGGCATTTCTTGAATAGCCTTGACTTTGTCAGGGTCAACTTTAATACCTCTTTGTTGACGATGAAACCTAGGAGTTTTCGGATCTTACCCCAAAGGTGCATTTGTTAGGATTCGGGTGAAATTTCCTTAGTCGTTGAAACAACTTTAAGAGATACTCTATGCTCTTCTTGATGTCGACTTTGCTATCATGTCGTCCACGTAGACTTGATCTCTTTGTGCATCATGTCATGAAAGAGTAGTCATCGCCCTTTGGTAAGTTCGCTGCATTCTTTAATCAAACGGCATTACTTTATAGCAAAAAGTGCCCATGGCGTGATGAAGGATGTCTTCTCCATGTCTTCGGAGCCATTCGATCGATTATAACCGAAAACCGTCCATGAAGGAAAAGGCGTTGAATTTTGCGGTGCTATCCACTAGCATGTCGATATCGGAAGTGGAAATCGTCTTTTGGACTTGCTTTGTTCAAGTCCGTAGTCAACACACATTCGACCTTTCCGTCTTTCTTGGAGATAGGTACTATGTTGGCTAGCCATTGAGGATATTCGTGAGAAAACTCGAGCTGTTTTGAACTTCCTTTTGATTTTGTCGGCCATTTCGGGTGAACTCTTCTCGGTCTTTGTTTAACTGGCGGACACTCTGGTTTTAACGGCAAGTGATGCTCTGCGATGCTGGTATCTAAACCCGGCATGTCCAGGTAGGACCAAGCGAACACATCAACATATTCTTTGAGAAGATCTATCAGTTTGCTCTTGGCGTTCTTTGTCGGTGAAGCTCAATATTCACTTCTTTTTTGTCTTCTTCAGAACCCAAGTTGATTGCTTCCAGAGGCTCTTTGTGAGGTTGAATGATTCTTTCCTCGTGCTTAAGTAGTCGAGAAATCTCATCTGGGATCTCTTCTTCAACTTCTTCCTCGGCGACTTCAGAGGGGATTTCAAAGTTGGGAGAGAACATAGAGTTATTGCTTTCAATGGATTTGTCCATCTGTTTAATCTGCATATTTGATTTATGTTTGATTAATTAACCCTTTTTTTTCATTTTTTTTTTGAAAAAGTCGATGTGAAAGTGTATGCAGATTAATTTTATATATATTTTTTTTTGAAGATTTTTTTTGTTTATTGTGTTTTTTAGGATTATCATTTCCAAGAAAGGGTAAAATGAAAAACAAACACAAAGTGTGGAATCAAAACAACGCATTTATTTATGATTCACAATATGAAACAGGGCCCTAAAATACAAACTCATTTGTCTTGGGCAAGACAAAGAGAAATTATTTAAAAGCTAAGCCCTATAAAACATCTCTTCACTTTGGGCGAAGTGAGAGTTCAAAACAAAAGCAAAGATAAACTACTTAGAACTAGGAGCGTTAGTCCGAACTTCAACAGGTTTCTAGTAGTGGCGAACTCCTTGGAAGTCGAGGTACTCGGGTAGCTTTCCGCTTGGTTTAACCCTTGAGTAGACTTTGGCCGTTGGTCGGGCAGGTTTTGAGGATTCTGGACGACGGACCTTGCCTTTTGTGCTGCTAAAGCAGTCTTCTTCGGCTTGATGAACAGATCGGGAAGTATGGGATACATCATATGTGCTTCCTGTCGGTCTCTGTGTAGAATTCTGGGGATGTACCCTCCAATCTTCTGAGTGAAGAGACTCGTTGTCGGTGACACTTTCCAAATCGTATCCCGAATCGTACTCCTGATCTTCAGTGATCATGTTGATGTAGTGATAATCCAGATCTGGTTTAGTGAATTCCACAGGCGTGTTAAAGCAGAGATCTTCATTCGGAATCTCGATTGGTTGATTAGATTGAGAAGACGTATATTCTTCTTCTGATTGACTAGGGTACTCAAAAGAATCACCCCATCCTGTGGGCTGGATATCTTCAATCCCAATTTTTGAGCTTTCTGGCGCAGTGTACTTCACCATGTAGTCAAATTTGCCACTTGGTTCTCCCAAGGTATCCCAAACTTCAGAAGGGACGGGCGGATTTTCATTTTGCTGCAGGGATATACCTTTGAATTGATCAGTCGGAGGATAGTACGGTGCGTACGATTCTTCTTGAGACACATATTTAGGGCTGTTTAAATAAGTGCTCCATTCTTCAGATCCAGAAGGGTCATCTTCATCTTCTTCAATGGTAACAACGTTAACTTCTTGAAGAACAGGGTTTAAGAAACCCCCACTGTTGAATATTTCTTTGATCGGACGAAGCGCTTCATCCTTTTGCTTGTCTTTGGGAAATGCGGGTGTGAACCCGAGTCCGGCTTTTGTTTCGTTGTTGACAGGTTTGATTACTTGTCCCCAACCTTTAGCATTTCCATCTTTCACTATCTGTGATGCTTCTTTATACGAAGAGATAGATGATCTGTTTTTGCTGGTAGATTCATCTTCTAACGGATGTTCAGGGAGATGTGTCCCTTCAACGTCGTTGGCTGTGATGAAAGAGAAACTGGACAAATGGCTTATGAGTAAAGCTTGTTCACCGAGGATGGTTATTATTTTTCCATTTACTATGAATTTCAGCTTCTGATGGAGAGTAGATGTCACTGCTCCTGCTTCGTGGATCCATGGTCTTCCTAGTAGACAACTATAAGAAGCTGGCACGTCCATGACCTGGAAAGTGATTTGGAAAGTATGCGGACCAATTGTCATCGGGAGATCTACTTCCCCAATAACTGACTTCCACGATCCGTCAAAAGATCTCACTACTATGTCATTGAACTTCATTGGTGTCCCTTTGTAAGCCAAACGAGCGAGTGTCGTCTTTGGCATTATGTTCAAAGATGAACCAGTATCTACCAATACATTGGACAGGGAATCTGATTGACAAATCATCGAGATGTGCAGGGCCAAGTTGTGATCTTTCCCTTCTTCTAGAAGTTCTTCATCACTGAAACTTAGATTATTACAAGCTGCTATGTTGGCGATAATACCTCCAAATTGGTCCGTAGTCACATCCTGGTCTACATAAGCTTGGTCTAGTACCTTCATTAAAGCTTCTCGATGAGCTTCGGAGTTTAATAGTAGAGACAGTATTGAAATCTTGGAGGGAGTCTGCATCAGCTGATCCACGACTCGGTATTCGCTTTTCTTGATTAACTTCAGTATCTCATCAAAATCTGTGTTGACGTTGGTTCTATCAGGAGGACCAACATTTGTGCTTGGATTAACATCGGGAATCATTGTGGGATTCTCGGGAGATATGTTAACTGGATTTCGTCTAGCAATAGGAACTGCAGGCGGTTTTGGTGGCAACGGAGTATGCACTCGTCCACTTTTCGTGTTACTCGTCCTATCTCAGTTATGTTGACATTAGCTGGAAGGGTAGGCATGGGTTTCTCCTTCCCATCCTCTATCAGAGTTGCATTGTATTGGTAAGGAATTGCTCTGGTAGAATTGTATGAAACAGGACCGGGTAGGCAAATCACCAAAGGAGACCCTAGATAGTTGGAACCGTTGTATTCAATCTCCACATGCTTGGGTACATTGAAACAAGGGATGATAACGTTTACCTCGAGATTTTCCGAGTTAATATCTGAGACTAAAAGCTCATGCGGAAAATGCCCTACTGTATTTACGTCATAGTCATCTCTATTTTTGTAGATCTGTAGGTCACCGATATCTAACAATCGCTGAATGTCTGCTCTTATGGTGGGACATCCTCGAATATCCTTGACACAAATGTTGCAAGCTGCATAATCGTGTTTAGTGGAGGCACCCATTGTACTGTATGTATCATGGAGGTGTACTATGTATCATGGAGGCTGTTGAGTTTGTTGGAACTGCGGAGCAATTCCTGTGTTTGGACTTGTGTTAACAGCGGGTGTTATGGCAGCTACTTGTCGCTGTTGATTGACATTTCTTCGCGGTTTCCCTCAGGATACCATTCCTATGTGTTCGCGTTTAAAAGGTGATGCGCTAGAGGATGCGAACGTGAGTTCGAATTCTCTGGCTCGAAACGATTTAATCTTTTGATTTGTTTATAAAGATGCCGCGAGCATCAAGCTTTATTATTTTCAACACAAGAAAGATGATTTAATGATTATGAAAAGGGAAAGTGAAATACCCTCAATTGATATTGGTATGCGTAACGACTAAGCGCAAACTAGGCATAGCGCATTGGGAGATTCGAGTAAGGGGATTGTTATATGAAGGGAATAGATGGAGCACCCTAAATATATATAGTTATCTATAGCTTTATATATGAATATATTTGATATGTTTGTGTGTTTTAATTGCTATTTCTATGATTGGGAAAGTTTCTCCTTTGGGATTTTAAGAAAGATAAATTATGTGGGATCCTAGTGTTTGTTATTATTGTGCTCGCAAAGATCTATGGATCTTCTGCATACATATCCCCTAGTGGGAATAAGAGCATTTGTAGCTCGGATCTACAGGGATCTATGGTTTGTTTGGTTTGAGGGAGAAAGAAATTTGCTCGGCAAGGATGAGACCTTGTGCCTACGTATTCTCAAAAGGATGTTGAGAAAGTCAGAGCAATCGTAGTTCCCACTTATGCTAGTGGAAAGCAACGGGATGTTAGTAGGAGACAGACAAATGTCATCTTAATGAAAAATGTATCTAATCTATTTCATCATATACATTTTGAAAAGTTTGATTGATTAAAATCTTTCATCGTAAGTATTAGGTGTTTTGCTTGAGTGTACAAGCGTTACCACTTACATGTTTAAGAAAGATGTTTGAAAAGATTGAATCTTTTAACTGTAAGCATTGGGTGTTTTGCTTGAGTGTACAAGTGTTACCACTTACAATTAAGAGATGTTTTTGTTTGAAAAGAGTTTGAAAAAGAGTTTGAAAAGTTTTTGACTGTATGTGATGTGATAGATGACATACTTCTTCCATAGAGATGATAGATGTCTAAATCTCGAGGAGAAATTGATTGGATTAAGGGATGCTTTTAAGAAGCCCATGGGTCCTTGTATTGTTAGCCCAAGAGGAGGCATTCTGAGGTTCATCGAGGGTCCTTGTATTGTTAGCCCAAGATGAGGCATTCTGAGGTTCATCGAGGGTCCTTGTATGGAGCTCAAGAGGAAGCTATAGGGTATGGCTGGCTTTGTGTTAAAAGGGATTTCACCGAGAAACCATCCTTTTTTGAATAAGAGCAATTTCACCGGGAAATTTTACTCTATGGGGATTTGAAAGTGATTTCACCGGGAAACCATCCTTTCAGGGTTCTATCTTAGCGCGGGTGATTCTTTGTATTGGAAGCCCAATAGGAGGCTGTTAAGAGATTTCCTGTCTCTTTCATTGTATGATGCCTAAGATTAGGCTAAACTCAATGAGGAGTTCTTTTGAACGAAGCCCAAGAGGAGGCTGACTCAACAGGGGAGTGTTGTCTTATATGAAGCCTAAGCGGAGGCTAAACTCTGTGGGGAGAGTTTCTTTGTACAAAGCCCAAGAGAAGGCTAGACTCAATTGGGGATGAGTTGTCTTATATGAAGCCCAAGCGGAGGCTAACTCATGCTGGTGATGAATTGTCTTGTATGTAGCGGAGGCTATCTTGTGGGAACCTATTGATTAGTCTAATTGTTATGTTATAATTAGACAATTTGTATAAACAGGTGTGTGTGTGTGTGTGATATGTATTCACAGGAGTTTATGAAGGAAATATAAACAATGCATGATGTTCATTTACAAGAGTTTATGAAATATAAACAAGTGTAAGAAAGCGAGCGTTTAAAGCAGCGTAACTTGATTATTTACAAGTTTGAGCGTGTACAAGGAAGTGAATATGTACAAGAACGAGTATTTATGTACAGAGAAAGATGGATGTACATAGGAGGGTTGGGACTTACACCATAAGGGAGGCCCATTGGTTTGAAAGCAGTTTCACAGGGAATAATACTCCTTTCAATACCAATGGTATTCTATATATATGCGAAGCGAAGCGAATGATCGAATTTTATGCATGAAAAAGTATCATGTATGTACAGATAAAAATTTTGTATGAAAAGAAATTGATATGTACAAGGAAAAGATGTATGTACATAAAGAATGTTTTTGTGTATACACAAGTGAAATGGAAACAAGCGATAGAAGTTTATGCATACTTGAGTATAAAATGTATCATGTTATATGATGAAAATTTGTATGTATTTGAAGAGAGTTTGATATGTACAAAGAAATATTATGTACGTAAAAGAATGTTATGGGACTTACACCGTGAAGGAGGCCCATTGGTTTAAAAGAAGTTTCATCGGGAATAATTCTTCTCCTAGAACCAATGGATTCGATGTATAAACAACGATGAAAACAAGCGAAATTTGTTTATGTTTGAATATTGACAATGATGATTTGAGTATGTACAAGTAAAACTAAATATGTACATAAAAGGGTTGGGACTTACACCATAAGGGTGGCCCATGATCGATTGAGAAATTCGAGAGAAAATGAATTTGATTTTATCGTTTAAATCGGATCGATCATGGTAAAAGATGTAAGTTTTAATGAAACGTTTTGAAAAATGATTTGAAAAGTGTTTTGAAATGTAAGGTTCATTTATGAAAAGTTTTGAAAAAAATTGGAAGTCGAAAACTTGAAAATTTCACCTAAAAAAGAGGTTTGAAAAAGTGCTCAGAACGTCGTTTTCGGCTCGATTAAAATATGATCAAATGAAAGTTTTTTCTGAAAATTTTTGCACTATCATAAAATAGATGTATTTATTGACAAGTGTTTAAAAAATCATCTCAAAATGAGAAGTTTTGATTGGTCAAAAAAATTGTGAAAGTTTTATGAAAAACATGAAAAAATGGAAAGTTATAAAAAAGAAATGGTCCTGATGGGAGTTGAAGCCATGACCAAAGGGTGGGACACGTGTCAGAGAAGACTAAGAGCAAGGAGGCTACCAGTGAGCCAAACGCGCCTTGGTGTTTAGTGGACTGGAACACGTGTAAATGAGGAAAATTTAAAAATTCAAATTTGAAAACCATGAAGAACACGCGCATCCCGGTTTCTTCGATCTTCAATTCCTCAACTCACTACAATCTTCGTTTCTCAACGAAATTCAATGATGTAAAAATGAAACTTGCTCGGTTTTCATCACGAACACGATGGTACTTGTTAATTGTATTTATTTGAAGCCCAAAGCGATTTAGGTTTGAAGAACACTATGAACCCTAAACTCAAAATTCAAATTAAATGATGTATGTTTGATGATTCTTGGATTTTTGAGGGCTATTGATAGGAGAAAAGAAAGCGGCCGTGAGTTTTTCGTTTTAGTTCAAAGAAAATAGATATCACATTCGTGTTCTAACAAAGTGAGTGAGGATTTGAGTGCTTCGGTTGTTGTTTTATTGATTGATTGCAGCACCACGGCTATTATGGAAGCTATGTGAATAGTGCACACATCATGATTCCTCTAGATCACTCTACCTAAGTCAACACACAAGCTCAAAATACAAGCTGGAAATCGAGGTTAAGCGATTCACTAAAGGCGGATCATTCATATGATGTATGGTGATGGTGTTCAATGATCGAACTCAAGTTGCTCACAAACTCCAAATTCGATGGCTATGGCGCAAGTTTTGGAAACATGAAGTGTATTTCGATTTCTAGCCTAGTTTATGTTGATTTTAAGTATTGAACAAGTTTGATAGTGATATTGAAACATGTTAGACACCAAATTTTAACATGTTTTCAACTGTTTTTCAAAAATGCAAGAATTCTCCAATTTGCACTATGTTTTGTAAATTTTGAGAAAGTGGAGAGAAAGCATGAATTTGTGATGCTTTGGTGTGTATTGATCATGGAATGATACCTCTATTTATAGACCAATGTCTCTTAAATGTTAGGCAAGAAATTTGGCATTGGCAATTCTAACTTGCCTTAGAGGGCAAGGAAGTCTTTTTTGCATTAAATGCAAAAGGAAGCTTCCTTCTTTTAACCATGGTTAATTTCCAACTTTGATCCAATCTTATCATAATTATCCCATCTGATTTTTATCAGTTCTTATCTCATTTGGCAAGGTGGCAAGCTTCTAGAAAGAAGAAATCCAAAAAATGACCTATAATGTGAAGTTTTGAACTTTGAAAATCAAGTTCATGGAGCCTTATGTTTCAACTTCAAAAGTATGGCTAGACTCCATGGATTTGTGAGTTCTTGGACATTTTGGAAAGCTTATTTCACAAGCTACAACTTTCATGTTTTGAGTTTTTTCAAATTCAAATTGGAACTAGGTGAAAAAATGGCATGAAGTTTGGAAAAAATAAGAAATTTCAACACTTAGAAATTTTTCTAAGTATGAAAACTTTTGACTTTTTGTTGACTTGTTCAAA
Organism: Vicia sativa; assembly: GCA_021764765.1. Lineage (NCBI taxonomy): Eukaryota > Viridiplantae > Streptophyta > Magnoliopsida > Fabales > Fabaceae > Vicia > Vicia sativa. The sequence continues at coordinate 271,025,474 of CM038793.1, forward strand.
TTCTTTGATTTTTTATGATCATGATGGATAATTTGAAGTATTTTGATGATGGAAAAAGTTTTGTTTTGAAAAATTTGACCAAAAGTCAAAGTTTGACTTTTCTGTGCAGATGAAAATTCATCAGATGTTCCAGAAATTGACTGATGAAATCTGTAAACTTCTGTGATGTTTTGAATCCAGAAATTAGGTCAAGACGTTGTATCTAAGATATAATGACCAATCTCTATCCAAAAAAGTTATTTCTTGTTCAAAAAGTCAGAGAATACTCATGCCCGATCAAAACCCTAATTGGTCGATCCTTGATTGATCATGTGTAAAAATGAGTGTCGATGATCGGTGATGATTTGATCAAGATAGATCAAATGAGGTGAGAAAAACTCAAACCTAATTGATTGCCCTTGATCGGATGAAAATCGATGAAACCCTAATTTTGACTGTGGTGCTAGATTAATGTTATGCGAGCTTAGTTATGCAAATGATGCAAATGTAAGGTGGTATATTAGGTCAAAATTTGGGGTATGACACTATGTCGCGTTCCTTTTTCTTTGGGAAACTAGTTCCAACCTTTCTAGTCCCACTAGAAGATCCTGCTTCCTTGGTTAGGCGTCCGGTTCGAACTCCCTCTTCTAATCGCATTCCCATGCTTACCATCTCGGTGAAATCTCCGGGAGAGCTAGAGATCATTCGTTCGTAGTAGAATGAGCCAAGAGTGTTTAAGAATACTTTAGTCATCTCCTTCTCTTCTAATGGTGAGTTGACTTGGGCAGCAATTTCCCTCCATCGTTGAGCGTATTCTTTAAATGTCTCTCTTTCTTTTTGAGACATGGAGCGGAGTTGATCCCTATCGGGAGCCATATCCAAGTTGAACTTATATTTTTGTACGAAAGCTTCACCTAAGTCATTGAATGTTTGGATACTTGCTGTCTAATCCCATGTACCACTTGATCTGCACCGGTGAGACTATCTTGGAAGTAATGGATTAACAATGGTGATCGTGGTTGTATGTAGACATTTTCACGGCATACATCGTGAGATGACTTTGTGGACAGGAGTTTCCTTTGTACTTTTCAAAGTCGGGGACTTTGAATTTTGCGGTATCCTGCGAGGAACTAAGCACACAGATCTGGCGTTTTCCCAACAGATTCTTTTCCACAATTGTTTTATCTCAATGCATTTGAGGAGTTATTCTGGAGATTCTCCATCGAGCCACGGGAGTTCGTGTTATTTCTGGAGTATGGTGAACTTCTTCGTCTATGGTAGTGTGCACTGGGAGTTCGTCATGATCGGTTGAGAGTTACTTGTGGAAGAGTTACTCCGTTGTGGAGTAAATGTAGAGTTTTCTTTGCAAAGTAGGTATTTCAAGCGTGGTTGTTTGCACTTGAGAAGTCGGTTGGTGAAATCCGATGCCAAAGTTGAAAGGCATGCCCATGGATAGCCGGCATCTTTGAAGCGTGAACTCTTGACTCGACAGTGGCCGGAGTAGTAGTGTCTTCGATATCATTGCTTGGTTTTGAGCTTTCGATCTTTGCTTGTTGACTTTCTTGCGATATGAGTTGACCATAGATGTGAGTCTCTCCACTTCTTCTTGTAGTGTTGTTACCGTGCTACGAGTTCAACATTCTCTTGTTCAAATCCTTCCATTACTTTTCTTCTTTTTGATCTTGTATCGTACGTTCGAGTTGGCTGTGGACGCGGTCGAGAAACTCTAAGACGCGACAACTTGACGATCTTTTCCTATCTGTTGAAACTGTTGACAGATCAGACTCTAGACAATAGACTTAGAATGCAAAGTATGATGCATGATTATGAATGTAAAGGAAGATTTCCAAAGAATTTACGCTAAAATAGAAATTTCTGGCAAATATTTGGATGGAAAACACATATTTTATTGATTATTGAAAGAAGATTACAACAGTTTTTTTTTAGCATTGCTCACACAAATGATAAAATAAATGAAAAAATATTACAAACTAAACTAATCGTCCTCGTCGGATGAAGATCCAAAGGCTTGATGTAGCTTCAACTTCAGGATTTCCTTCCCATAGTGAGCTTTTAGTTCAGCTTTCTTGGCTTTTAGCTTGCTAATGACTTTCTTCCACTTGTCGGGAGCAGGATCGCTGATTGTCATTTCCTCAAGCTTTCTTTTCCTTTCTTTGATGTATCTTTTGATCGCGTTATCTTTCTGATGAATCTTCTCATCTTTCTCCATGAGTCATTCATCCTGGAAGTAAAGCGTCTTTTCATGATCTTTGACCTGCTTCTTGAGCTTCTCATTCTCGAGATCAGTCTTAAGGAATTTGTTTTCCAAAGCTTCTTTCTCAAGCCTTATCTTAGTCAAGGCTTCTTGGTATTCTCCCACAGTCTCGACGGGAAAAATTGTTGATTTGGAAGCTGTTGAGAACATAGGTTCTTCATAAGCGTAAGGCATTGAAATTCCTTCGCTCTTTTCTTTACCAAGTGTAGGTTTCCATGGCTACACAATTCTTCCTTACCTTTTCTTTCCTTCGGATGTGATGCCATGCTCGATCATTCGGCTTTCAATCCTAGAATCCTCCCTTCATGATAGAAGTAGCTCTCTATTGTAAAACCAAGAGGTTTATTAGAGTTTGCGTATCCAAGTTGACGTCTACTTGAGGAAGGGTTGTAGTTGGTTCCTCCTTTTGTACCAATGAGAGAGTACGTTGGCAAATTCTCCACGACTCTCAATGATTTCCATCTCATTGTCGCGCTAAGGTATACCAATGGATATAAATGGTTTGTAAGAGACATGAGTCTTGAGACCAATGCCATTCATCTTTGTTTTCGCGGAAGATAGGAGATTTAGGTAGGTGTGAGACAATCCATTTGAAAAGCAGTACACAACACACGATAGTTCCGTCTCCTTGGCGATTCCTATGATGAATGGAGAATCGTGTCACCAAGCGTGGGAGCAGGTTTCCAATCGAAATATTCTTATGGCGTTGATATCGTGAAATTTGGGACGTTGAAACAACACCAATCCATAGAGGAGTAAAGCTAAAATAGCTTCAAAGGCTACCATACTACGGTTTGGAGAATTTAAGAGCTTTCTCCATTAGGAACTTTGAAGTTAGTCCTAAGAGTTTTCCTCTGTTAGTTAGGTTTTGTCTATCTCGATTTCTTTAAATGAGTCATCGTTGCAATGATGGTGACTTAGGAATGGCTTCAAACCATTGAAAGGCACTTTGTCGATCTTGAGATACCTAGTATGTGCGTACTCTTCCAAAGTAGGCATCAGCGATAGTCGGGGAAAGTGAAGCAATGATAGACTAGATCGTAAAAGCGAGCGAAAGTTTTGAGAAGTCCTTCATCAACGTTAGTGTTGAGAATAGTTAAAAGAGTTCCATAGCGTTTTACGAAATCAGGATCTTCTACCAAGGATGCTAACTCTTTTAACTTTCCTCGACGAAATTCTAAAGCGTATCTCTTGGTGAATCTTCCTCGGCGTCCATCACTCTAACCTAAAATATTTTACAAAGAAAAATCTCTAAATTCTTTGGAAATGGGAAGAAAAAATGAAGTTTTGAATGAATGCATGAATGAATGCTACAAACATGGTTAGTAGTTATACACACGGTCAGCGTTGAAGTCACGAGCATGAGGCCAACGATAAGAATCAGCGTGGGTAAGTTCTATGGGCTTATTCATACGTGAAGCGGGTTCTCGATAATCTGAGCTCAACACTTCTCTTTGAAATATTATCGGATTTGTTGAATACTCGATGGTCTAATAATATTTTTCAAGAAAAACTCGATCGTAGTCTCGCATGACAACTATTCTAACTTACGTCCGAACAATCTACTACATCCTAAATGGCGGGATGGGTTATGTGTTCTCTGACCACTCGACCATAAGTTTCCTTGAAAGCAAAATGTCTTCGCAAATACTTGCTAAACACAAATACCCCAAGACAACCTCCAGAGAGAGGATCTCAAATTAACTCCGTAAGTCTTGAGACTTCTCACAAGTTAATAGGACTATACCCCTACCTAGATCTTAAAATGTTTCTTAAATCCGGGTTAGGATTTCTTTCCATCGAGATGAAATCGCGAAAACACACAATAAAGAAAAAGCAGACATATGCACAATATGAAAGCTTAACCCCTTTTTCTTTTGAAAACAAAAAAGCTTGATGCTCTTGAGTCACATTTTTGAAAATCAAAGTTTAGCGTACTCCCAGAGTCGCCATTTTTCTGATGGCGTTAAAAGTGTCGTGCTAAGGAATCGAATACGAATTCGGATCCTCGGCTCAAACGATTTACTCTTTGATTTGTTTATAAAGATGCATGAGCATCAAGCTTTATTATTTTCAACACAAGAAAAGATGATTTAATGATTATGAAAAGGGAAAGTTAATACCCTCGATTGATTTTGATATGCGTAACGACTAAGCGCAAACTAGGCATAGCATTGGGGAGATTCGAGTAAGGGGTTTGTTATATAAAGGGAATAGATGGAGCACCCTAAATATATATAGTTATCTATAAATTTATATATGAATATGTTTGATATGTTTGTGTGTTTTAATTGCTATTTCTATGATTGGGAAAGTTTCTCCTTTGGATTTTTTGAAGGATAGATTATGTGGGATCCTAGAGTTTGTTATTATTGTGCTCGCAAAGATCTTTGGATCTTTTGCATACATATCCCCTAGTGGGAATCAGAGCATTTGTAGCTCGGATCTACAGGGATCTATGGTTTGTTTAGTTTGAGGGAGAAAGAAATTTGCTCGGCAAGGATGAGACCTTGTGCCTACGTATTCTCAAAAGGATGTTGAGAAAGTCAGAGCAATCGTAGTTCCCACTTATGCTAGTGGAAAGCAACGGGATGTTAGTAAGAGACAGACAAATGTCATCTTAATGAAAATGTATCTAATCTATTTCATCACATACATTTTGAAAAGCTTGATTGATAAAGATCTTTCATCGTAAGTTATAGGTGTTTTGCTTGAGTGTACAAGCGTTACCACTTACATGTTTAAGAAAGATGTTTTGAAAAAGATTGAATCTTTTAACTGTAAGCATTGGGTGTTTTTCTTGAGTGTACAAGCGTTACCACTTACAATTAAGAGATGCTTTTGTTTGAAAAGAGTTTGAAAAGTTTTTGAAAAGAGTTTAATTGTATGTGATGTGATAGATGAGATACTTCTTCCATAGAGATGATAGACGTCTAAATCTCGAGGAGAAATTTGATTGGATTAGGGGGATGCTTTTAAGAAGCCCATGGGTCCTTGTATTGTTAGCCCAAGAGGAGGCATTCCGAGGGTCATCGAGGGTCATCGAGGGTCCTTGTATGAAGCTCAAGAGGAAGCTATAGGGTATGGCTGGCTTTGTTTTTAAAAGGGATTTCACCGGGAAACCATCCTTTTGGAATTAAGAGCAATTTCACTGGGAAATTATACTCTTTGGGTTCTATCCTAACGCGGGTGATTCTTTGTATTGTAAGCCCAATAGGAGGCTGTTAAGAGATTTTATGGTCTCTTTCATTGTATGATGCCCAAGAGAAGGCTAAACTGAATGAGGAGTTCTTTTGAACGAAGCCCAAGAGGAGGCTGACTCAACAGGGGAGTGTTGTCTTATATGAAGCCTAAGCGGAGGCTTAACTCAGATGAATGAGTTTTCTTATATGAAGCCTAAGAGGAGGCTGACTCTGTGGGGAGAGTTATCTTGTATAAATCCCAAGAGGAGGCTAGCGTAGGAAACTATTGGTTAGACTAGTTGTTATGTTATAACTAGACAGTTGTATAAACAAGTGTGTGTGTGTGTGTGATATGTATTCACAGGAGTTTATGAAGGAAATATAAACAAATGCATGATGTTTATTTACAAAATTTTATGAAGGAAATATGAACAAGTGTTTGTGAAAGAGCGTTTAAACAGCGTAACTTGATTATTTACAAGTTTGAATGTGTACAAGGAAGCAAATATGTACCGAGCAGTATTTATATCTGAGAGATGTGGATGTACATAGGAGGGTTGGGACTTACACCATAAGGGTGGCCCATTGGTTTAAAAGCGGTTTCACAGGGAATAATGCTCCTTTCAATACCAATGGTATTCAGTGTATATACAGACGAAACGGAAAACAAACGATCAAAGTTTATCCGTGTTTGAGTATTTACAGAGGTATCTGTATTATTCACAGGTAAAAATTTGTATGTATATGAAAAGAATTTGATATGTACAAGGAAAATATGTATGTACATAAAGAATGTTGGTTTGGGACTTACACCGTAAGGGAGGCCCATTGGTTTGAAAGCAATTTCACAGGGAATAATGCTCCTTTCAATACCAATGGTATTCAGTGTAAAATGAAAACAAACGGAAGAAGTTTGTCTGTATTATGTACAGGTAAAAAGATGTGTACATAAAAGAAATGGATATGTACAAAGAAATATATGTACATAAAAATAATGTTTTTGGGACTTACACCGTGAGGGAGGCCCATGATCGATTAAGAAATTCGAGAGAAAACGAATCGGTTTTATCGTTTAAATTGGATCAATCATGGTAAAAAGATGTAAGTTTGATGAAAAAAGTTTTGAAGAAATGGTTTTGAAAGTGTTTTTGAAATGTAAAATTCATTTATGAAAAGTTTTGAAAAGAATCGGGATTCGAAAGTTTGAAAAAATCACCTTTTAAAGTGGTTTTGAAAAGTGCTCAAAGCGTCATTTTCGGCTCGATTAAAACATAATCAGATGAAAGTTTTTTCTGAAAATTTTTGCACTATCATAAAATAGATGTATTTATTGACAAGTGTACAAAAAATCACCTCAAAATGAGGAGTTTGGATTGGTTAAAAAAAATGTTAAAGTTTGTAAAAAATATGAAGAAAAATGAAAAGTTTGAAAAAAAATTGGTCCATGGGAGGCTTGAACCCGGGACATGAGGTGAATCGTGGCATAGTGACTTAAAAGTGAGCTGGCAACCGCTGGGGCAACAATGCATTCATGTATTGAAGTCAAACCACATGTTAATATTATATTGGAAATTTTGAATTTGAAAAATAACAAGAACACGCGCGAAGCCTTGTTCTTCTTCCCTGATCCTTCATCAGCCATGGAATCTTCATTTCTTGATGAAATCGGATGAAATAAACATGAAACTTGACCGAATTTTGACAAGGAACATGATGGTAGTGGTTAATTTCATTTATTTTCAATTAAACATGATTAAATTTCTGGAAAACATGAAGAACCCTAGAATTGAAAATCTTAATTGAAATGATGTATGATGGATGATTTTGTCAATTGGTTGAGGGTTCATGATCGTGAGGGGTGCAGAAAACAAATGGCCAAGAGTTTTTCAAAATGAATCAAAGAATCATGGAGTTGGAGTTCGAGCTCTTACCTTGCTGAAATCGATTTCAATGGAGGAGTGTTTCAGTTGAGTTCTAATGATTATTTGAGCATCAACGGCCTCTGGAAGGTGTATGAGTGGTGCGCTCACTTGAATCACCTGGATTATTCAACCAAGTCCACATAAGCTTAAAATGGAAACTCGAATTCGGGTTAGAGCTGTTATAGGTTGTTGTTTATGATTTGCATCATGTCTATGATGTATATGGATGGTGTTTCGATGATCATAACATCAATTGCTCGAGCCAACCTATGAATTTGAGTGATAAGGCAGTTTTGGCAAGCATGATGAACATGGCATGTAATTCTGAGTTTTAGCTTGATTTGTGTTAATCTTAAGCTTCAAACAAGTTTCAAATGGACATTAAAACATTTTAGACACCAATTTGATCAGAGTTTTTCATTAGTTTTCAAAATTGCAAGTTTTCACAAATTGAACTATGATTCATGAATTTTCAAAGATGAAGAGTGAAAGCATGTACTTGCATGGCTTTGGTGTAGTTTCAACTTGAAAATGATACCTCTATTTATAGGTCAAGGTTTCTGAAATGGTAGGCACAAAGAATGGCTTTTGGTAAATCAAACTTGCCTTAGAGGGCAAGGAAGTCTTTTTGCCTTAAAAGGAAACTTCCTTTTTTAACCATGTGTGAAAATTCAATCTTGATCCTATCCTTCAATTATTACTTTCAACTGATATTTATCAGTTCTAATCTCAATTTGGCAAGGTGGCATTGCTTCTAGATGAAGAAATTCAAAAATGACCTATAATCTTGAAGTTTTGAACTTGAAATCCATGGTTATGAAGCCTTATGTTTCAATTTCAAAAGCATAGCTAGACTCCATGGATTTGAGAGTTCTTGGACATTTTGGAAAGCTTGTTTCAAGGGCTACAACTTTCATGTTTTGAGTTTTTTCCAAATCAAAGTGGAACTATGTGAAAAAATGCCATGAAGTTTGGAAAAAGTACAAAATTTTAACACTTGAAAATTTTTCTAAGTGTTGAAAATTTTGACTTTTTGTTGACTTTTCCAAATTCTTTGATTTTTTATGATCATGATGGATCATTTGAAGTATTTTGATGATGGAAAAAGTTTTGTTTTGAAAAAATTGACCAAAAGTCAAAGTTTGACTTTTCTGTGTAGATGAAATTTCATCAGATGTTTCAGAAATTGACTGATGAAGTTTGTGAACTTTTGTGATGTTTTGAATCCAGAAATTAGGTCAACATGTTGTATCTAAGATATAATGACCAATCTCTAACCAAAAAGTCATTCATTGCTCAAAAAATCAGAGAATACTCATGCTCGACCAAAACCCTAATTGGTCTATCCTCGATTGATCAATGAGAAAAGTTGGGTATCTGATGATCAGAGGTTGATGATTTGATCAAGATAGGTCAAATGAAGTGAGTAAAACTCAAACCCTAGTTGGTTGCCTCTTGAATCAGATGAAAATTTGATGAAACCCTAATTTTGACCTGTGAATGCTACACCCGATTAATTCTGTTCTGAACTGTTAGTGATGCAATGATGCAAATGTAAGGTGGTATATTAGGTCAAAAATAGGGGTATGACAGGTAGCATCGAAGAAAGCCAGAAGCGGGAGGATTTGAAATTTTAATTTACCAGCAGTTACCAATAGTTTATATGCTGATGAAGCGCCAAATAAGTGGTAAGATCTAGTGGAGCAGTTGCCTTAAGTTTCAAATGTGTCCATAGATTATGTATCTAGGCAGTTACATTGTAATTACTATAAATAAGATGATTCAATGTAGTTTTTTTGTGTGTGCACTTGTACTAAAACCACTTGCCAAAACTCTGTAATTCCGAGCGTAAGGAAGCAAAGAGTGAAGAAGTGCTTCATGTACGTGAATCACCATTTATGTTTCAATGCAAATCTTTTACTTTTCAATTGTCTTTTTCGAATACTTTACTTGCTTTCTATTTACTATTGAGCAGTCCCTTTATGTTATTTTATACTTCATGTAAATGATTCAACACTTTTTGTCGGTCACGAGTTACCAGTCAGTCAATTTATTGATTCTTATTTCGTTTGAACACCTTCTGTCAGTCACGAGACACCATTCAGTTGGTCGAATCATAGTATGGAAAACGTTTATACTTGTTCCCTTATTCATAGAAAACCATTTTTAGTAGTAAGGATTTCGATAAAGCAAATGTATCTTCAAACTCTTAGCACATTTCTTAAGATTAACTGGTCGATCTTGCGAGTAACCCTTAGTTTTTAGGGCTTTGGGAGGACCAGCATTTGTTTACCATTTTCCATAGTAAAAAAATTGGCACACTTGGTGGGACGAGTGCAAAGTGTCTTTTGTTAAATGTTACAAGTGTATGAAACTTAGGAGATGGAATTTAACCAAAGAGTATAATAAACACCCAACCAGGAGACGTACACCAATAATGACCAATCCTACACCAAACGTAGACGAAATTCCGTCACAAACGTTAAGTACTACAAATCCAGTAATTTCTCAACTTGCGCCTGTGCCTCCTTTGAATAATTCAATTGCTCCAGTCTCGATTGCAGTCTCGGCACCCATTTCTCAGGCTCCACGGTGAGCCCATGACCTATGATGACTATGGTGAAATTCCTCATGTGCCTCGTTTTGCACTGCAAATCTGTTTATGGAATGTCGTATTCCATGATGCCAGGATATTAGTCGACATCAAACGCAACAGTAGTGTCGATAATCAAAATCTGAACTCTCCTTTACAAGGATCTCGCCGGGGAAATAGAGGCAACCAAAAGAGAATGCCTTGTCAACCAATAGTACCGCATCTTACTAACACTTCATAGCGGTATTAAGGCAAAAATGGATGATAGTAATCATGAATTAGTTAATATATTGACTAATCAAATGGGTAATGTATTTAACCCTATATTACAAGAGTCGGTTGGGATTAATAGGCAGTCCGCTGAAATAAATCGATAGGTGATTGCCCATTAATACGTTTGCGTAATTTCTTGGGTGCTCCCCAACGCTTATTCGATAGCGCCATACTGTTGTGCGATTAACTGCTCTGGTCAAGTGTACTTGGGGAAATAGAGGATGAAACTGTCCATCAAGGACAAGTGATAGTGCCTCAAAGGAATCTTGTATTCGAACTACCTAGGGTATTAGTTAATCGACAACAAGAGGCTGATCAAATTGTTGATCAAATTCGACAAGAGGATCTAGCCGTCAAAAATAATCTAACCACTATTGGCGAAAGAATTATGGCTAGGAATGGTATGAATACCACGATTCAGAGGCCAACATATTCTTCCCCTTTGTTTGAATATATCTTACAAACTGAAGAACCCTAGAGGATGGAAAATTCCTAAGTATACAAAATTTGGGGGAGAAATTGGGGAATCGATAGTAGAACATATTGCTAGGTACTTGATTGAGTTTAGGGATATGGCGAACAATGAAAACTTAAGGGTAAATTTTTCCCCCTCATCCCTTACTAAGGAAGCCTTCACATGGTTTACCACTTTGCCTCCAAACTCGATTGACTCATGGACTAAGTTGGAAAACATTTTCCATGAACAATTTTATGAGGGACATTCGAAAATTAGTTTGGTCGAATTATCAAACATTAAAAGAAGGTTTGCTGAAACTATTTATGATTACCTAAATAGGTTTAGGTCATTGAAAGCAAGATACTTTACTCACGTTCCAGAACATGAACTTGTTCAAATGGCTGTTGGAGGTTTGGATTATTCCATTAGGAAGAAAATTGACCCAACCTTTGTAAAAAGTATATCGCAGCTAGGTGATAGAGTTTGACATCTAGAGCGTCTGAGATTAGAAAAAGTCAGACATACTAAGGCTAAGGCTAATAAAGAAAAAGTAGCCTTCATAGAGTATGATGATACATATCCCATTTATGAGGCCGACTATATCTCACCAACTGAGGCAGAAGTCGATGTGGCTGAAATGAAGCCAGGGCATGATATGAGTGTAAATCACTATTTCCTGCTAAAGGAAAAAACACTATCGAAAAAAATTCAAAATTTCTAGCAAAAACTTATACTTTTGATGTTACTAAATATGAAGAAATTGTTGATTTGTTAGTTAAAGATGGTCAAATTTTAGTACCTCCAGGTTCTAAGTTGCCACCATTAGAACAACGACAGAAAAGAGGTTTTTGTAAATTTCATAACTATCTTGGTCACACAACCTCTCAATGTTTTCTTTTCAAGGATCTCATTCAGAAATCGTTGCAGGAAGGTAGACTGAAATTTACTACCAAAAAATGAAGATTGATACTGACCCTCTTAGGAAAGAGGAGGCCTTGTTTTTCGACCCTGTCGACATTACCATGGTGGAAATTACTGAGTTTCCTGACTATGATATGGTCGAGGAGGGTACTGGAGAAAGTCTTGATGTCAACTTAGTTGATGTGTACCCAATGCCTGAGGAGGACCTGTTAGACTTTCTCTACCGCTATAAGAATAAGGGTTCGCAAGCTTGTTTATTCACTAGGTGTGGTGCTTTCCCCGACAAAATAGCCGTTGAGAATTTCCAGAAGATGCAGCTGGAAAAGGGTAAATGAAAGTTGTATAATAAGAGGTTTCCTACACTAAGGGACCCAAGAAAAGCTGTGGGAAATTCTCAGGCTAGGCCCAAGAGTTATATTCCATCAGCAAGTGCTCCTAGAGGTACTTGGATCAAAACTCAAGGGATAATGGGCACACAAATTGGTGGTGCTATTGATAGAGACCCAAATAAAGGAAAGTCGATTTTTAGCTACCGACAACCGTTTAAGTCTGAAAAGAGAAGTCACATCTCTAAAAATTGCATGGGCAAAAATCCCATGACTCGGACCCAATGGAGACGCTTCCAGCATTGAAAACAAGCTGAGAGGCTAGTGGCTGCTGGGCAGGTTGCTACAAACAAAGAAAGACACCAGAAGCAATATAGAGTGAAGGTCGATTCCGCTGTAAAAGAAAGAATCAACGAGTTCGTGAATCGACCAATGGTTAAGTGTTCTAAAGAGGCCACTGATGACTTTCAGTCCTATTTTGAAGAGAGTTTGGACATTCTAGTTAACATGGTATCAATTCTTCCATGAAATATGATTGTCCGTGAAGTGGAAGATTCGAGATCTTTGAAGAAATGCCTTTACACAAGCCAATATGCTACTTTATGATGAATAATGGTTCTGTTGAGAACCAAGATGCATTCTTTGAGAAGCCAGACATGGAAATGAAGATCCATTTGAATCCCCTTTTAATAAGGTCTAAGGTCAAAGGGGTAGCTATCAACAAGGTGTTGGTAGACTGTGGCAATAGCACCAAACCATCTACTCAAGAAAATCACTAAATATGTCACCGATGTTAGATCTCATAATGTGGTCTTGTCATACTATGAAGGAAGAAATAGGAACACCATGGGTATGATCCAAGTCGATATCACTGTCAGCTCAGTTACTAGGCCGACTATATTTATGGTGATAAATGGCAAGCCAAGTTACAACCTCTTGATAGGGAGGAGCGGTGCCTGACGTGGGAGGTGTGCCATCTTCTATGCACCAGCGTTTGGTCATATGGAGGGAAGATGGCATAATATAGAATATTGAAGCCGACCAGGGGTATTTTATGGCTGATGTGAATAATGTCAGCAAGAAGCAATTTGAATGGAAATTAGTTAACATTTCCCCATGTCAACCTGCTGAAGATGTGTATGCTAACCTGGATGAGGCATTGTTTCATTAAAGCTGCATGAAACCCATGGTTTTATGTGGGATGTGGAACCTCTTGAGGATCCATATTGTAGCCGGCCGACTGACTTGGGAGACATCAATGATAATGATATTTGAGCTAACCGCTATGAAAAGGATTTCAACGTATATTTTCGAAAATAAAGTAAATTTGGCGCTAGAGACTGAAGGAAATATGGTTGTCGAAGCCAATAAAATTCAAATCCTAGATAAAGGAATTACTTTGGATATTGAGCCAAAGCCACCAGATAAAAAATAAATGGTCGAAGAAAATGTCGATAAGTAGTGTCTAGACCGCATATATGACGATGAGCCCTTAGGATTCGAGAAGGATCCAATGGCGCCATAAATGATGCAGCCACAAGACCCTTTGGAATAAGTAGATCTTGGCGAAAATGGAGACAAAAGACTAACATATATCAGCGCTAATATCGGCAAAAGTTTGAAGTCTGAGGTAGTATCTTTATTAAAAGAATTTAAAGATTGTTTTGCTTGGGACTATAATAAAATTCTAGGTTTAAGCAGGGATTTGTTCAAATTAAAGTTTCCAATAAAAGCTGGGAAGAGGCCAGTGAAGCATACACCCAGACGCTTCTCTCCAGCAATAATGTCGAAAGTCAAATAGGAGATAGAGAGACTCCTCTAAAGCAGATTCATAAAAACTGCAAGGTATGTCGACTGGTTGGCAAACATAATGCCAATAATTAAGAAAAATGGAAAGCTAAGAGTGTGGATCAATTTTATAGATTTAAATGTTGCCATTCATAAAGATGAATATGTTATGCCTATAGCAGAAATATTGGTCGACTCTGCTGCTGGTTTTGAATATTTAAGTATGCTTGGTAGTTATTCTGGTTATAACCAAATTTTTATTGTAGATGAAGCTGTGCCGAAGACTGTGTTCCGTTGCCTAGGGCACTAGGAACCTATGAATGGGTTGTCATGCCATTTGGCTTGAAAAATGTCGAAGCGACATATCAAAGGGTAATGAATTCTATGTTCCATGATTTTATTGAAGATTTCATGCAAATTTATATTGATGATATTGTAAAAAAATCAAACAGCAAACTGACTCGTCTGCAACACCTTCACAAGGCTTTTGAAAGGATGAGGAAATATGGATTAAAAATGAATCCATTAAAATGTGCTTTTTGTGTGCAGGCAGGTGATTTTCTTGGTTTTGTGGTGCATAAAAAAGGTATAGAAGTGAATCAAAGCAAAACCAAAGCCGTCATGGACGTCAAGCCTCCGTCGACCAAAAAGGAACTTCAATCTTTGTTCGGCAAAATAAATTTCCTAAGGGGGTTCATATCCAAATTAAGTGGAAAAACCAAAGTATTTTCACCACTGCTTCGACTAAAGAATTTGGATTTCATCTAGCAAGGGGAACATCAAGAGGCTTTCAACAAAATAAAAGAATACTTAGTGAAGTCTCCAATATTGGTACCTCCTATTAGACATAGGCCTATGAGGTTATCTATTGCAGCTTCATATTCGATTATAGGAAGTATGTTAGTCCAAGAGGATGAAAAAGGTGTCGAGAGACCCATGTATTATCTTAGTCGAATGCTTAATGATCCTAAAACTAGGTATAGTGATATAGAAAAACTATACCTATGCTTGTATTTTTCTTGTATTAAATTAAAGCAATATATAAATCATGTTTATATGTATGTATCTTCTCATTTTGATATTATTAAATACATGTTGTCCAAACCAATTTTACATAGTCGGATTGGTAAATAAGCTTTAACATTAACAGAGTACTCTTTGACATATGTGCCCTAAAAAGCAATGAAAGGGCAAGTAGTGGAAGACTTCCTTGTCGACCATTCAATGGTTGGTATGTCCCAGAACTATGTAGATTTAGTGCCATGGAAATTATACTTTGACGGCTCTAGCCATAAAAATGGAGCTGGAATAGAAGGAATTATAATTTTCCCAGGGGAATTCCAGCAGAGTTCAAGTATAGAATCGACGACATATGTACAAATAATGAAGCGGAATACGAGTCTTTAATAACAGGACTTGAATTACTGCTAGAATTGGGGGCAAGAAATGTCAAAATTATGGGATATTCTGAATTGGTGATTAAACAAGTATCAAAGGAATCCAAATGTGTTAAAGAAAAATTAATCATGTATTTTGTGATCACCACTAGATTGCTCAAGCAATTTGAGCAAGTGAATATTCGACATATACCGCGAAGAGAAAATCAAGAGGCTAATGACTTAGCACAAGAAGCTTCAGGATACAAGAAAGACCAAAGTGAAGAAGCTATTCAGGTAATAGAGAAGGTTCGAGCAACTTTGTTATCTCCTTCAGACTTGTCAATTATTTAAGTTAGGAGTTGTAGATACTGAAAATTTTGAAATTCTAACTATTGACAATGGGCAAGAGACTAACTGGCGCAAGCCATTGGTCGAATATTTGCGTTCCCCTATGGGGTCGATAGATCGTAAGATCAAATATTGTGCCCTCAGTTATGTGTTGATAGAAAATGAATTATTCAAGAAAACTGCTGAAGGAGTATTTAGTAGTGTCAAGTGTGCATAATGGAGCGTGTAGTGCGCATCAAGATGGACACAAAATGAAATGGATTTTGGTGCGTTCAGGTGTATATTGGCCTTCAATATTGAAATATTGCATTGAGTTTGCTACAGGTTGCCAAGAATTCCAAATGCATAGGGGCATACAACATGTTCCTGCAAGTGAATTACATGCAATTGTAAAACCTTGGCCATTTAGAGGACGTGCATTAGATGTGATTGGAGAAATAAAACCAACTTTGTCAAAAAAATAAAGGTACATTCTAGTCGGCATTGATTATTTTAAAAAATGGGTCGAGGCTGTAGCATTAACAAATGTCGACCAAGAAGCTGTCATTGATTTTATACAAAATCACATCATGTGTCAATTTGGGATCCTAGAAACAATTACAACTGACCAAGGATCAGTGTTTACTAGGCGAAAAATGCAAGAATTCACGCAAGAATTTGGAATCAAATTGTTAACTTCTACTCCTTACTATGCTTAGGCAAATGGCCAAGTCGAAGCTGCCAATAAGGTAATAATTATCCTAATTAAGAAGAATGTAGGAAAGAAGCCAATTAATTGGCATAAAAAACTAGATCAAGCCTTATGTGTAACACCCCTTCTAAGATACCCTGAATAATACTAATTATATCAATGATTAAAGACACATTCCATCAGAGTTAACACGGAACAAGGGATGTCACAATTATGAAATAAAATTAAACTTCCAATAAACAGTTGTCATGCTACACCGAGGATCATTATCCAAATAATTCAAGCAAATTAAGACCATGTCTTACACAGCGGAAAAATACCATAACCACAACGGGATAAACCAAAACATAAATTATTCCCAATGGAATTCAAAGAAACAATTGAACAATAACTAATTCCTCAACTAAATGTTCCCCAGTGTTACAACCTAATCAGAGCATGACACTAACACGCGAACTTAAATGATAAGCTCTAGAGCCATCCTCACCAACTCCTGAGCTGCTAACTTTAATCTGAAATTGTTAAAGTAAGGGTGAGACTTCTCATAATTAAAACACATTATAAGCTTCTCAATCAACAATATATCACAAGCATATTAATTCACCCATTTTCGCATAACTTCAGATTCAATACACAGTTACAACCATACAATCATCATGCACAACAATTAACAATCAGAGAATTGTAACACTGGAAGACATCCTAACATGTTACAATTCCATGCAAATACAATGCAGACTCAATGCATGTGGTACCAACACGTGACCAAGTCACCCAACACTTGATCCATCATCAACCGGATACAGTAACCATCGATTCGCCCATACACCACTGGGTCAAGAATCCAGCCTCACCACCCATCATCACCCGGGTATCGGTTAACGGCAATACAAGTCAAATTCCACGCAATGGGAATTAACTTCACCAGAACGCATACGCATGCACAACATCAGCATGCAACATTCAACACAGGTTATGACAACATACAGACATCATAAACCATCATCAACCACAACATGATATCATCAACTATCATGAAATAAATCATCACAAGCATAAAGATGCCAAACGCTTACCCTTCAAATGGTAAGACTATCACCGGTATATACAACAACATTAATAACAACTACGATCAACAACTGCCAGGTATATACAACACCAAAAAAACACATGATACCAATACAATCATGAATAACAGCAGGAAGATAACATACAAGCCTCATTCCACGTTCAACCTGTCAGAATAATCCTATACTCATTCCCATAACTCTCATTGTTCACAAATTGGAAAACAACTATTTTCAAAATAAAACCCATTGATTATAATTTTCTTCATTTCATGAAAATCAACCTATGAACACACCAATTATCACAAACAGACTCAAAACCAAAAACATGATATTTCAACCATCATGCATACAAATAACAGCAGCATCAACATGCTTTACATTCACACAATACTAATACATCCATCACCACAGTCTCACTGCTACATACACCTCAATGTGCGTCAGTCAATAATCGTCTATTTTGAAATTCGACTCCTTTTCAAAATAATTTCAAGTTTTAAAAAAATCTTTTCATTTTATAAGATAGAGCATTAAATTTAAGAAACAACGTCCAAAGCAGCGCTCAAAAGCGGACTTACGGTTTGAAAGTTATGAATTTTCAAAGTTTTAAAAATTTTCAAAAACTTGATGGAACCGGTTCCTCCACAGGAGTAACCGGTTCCCATAACGTTCAAAAACCACGCCCCTGGAAAATTGTATGGGGAACCCGGCTCCTCCAGGCAGGGAACCGATTCCCAGAAGGAAAAATCAGTTTCTTTGGAAATTTTCAACGTGGAACCCGGTTCCTCACAGGAGTAACGGTTCCTAAGTTTAAAAATATCATTTTCTCAATTTACACACTGGAACCGGGTTCTCCCAGCAGGGAACCGGTTCCCACCCATCGAGTCAAAAATATCGGTTTACTGATATTTCCCAAAACCATTTTACTATCCATCCCACGTGTCCATATATTCCAACACAAAATCACTCATTTAACCTCATTAACATGCGGTTTAACATGAATTGCTCATTCCTATTGACTCTATATCATACTAATCCAAGATTGTTCACATTTTGACACAATAGGGACACATCTACGGTAACTTAGAATATCTAGACCGGGATTCCCTAACATACTATGATCCATACAATTGAAATCAAAACCCATAATACGCATTAATTAATCGAAATCACCCCTTACCTTGTGGGTTCTTCGACTTCCGACACAAATTGGTTTTCCTCCTTCTTTTTCCTCTTCTCCAATTTCACGTGTAATGACTTTTCCAAATAACCTTCCTTTTTCTTTTCCTTTTTATCCTCCTTTATTTATTCCTTTTATTATTATTCTATAATAATAATAACAATGATAGAATAAATTAGTAGAGGCTTTTACTCCATACACCCTTCCTTCTACTCTTTCCACCATAAAATTCAAATTCTCTCCTCTTATTTATTTTCCTAAAATTCTAATATTCCAATAATTCCCAAAAATCCAATTTTAATTAATTACATAATTACAAAATTCCAATTTAATAATAATTGAAAAGATGGGGTGATACAACTCTCCCCCACTTAGAATATTTTTGTCCTCGAAAATTCACTTGATACTAATAACTGCTGATACGACTCTTGGATCCTTCCTTCCAATTATCACATGATGTTTGACATCATTTCCAATACCACTAATTAATATCCTTCCTATTCAACCGCCATAATCCCACACGATCCATTGCTATCGGGTTAAGAATGCATCGGTTCATCACACTTCTTACCTCATTGCTCTAGGATACATGATTTATCCCTGCATTACACTGCAACACAATTATAAGAACCTCCACATAACCGCAATGTCCACAACATTTATACACAATGGTAGTACCACAAGGCTACGTTCCAACGATCGAGCTTGCAAATTAATACATCTATCAGAATGGATGTAACACCAATAAGACATAGAACCCTTCACCTAACAATTCTATTTTGAAATTTCTAATAGTTTCATAAACTCCACACCTTCTAACGTTTAATTTGTGACTTCAAAAATCATACTCGCATAACAAAGTGCATCACATTACGCTTCCG
This sequence comes from Vicia sativa, assembly GCA_021764765.1. Taxonomy (NCBI): domain Eukaryota; kingdom Viridiplantae; phylum Streptophyta; class Magnoliopsida; order Fabales; family Fabaceae; genus Vicia; species Vicia sativa. The sequence goes on from CM038793.1 coordinate 271,044,739, forward strand.
CTACGCGACTCTGATCATTTACCTTAAGTCACTATCTTCATTTGATTCTCATCAACTACCAGCTCTACAAGTTTCATATTTATCTTTAGACTCTCTTTAATATCTACTAGAAAATCACTGTTCACCTTTTTACATTCTAAACCTTCCACTCCATGGCTTCACTACACACTCAAGTCTCCGACCTCTTTGAATAATTTCCAAGTCTTTTTCATAGCCCTTTTCCTCTTAGTTTCATGCAAGCGATGAACTACTATCCTCTCAATAGAACGTCAACCACGTCACACACTATCAAGCTTGCAAGATGAGTCTATTCAATCCAACACGATCCCGTCTATTATCAACAAGAGATTAAGGGTGATCAGTCCCTCAATTTGTCAATAGATAGCCGACAATCACAATGGAGTATAAACCACCGTACCAAACTATAATAGCGTTCCTTTAGAACTCGTGCTCGAAGTCACCCAAGCACCATGGTCCAATAATCTTTCTTTAAGGTTTACGACTTCTTCCACAACTATTTCTCATTTGATCTCGACGATGAGATACCATCGATCAAACAATTTACATAATCTCCTTCACCCTCACTTAGCATCACACAAATGTTAAGTATTTTTCCCACTCATGAAATGCTAACATACCAAATACACCATAACTCATTTTGTTTCCATTTGAAGTCCTTATCCATGCAGAGAACTTTAACGACATTCACAATTCTTAGTCTTCCTCTAAATCTCATAACATCTAGGATCCATATATGTTCAATTTGAATCTTATTTCAAATGCAATCTCAGTAATACATCTCATCATATGATTGGTAAAAGAAACTCCCGAAATTTCCTTGACACATGTCAATATTTTGACATCTTAAACATGATTGCATTTCCTATCAATTTATTTTTCTTCTAGCATCACTTATCTTTTCCTCAAAAGCTAATGTCACTCTATCCATCCTTAATCGACATAAGCTGCATCTCTAATACTTTAACATTTTTACTAATACCAACATCTCATTCATTAAGAGTATATCATTCTTGACCTCGTCTCAAATAAACTACGACTGTTACTAGTTATATCCATAAAATCTTCTAATACCCGCAACTAATTTTGGATTTTCCCACTGCAACACTGCGTCAGCCTTAGATGGGTCTACCGCATTACCGTCGCTTAAGATAACATGATAAAGAAAACTCATATCCTCATACCGTAATCTACACCATGAAAACTTAACAAAATTCTACTCCCTTTCGAAGTTGGAATTCACCTCACAACATTCAACATGCCTATACCGAGTTCTAGAAGCTTCTTTCTAACTATCTTCATCCTTAACCTGACCGCGAAGGTAAGTTAACCTCAATCCGATTGTACTGAATACATACTTTCCAACCAGTTGATCTATCAAATCACCAATAATTTTGAAATAGATATTTAGTCTCAACCATCACTTAAATCAGTTATCAGAAATCCACACACAATTCGTGCTACTTTCTTTCTCCTTGACTAAGGAAATTATAGCTCCCCAAACAATACACTTGGTTTTACAAATCCATTTCTCTGTGCATCTTCCAATAGCTTCTTCCGATTTTCCTAACTCAAAAGTTGACATCTTGCATGGTGTCATAGAAATAAGTTTTGTACCAAGAACGACATCAACAACAACTCCGATTCTCCTCAAACATCACTACATGATAAATAAATTACTCTCAGGTGCTGGAACCATTTTTAAAACAAAGTTCATCACATTATCTTTCCTACGCTTCAAGCGGAACTCAAATCGGACATCTAAAACTCAAGTTATGAATTTTACAAGTTTTGAAAAATCTTCGACGAAATCAATTCCTGTGATAGGTAATCGATTTCCACCTTGTGAGTGAAAAATCCCAAAACATCATAGAATACAAAATTTGAGATCCTAACTTCAACATACCGCGACACATCATTCACCATGATTAATTGCGTCAAGTTACAATTCAATAGCCAATTCACACAATTGCATACTTTATATCAACCATTGACAACGACAATCAATCCTTTCAAGAACACAAGAGGTGACTCACGCGACAACTTCACAATCAACGGAAGTGTTGCAAAATTCCAACCACATCGCTTCATCTTCTAAGAGTCATCCTTCTTAATTACCAAATATCTTCTAGGCCAAGAATATGCATCGACTCATCAAGCGATTCATAATCACTTGGTTTAACTTGAACATTCACCCAAGGATGACCTCAAGCTAATCCAACATCTTGCTCGAGACGATGAGTCGCTATTATTTCGAGGAAACATCGAACTCACACCCCAAATGGAACATCATTATCCATAACATCGTCCTCCACTCCCGATGATCACGAACAACACAAGTACTTAATTGTTACCACTTAAGAGAACTTTATCTGACCGTCATACTGAATTCTTGAATTCGTAATCCCTCCGAATTCCGGAAACTATGCAGTCTAACCAACATCTACACTCATGTAACCAATAGCACATTGATCCAACTCTTCACGAACATCTCGGTAAAGTTTCTCCCCCACTTACTTCTAAACCACTCCTGCAACCAGGTAGTTAGGAAAAACAAGCAAGTACCGAAGTGTTTCACACACATGTCGTATACAAAAGGAATAATGACATTAAGACCTTTGGTCCTGGCGACCGACTATGCTCTGATACCACTATTGTAACACCCCTTCTAAGATACCCCGAATAATACTAATTATATCAATGATTAAAGACACATTCCATCAGAGTTAACACGAAACAAGGGATGTCACAATTATGAAATAAAATTAAACTTCCAATAAGCGGTTGTCATGCTACACGAGGATCATTATCCAAATAATTCAAGCAAATTAAGACCATGTCTTACACAGGGGAAAAATACCATAACCACAACGGGATAAACCAAAACATAAATTATTCCCAATGGAATTCAAAGAAACAATTGAACAATAACTAATTCCTCAACTAAATGTTCCCGGTGTTACAACCTAATCGAGCATGACAACGACACATGAACTTAAATGATAAGCTCTAGAGCCATCCTCACCAACTCTGAGCTGCTAACTTTAATGAAATTGTTAAAGTAAGGGTGAGACTTCTCATAATTAAAACACATTATAAGCTTCTCAATCAACAATATATCACAAGCATATTAATTCACCCATTTTAGCATAACTTGATTCAATACGATTACAAGCATACAATCATCATGCACAACAATTAACAATTAGAAATTGTAACAGGGAAGACATCCTAACATGTTACAATTCCATGCAAACTCTAATGCAAACTCAATGCATGTGGTACCAATACGTGACCATGTCACCCACACGATCCATCATCAACGGATCGGTAACCATCGATTCGCCCATACACCACTGGGTCAAAATCCAGCCTCACCACCATCATCACCGGGTATCGGTTAGCGGCAATACAAGTCAAATTCCGCAATGGGAATTAACTTCACCGAGCATACGCATGCACAACACCGACATGCAACATTCAACACGAGTTATGACAACATCACGGACATCATAAACCATCATCAACCACAACATGATATCATCAACTATCATGAAATAAATCATCACAAGCATAAAGATGCCAAACGCTTACCCTTCAAATGGTAAAACTATCACCGGTATATACAACAACATTAATAACAACTACGATCAACAACTGCCAGGTATATACTGTTGTACCCCAAAATTTACCCTCTTCTTTCCCGCGTTATTTTTGGCTTATAATCCCATTGCATATAAATACATGTCACATCATGCATAGCATTCATCATAAGGAGTATCAAATTCCAGGTATTCCGAATGGCACCCAAAAAGAGCTCATTTTTTCAATAAAATGGATTTCGGGTTTCGGTGCATTTTGGGGCACTCCAGAAGGCGTATCTCTCATCTCCTTGGGTATTTTCTGTGGATTTTAGACTGGCACTTTCCTCTCATGATTATTTACAACTTTCATTTGAAGGTCGAGAACGGATTTTGTGAGGAAGGCTCTCAAAGGAGTCATTTTCCCTGGCATATCAAGCTGATTTTAATGCTGAACCGTGTGTTTTGGCTCACCTAAAAGGCTTTATTTTCTAGCTGGAAGCTCGGAATTGAGCGGAACCAATTTCTAAAATTCCGTATCCAGGTCCTCTACAACTTCCGTTTGCAACTCGAGATCTAATTCCCCACCGATCGATTCCAGAATTTTGATCTCTGAGTTTGATTTTTGAGCTGAACTGAGCAATTTTCATCCGATGCGCGAAGTTCGAAAAATCATATCTCACTCGATTTTCATCGAAACGGAACGGGACCGGTGCCAAAAGTTCACAAATCTTGTTAGCTTCAAATGTCCAAGAGATACGCATGTGCAAATTTCGATCAGAGGATCCTCGTCTGAGACATTTTCCCCACAGACAGAGCGCGAACGAAATTATGCATGTGTCAGTGATCCAAAATTGAGGCTGAAACTTCAAAAATTTCTATTTCCTTGACCATTCATCGGATCAAGTGGGGGTTTTGATTTACGCAAGCAAAATTGCATTCCGAACACTTTTCGTTTACGTTCCAACTCCAAATTCCGCACGGATTTGGGTGCTTTGGATTAATTACGGAAATTATTCGGATAATCATAATTAGCTTGTCGATTAAGGATCCAAAGCTATAAATAGATTTTCCTCTTCACAAATCACAACAACACATTCATTTGCTTAATTTCCCACTACCATACACACTCCAATTCTCTCAGATCCCAAAGCACAAAAACTCAAAAAAAGGCTTCAACTTCAACTTTCCCTCCAAGCAACCACCGCAGGCCACCACCGGACGTCCGTTCACCACCAGCCTCAACCATATACCGCGCTAAGCGCTCCCTCCGTGCTAAGCGCGGCCTGCGAATTCTGATTTTTTCTTCATTATAGCTTCTCCTATTTCAATCTACATCATCTTCTCCTCCTTCTACTCATATTTGACATGGAAGGAACGGTTTAATCTCGATCGTCTCCTCAATTTCAAGATTTAGGGATTTCTCTTCTTCTCCTTCAATTCTCCATTGAAATTCAAGTTTTCCTTCAAGGATTCAAGTCTAATTCTGAAGATTATTCACACTTCCTCATTGATCTGGTATTTTCTTTGAAGAGCACAAGGAATTCCTCTCCAATTTGATTCAAGCTTCAAATTCAAGTAAGTGTTAGGTTCAAATAATCACTTATTTTAAGCTGTTCTGAACTTTCAGCTTTTCTTGAAGTTGAATAATGAAATTTCATGCAAATTCAATGTAGACTCTCGGTCTTGCATTTGTTTTCTTGGACTCCTTGCTTTGAATTGAATTTTGCCGCCTTATTTGTGTCGGAATGAGGATATTGTATATAGCATGTATAGGCTCTTGCACATGAAGGTCTCTCCTGCACATAAGCCATGAATTCATGCATTTTGCATCCTCTAATGCATGCTCATGCATTGAAAGACATTTAGCTTGATTGAATTGCATTGATACATGATGAGTAAAGCATAGCTTGCAATTGTAGTGTGTCGACATGTAGTTTCCAAAGCACTTTTGTTCATTATGTACATTGTGCATTGTACATAGTTCATGCACACGCATTCCAAGTGCTTGTGTTAATGTGCAATTAGGATTTGACACGATCATTCTTTGCTTCTCCATGGCATGCCTTGCGTATATCGGTATTTTTCATGTGGAACATTATGTTGTCGACACAACTTGCGTTGCAACCATGTTCATGCGTTGGTCTCCCCCATGCATACATTGGATTATTTGACCATCCGCATTCCATACGTGTTCATTCCTAGCATTGTACATGAGCATTGAAATCCCTTTTGCATTGCACTCTTAGCTTGTTCATGTCTAACCATACATGTGAGAACATTAGAGTTATCCATTTGCATTCCATATATGTCCATGCACAACATTGCATACATGACCATGGGAACCATTAATTCACCATCCGCATTCCGTATACGCTCATACATAGCATCGCATGCGAGCATCAAAATTGTCATTCCCCACTAGCACGCCGCACGTGTTCATGCATAACATAGCATACATAAGCATTGAAATAACTGCCCAACTGTATGGATCAACTTTTTGGCATGAAAACATCACAAATAGGTGGTCTGGTGCAGAAAATAATTTTTCAGCAGGTTGCAGGTCGCGCTTAGCGCCACCAGAGCGTGCTAAGCGCCAAATGTTCTGACTTTTTGGGTTGCATGGCGCGCTTAGCGCGGTATACCGCGCTAAGCGCGGTCTTCTGGTTATTTTTCTGATTTTTTCGATTCTAATGGTGAACAGTAGTCACCCTAGCTATGCTTGGCTGCTGTTTGTACTCCATTTCATGTAGGGACACACGACGCATACATATGCGGCTCGTTTCGTCGATATTCACACACTTTTCCTTTGCTTGCGTTTTGGGTCTAACTCCCTTTTTGCAGGTGTCTCATGTTTGTATACCCACGTATACATTCCTTGTACTTGCCTCTTGGGTCCAACTTCCTTTTCGCAGTTTGCTGTGTGTTTGTATACCCACGTATACATCCATTCGTCTGTTTTTTGGGTCTAACTCCCTTCTTGCAGGTGTTTTGCATTTGTACACCCATGTGTGCATTTCTATACTTGTTCTTTGGGTCTAACTCCCTTCTTGCAGGTTTTCTTTTGTGTTTGTACACCCACGTGTACATCCTTTTGTTTGCTTTTTGGGTCTAACTCCCTTCTTGCAGACGGTGTTGCTTCAGATGCGCAGAAGCGCGCATTCTCTTCGCTTCGACGCCTCGAGCTATTCTCACCGGTTTACTCTTATTGCCTGGCTGCAGTACTTGAAGTATCCCGGAGTATTTCATTAGCTTGCGCTGCTCTTCGGATTCTATATCCGTTTGGTAGTTTCTACACCATTTACCGCATTCTCTTACAACTTTCCTATATATCATGAGAAGTAGGGCTTTACAACTTTCTTTTTTCCATGAGAAGTAGGAATAGAGATGCATGATGGGGCTTCCATAGCTGGAGCATGTTCAGGAACCCCTCTGGTTTATTTAAAGACCCGTTTAGGGCAATTCTACTTGTGATTTGTGCATGTTTGCTTGTTTGTTTCTTGCAGGTTCCCTTGGTTAGGTTTGGTTCTCTAACCTAGACTTTAGGATTCACAACCTTTGCATGTCAACATAGGTAGAGATTCCTTGCATCCTCACGCATAAGATTCATTTTTTTGCATGTCAATCTTAGGGTAGTGCATAGCTAGTCTCCCCCCTTAGGTTTTGCTAATTTCATTTGCATGTTGCACATAATAAAACTAAAACTTGTTTTTTTTTCTTTCTCTTCAAAAACAAAACACTTAATAATGGTTTAAATCCCTTTCTCAAGGTAAAAACAACCAACCCACACCAACTCTTTTCGCCTTTGCGCGCTTTCTTTTCTTTCTGTGTTTAAAACCTTTTTCACAAGTAAAACACAAAACACACCAAAACAATTGAGCCGAACTACGGCTCGACTTTCCATTGCCGCGGAATACGTAGGCATCTTGTCACGGTCGAGGCAAACTTTAAATACTTCCTTCTTTTCCCGTGGTTTCTTATTTTATCTTTTCTTTTGCATGCATGGTTAGCGATTTAGCATAGATATAACACACCCTTTAGCTAGAATTAGAAAGTGGATACCGTAGAGTACTACGGGCGTGTGGGGTGGTAATCCCTTCCCCTCGCGTAACTAACTCCCTTACCTAGATTCTCTCGATTTCCACGGTTATAGGGTCGATTTCTCCCAGGTTTACTCGATGTTTTCCTTTCTCCCTTGTGAGATAAAAGGCGTTCGATAGGACTCTGCTCGATACTAGTTATCATGTCGGAGGTTCCGCCGGTGTTTTCATATACAACACCAACAAAACACATGATACCAATACAATCATGAATAAACAGCAGGAAGATAACATACAAGCCTCATTCCACGTTCAACCTGTCAGAACAATCCTATACTCATTCCCATAACTCTCATTGTTCACAAATTGGAAAACAGCTCTTTTCAAAATAAAACCCATTGATTATAATTTTCTTCATTTCATGAAAATCAACCTATGAACACACCAATTATCACAAATAGACTCAAAACCAAAAACTTGATATTTCAACCATCATGCATACAAATAACAGCAGCATCAACATGCTTTACATTCACACAATACTAATACATCCATCACCACAGTCTCACTGCTACATACACCTCAATGTGCGTCAGTCAATAATCGTATATTTCGAAATTCGACTCCTTTTCAAAATGATTTCAAGTTTTAAAAATATCTTTTCATTTTATAAGATAGAGCATTAAATTTAAGAAACAACTTCCAAAACGGCGCTCAAAACAAACCTACGGTTTGAAAGTTATGAATTTTCAAAGTTTTAAAAAAATTTCAAAAACTTGATGGAACCGGTTCCTCCACAGGAGTAACCGGTTCCCTAACGTTCAAAAACCGCCCCGGAAAATTGTATGGGAACCGGTTCCTCAGTGGGGACGGTTCCAGATGGAAAAATCGGTTTCTTTGGAAATTTTCAACGTGGAGGTTCTTCCAGGAGTAAGGTTCCTAAGTTAAAATGTCATTTTCTCAATTTACCCTTGGAACGGGTTCTCCCAGGGGAACCGTTCCCGACGCATCGAGTCAAAAATATCGGTTTACGATATTTCCCAAAACCATTTTTACTATCCATCCCAAACGTGTCCATATATTCCAACACCGAAAATCACTCATTTAACCTCATTAACATGCGGTTTAACATGAATTGCTCATTCCTATTGACTCTATATCATACTAATCCAAGATTGTTCACATTCCGACACAATAGGGACATCTATGGTAACCTAGAATTTCTGACCGGGATTCCCTAACATACTATGATCCATACAATTGAAATCAAAACCCATAATGTCATTAATTAATCGAAATCACCCTTACCTTGTGGGTTCTTCAACTTCCGACACAAATTGGTTTTCCTCCTTCTTTTCCTCTTCTCCAATTTCACGTGTAATGACTTTTCAAATAACCTTCCTTTTCTTTTCCTTTTATCCTCCTTTATTTATTCCTTTTATTATTATCTATAATAATAATAACAATGATAGAATAAATTATTAGAGCTTTACTCCATACACCTCTTCTACTCTTTCCATAAAATTCAAATTCTCTCCTCTTATTTATTTTCCTAAAATTCTAATATTCCAATAATTCCCAAAAATCCAATTTTAATTAATTACATAATTACAAAATTCAATTTAATAATAATTGAAAAGATGGGGTGTTACATTATGGGCATGTAGAACTTCCCAAGGAAGCGCAGAACTACTCTATTTAGAGCATATGGGCATGATGCGGTGCTACCGGTGGAGATACAAGTTCAATCGGTGAGAATCCAAAGACAACATGAAATACCATATGGATATTCTTTGGAATATGATGGCGAGAGCTTGTCGACTTAGATGAAGAAAGGATGTTGGCTTAATTGTTAAGAAGACAAAAAGAGTTGCCAGAGCTTATAATAAAAAGGTAAAAGATAAAGTATTTTTGTCGACGATTTAGTTTGTAAAGTGATATTACCTATTGATTGAAATGATAGATTCTTAGGAAAATGGTCCACAAATTGGGAAGGACCTTTCAAGGTGATACAAGTTTTTTCCAATAATGCCTATGAACTTGAAGAATTAGCCCTAGATCGACAGATTTTAAGGGTAAATGGTAAATACTTGAAGAAGTATAAGCCTATTCTTCAAGAAGTCAAAATGTCAACGAGAATAAGTATTTGTCAAACAAAGCGAGATGGAGAAAATTAAGTTTGATACCATCAAATGTAAAGCATGCATAAAATGTGTGCATATATAAGGCAGAAAAAGGAAAATATTACATTAAAAGTGGCTCAAAGCCATTGTTCAAATATTACATAGAAAAAATCATGAGATGGTAGCGGTGATTAAAAGTACTTAAACTTGTTTTGGAGCGATCACAAATCACTTTGGGCGTACAACATGATTGTCAAAGTTTTACTGCTTGAGCTTTAAGTACTACAATCTTTGTTTCGACGAAGAGATTATGTTTCTCAACACATCGTCGAGAGAAATTTTATTGACCTTGATTGAAAAGGTTGATAATTTTAGTAATCTCCTCCTCTTACATGGTAATTGTTTCCAATTCCTTGTTTAGAACAACAATTTGAATGCGTTTTCAACAACTCTCTTTTGTTTAGGGCTTAATTCCGTTGTTTCTCTTCAATCATTACCATTATCTTAGTGATTTCTTTGTTGGCCTTTACCACCATCAAATTTTCCTTCACAAAGGCTTCCTTCGACTCGACCATTGCTCATTTCCCTTATAGATTCAACATTTTTGAGCATAGGGACAAATAATTTTCAAATCTTGTCATCATGAACCTAGTGATTCGGAAATATCAAGATCCTTCAATTGGTGAGAGCATCGAAATATACGGACCAATAGTTGGATCGAATGAAGCAACTCGGATTCAAGGCATGATGCAATTTTATTCATTAAATTCTTGACTTTGGTTGCCTCGGGGCCTAGTTTGTCGTTATGAGCTTGAGATTGGTCAGAATTGGAAGAGAGAGTATAAGAGCTCATGGAGCTACGTAGCCTAACTATTTCTTCTAGAGCATAAGGCTCAATCACCATTTGTTTTGAAGGTCTAGGTGAGTTGACCTTCTTTTCTCGACGAAATATGAGGTGCACCTTCAAGGAGGAAGTTTTTGGGGAGTGGTGGCATTTTTGCCTCACAACCTGCGGGGGAATGAAAGACTATAATCAAAGCTAGTCGAACTAGAACCCTTATGTTTGGAAGGTCTAGTGATTGAGTCAGATTCACTAAGTGTAGCCGGAATAGTCAGATCAATGAACTCACTAGCGGCGATGTCGAGATTCTCTTGATGGTGAGGGGAAGAAGCCTCTGATAGCGGAGTATAGTTGGCCACACTTTTTTGTTGTCCAGATACATCAACCTAAAGAAAACAAGAAAAGATATTAATGAGTCAAGTTCAACAAATAGAAAGAAGCAAAAGTAGAATTGACAAATACTTGGGTCGACGGATCAAGATCGATGGTTACGTTTTCCTCGCGAAGCAATACCCTGTTGGATCTTGAAATTTAATAGCGCTGGGGGCACAAGTTGGAGTGACAATGGCTGTGTTTACCACTATGGTGGCAACACCTAAATCTAGGCTAGTTTCAAGTTTTTCAGCCATAATCACTTTGTTTCTCCTTTTTGTTACTTGATCCCAGGATGGGCCTCGAGTTCCATAGTGTTGGAAACATTAAGTGGGTCGATATTATGCAGCTTTACCACTTTAGCGCAACATCTCAGGCGGGGTTAACTTCAAGGTTTTGGGCATAAATACCCTTTCTTTCTTTCTTTTTGCCACCTTGTCTTCAACAGAGGATTCTTTCATCCTCTTGTGACTTTTGGATTTGTGGGAGTGTTGAGGGGACTGAACATCAGGTGATGGATAAGTTTCAAAAAGGAAAGTATGAGTTGAGGCTATTGTTTCAATCAAAAGAAATTGAGTTGACAAGAAATACCTTAGTCCTCTCGGTGGTTTGTGCTTGTCCTTCTTGGACCTTTTGGATTTTCAAAGGCGATCAAATTAGTTGGCGTTTTTGACTACGGTAGACAAAACATTATTATTTTTAAGCCATAAAAATAATAGAAAATAGAGAATATACAAATACACCTACATAAGAATCAATTTTCTTAAGCACAGGAAAATGGGTTCATCATCGAGAAAAGTGTGTGTCGGGCAATATGCAAAAAGTAGTGGCCAAGTTAGAAGTGCCAAACAAAGGAAGATGATTGGCAAAGTTTGATTTCAAAATTTTTCGTCGATGGACCAGTTTGGTCGACAGGGCCTTCTTTGGTTCTACCTAAATAGGAAGTGCTAAAAGGAAAATGGCAAAGTGTTAGACAAATATAAAAGTCGTAATGGAAAAGAAAACAAACTTTCTAGAGGCATTTACCATAGTGCGACAACAAGCTCTACACATATTGAGGTCAATATGTAGAAAACACAGGTAGTTGTATAACCAATACTTTGTCGGCACCATCCTTTCACCCTTTTTCTTATAAGCATTTTTTACGTTCGACCAAGAGCTATACCACTAGTCCGGGATAGGCGGGCGAGAAGCCAAATCCATGGGGTTAGTCGGTAAAGGAGGAAATCTAATTTTTCCAAAATGAAGGGCGTAAAGATATTTATCTTCGTAACCAAAATTTTGATTTGTGGAATCTTATCGGTTACCTTCTCCTTTAGCTCTTGAAATTGCATCGAAATGGTCCGACGAAGGTTTTTGGATAGATACACCACGCGAAACTATTGTTGGAAAGCTTGGATCTGCTTGATGTTAGTAGCCTTACATTTGGTCGGTTTTCCCTGCAAAGGATCAAAAGTTGATTAGTTCAACATATTTTGTTGACATTACCAATGAATGTAACTAATATGACGCCACAAGTTCAAACTCTTTGGTGTAGTAAAATGATGGTTCAAGGGTGAGAAGTAAGTCTACGTCTTTGTGCCGAGGTTTTGATCTCTTCTTTTATGATTTCAAAAGGTTGGCTAGTGGTGATGTCGGTAGAAATTCATAAGAATGGAACAAAGACTTACGGATGAGTTGACAAAGCCCAGCTATCGAGCTACCAAATTAGGCGATAAGCGACCAAACTTGGATCGGGCAAACAATCACAGCGGATAGGGTGGGGAGTCAAAAGCTCCTCCGGTAATTAGGGAATTATTATTATCTTTATCACTTGCAAAGGAAAGGCACTAGCGAACCATTCGGGACCATCTTGTCTATCATAGAATAGGGCCATAGAAGGTTCCAATCGACTCTTGTCAACATCAAATTGAACAATAGTGTAAAAACTTCGACATTTAGAAAAGTATTATCGATGGAAGTTAGTGGGAGAAGGCATTGCCAAACGACATGGTTGTGAGTTTGAGGGCACTCTAATTTTATGTTTACATGCGGCTGATATCACGAGAAAGTGGCATTTAGCCACATGCAAGATCAAGGACCATGAACCAGGCGTTCTTCTTTTTAGTTGGTGGGGTAAAAAGCTTTATTTGACTAGCAGCATCAATTAAGGATTCACGAGAGAGGCAATATTAGGTGGCCCAAACAACGTTTTTACCCTTAGCAATTGGGTAGCCGATAAGAAAATTGTTTGGCCACACATATAGACACAGGCGAGAAAATAGCGAGATAGCCACAAAGTTAAAACACTCGTGCTCCTCATCGATTAATAGGACCAAAAGTTTTAGCGGTGGTCGATAAAATTATTGTAAGTTGGTTTGGGCCTCATGGCGTCAAACTTCAGATGCAGGAGTAGTGTCCCTATAGTTAAATACTTTGCAGCCGGTTCGGACACATGATAGCCACAACGTCGAACAAGGTGGGAGTAATCATACCGTGTTGGTCGATCCCTCCCAAAAAGGAATGGCAGCCAACAGCATGCCACAAGAATAGGGTTGGCCACAATGAGAAAGTTCCAAATAAAGTATAAATGCCTAATTATTTCCATTGAGCTTCTTTTTCTATTTCTAAGCGTGTCATCCAAGCACTAAATTTAGGGAAATTCAATGGTGGGGTAGGTCTAAAATTTCTGTCTACGTATTGGAGCAAAATAGGGCTTGAAGAAAGTACTGGTTTAGTGACATTACTGGTGGAAAAAAATGCTTCTTTATCATTTGCATAAATTTCTGAAGGTGTGTCTGCAGGTAGTGGACCTAGAAATGTTAATGGTTTATCCTAAAAAGAAAAGGGAATAAGTACCTGAGATTGCTAGATTTTGGCTTTCTCTTCAGCGAACAGAGGTTCTGGGACATACTCTTTGTCGTCGATGAGGCATAGGTGAAGGGCTGTTGCAGGATAAGAGATTAGGTTGTCGGCGCTTTGTCATTAGAGGAATGAAGGAGGTTGAAGGCGATGAACGAGAAAAGCGGTTTGTGTTTTGTCACGATTGGGAGAACTGACTTTGGAATTTGTTTTGCTTTTATACGCAAATGTTGCGGATAGCAAGAGTCCCACGACTTTTCTTTTATCCATTAAGGGAAGGTGAAAAGAAGAGAAAAAGACCTTCGTTAGATTCCGAGTAAGGGAGAAGGTTATGAAAAGGGAAGGTATTAGCACCCCTTTCCATCCGTAGTTATCTATGGGCTCTTAGTTGCTTTTAGCTCACTTTAAAAATTGCTTTCATGTGTGTTTGAAAATGTTTTGAAAAGGCATTTAAGCTTTGACTTCGTAATGATTCACTGCGGAATGTATCTGATGTTTGGAAATGTTTCGTTTTGAAAAGTGTTTTAACTTTGACAAAAAGTGTGAGGTGTGAAAAGTATTTTGATAGAGCAAGCAACTAAAAGTCTTATTACCTACTCAAAATGGTCGTTTTCGTGTTGTTTTACTTTCCTTTAGAATAGAGCTAACCATACCATTAGTTGGTAGGTAACCCAATTCGTTGGATGTAAAGGGACATTCGAAGGGACATCGGATGGTCATAGAAGGCAACTTATAGGAGTATCTAGCACATTCGAAGGACGATCATCACTTTCGTGAGCAACAATCGAGGGCGAGATCATGTTTTCGTAGGCCGTCGGGGACTCATGATCTTCGATTGAAGGGACTATGATGATATGTTTGTAGGAAGCGGTGCTAGGATACCTCTACGTTCGAGGACTTGACCATTTATTCGAAGGCAACGAGAGAATTACCCTAAGGGGTGAATGTGTGAAAAATGTGTTAAATTCAGATATTTTGTCTTGGAATTAGAAGTAATCTACGTTCGTTTTTATCTTATCATGCATGCCTAGTTACTAGTAGTTTATAGGGTGCAGAAAGTAAATTGCGGAATGTAAAGTGCGGAAAGTAAATGTCCTACGCTATTACATGGCTTTGGGGCAGATACATAATGAGAGTGCGCGGAAAATAAAAGTCCTAATTAAACTATTACATCCCAGAAGTTACATAATATTGGAAAAAAATGCGAGAAAATAAATCCTAACTATTACAACCTGTAAGCAGATACATAATAATCGGAAAATATAAGAAATCCACATAAGAGAAAATACGTTAGTAAAAGAAATTTTTGAGTGAAGAAAAATGTTTTTGGGTTAGTAATGATAATTAGATGATAGAATAATTTTTTGGGAATTTTCTAGATCGATTTTGATAAGGAAAAGCAATTAAAAGTCAATTTAATGGTTAATTAAAAATTAATTAAAATATGCATGCAAAAATATTAATTTTTATGTCAAAAATTAAATAAACATTTTTCTGATTAAAATGAAAAAAGAAAATATTTTTTGGTGATTTTTAAATGCATGAGAAAATTATTTGAAAAGAAATTAAATTAAGAAAGAAAATATGAAAAGAAAATAAGAAAAAGTGTTAGTTTGGGAAAGTGGTAAAAAATATTTGACATTGCCAGGGATCGAACCCAAGCCATGCCATTCACACGCGCGCGCTGCTACCACTAGGCCAACCTGCACTTTGTGTTAGTTAAATGAAACAAAAAGAATATAAACGAAATTGATTTCTGAAAACCAAAAAATCGCGCGAAGATCTTCATCTTCTTCGTTTAAATTTTTAAACCTATAGCGACGGCCTTGTTCGTCGCTAAAGCCCCTGCAAATTTTCAAAATCACATAGAAGCAATATAAATTCATTGTGAGTACATGGTTCGTGACTGAATTTAGATTACGAAACACGATGGTGGTCTTAGTTTAGTCAATTTTTTATAGAATGCAAAGCCCTAAATCAGAGCTATGAACCCTAGCCATGGCATCTCGTGATTCTTGTACTCAAAACACAATTAACCAATGCTGAGAGCTTGACTCCATTCTAAACACAAGTAAACAATCAAAACATGTTAAATATGCATGAATAATCAAAATCAATTTTGAAAGTTTTGAACCAAACCGAAACGTGATTTCGTGATTTTGGGCTTGTTGATGGCTTGTGAGTGTCTGAAGAATCAATGAACCTCCGAGAATGTATTGGAATGCTTAGAATTGGTGAATCGATCGGAACTAGAACAATAGCTTGCAATACAAGGTTTTAGTTTTGTTAGGGTTCTTAGAGGAAATTTTCGTTTTGTGTCATGTGATGCATTGTGTACTTATAGTGGATGGATTTAGGTCAAAATCATGAAGAAATAATGTACCAATCAATGAGAAAATATTTGATTTGGTATAAAACCAAATGTTGCCTTTTATCAAATTTCAATCAATTCCTTTGCCAATCAATGCAAATTTGAATTTTCGACTTGTGTGTCTTGGACCTCAAGAATGAGAAAAATCCAATTTGCATTTAATTTTGATTTTCTACCTTTTATTTTAATTTAATTGGCTTTTAAATGATTAAAATCCAAAATAAATAGAAAATAAAAGATAAAATTCGTCCTTGGACTTGGAGGTTCCAAATCAATTTGAGGAACAAGTTTGACATTTTTGGGTGTTCTTGGACTTTTGGAAAGCTTAAGATGTCCTCTAAACAACCTCTTTGGTTTCATCTCAATTGAAGTTTCCATGCTCAATAACACTTCTTTACAAAATGTTGACTTTTGTTGACTTTGAAGGACACCTGTAATGTTTTGATCCATATCTTCCAAATGAAGCATTTTCGACCAAGCTTGTGAGACATGAAGTTGTAGAGGTGAATTCTCTTCAAAATGAGTGGTTGTGGAAAAATTTCGATAAAGTATGAGAAATTTATGCGGTCAAAGTTACATTGACTTTTGTGCGAGAAAGCCCAATTTAGAAACTTTGACTTTTGATCAATTCTTGATTTTTCTTGATGAATCATGATCAACCCTTGATCAAATGATGAATGTTACTTCAAAATATGGATGTTGACCAAAAATTATGAAGTTTGGTGTATGTTGACCACAATTGACTTTTGTCAATACAAGTGATTTTCGACCATCGAGCAATTGTCTAGGAAACTTGACTTATAAGGCTTGAAACTTGACATGGAGATTCTTTGAAGCATATGATGAGGCATGATGACCACATAAATGTTAGAGGCTTTGGATTTGAGGATAGCCAAACCCTAATTTGGGTTGATTGCTTAGGAGAGAGTTTGTCTGTCGACCCTTGTGAAATCCTTAGTATGGAGATGTGGAATGTCTTGAGAAGTAAGGAGCAAATTTTGGGGTATGGCAGTGTTCAATCTTCTTGTCTTGGAAGGGTTAGATTGGCTTGCCTTTTCGTGACACGGAGGTGGAAGATGATTGAACACTCAAATACACACAATTTGCACTCATTTGTTGATGATGCATGGGAATGGGCTACAGATGCCATTTGAAAGGCGGAGACTTCAGCGGGAATGAGTCATCGTTAGACTCAAGAGCGTCGCTTTGAATAGGAGAATCATCAAAGATGGGCTTAAGATGCCATCCGGGAGGCGTCTTTGAGGAGCAGGCCGTCAGCTAGGCTAGATATTCTTGAAGGTAGAAGGGAGCACAGAGATGGGATTAAGATGCCATCCGGAGAGAAGTTATTGGTTTGTATTGGTTTTTAACCAAATATGCATTCTCAAGTGGAGAGAGTCGACAAGTAGTCGGAGATGGGCTTAAGGCAGACAGATCGTCAGCGGACTACTGTAGTTCTTCATTGATAATAAGAGATTGTTAGAATAAACCTTCGTCCTTGCTACTCTGGGGGACAATATTTGGCAGAATGTGGATAGTTTTCCCGTCTTGTTTCGGGTGTTAATCCAGTGTCTGTTGTCGGAAGACAACTTGGGTGGTCGTTTGGATAGGGTTTCCCGTCTTGCTTCGGGTGTTAATCCTGGACCTTCCATTTGGAGATGATTCGTATGGTTTTTTGGATAGGGTTTCCCGTCTTGCTTCGGGTATTAATCCTGGACCTTTCGTTTAGAAGTGATTTTTACACATGGGAAAAAACAAAAGAAACTTTGCGGGGATAGTTAGTCTTATGCATTATGATGCATGCGACATCGACAATGTATATGAATGATATATGCACGTGTTATGACTTTTATTAATAATTTATGAATGTAGATGTTGTGGTATTTCAAACATATCCATCTTGAAGAAGATGTGAATGCCACCTAGAATTCCTAACCACTTGGGGATGAAATCATTGAAAACCACGACTCGGAGGAGAAAAGATGTCCTTGATTCCTCAGATGCCCTATCGACCACGTTCGAGCCTTGATGTTAATGTTCTTGGGAACAAAGTTGGGAGATACTCATTGGGGATCTTGTGCGTAGATCTTGCTGAGAGCATCGAATATGGTGCGGAGTCGTATCAGAAGATTCCTTTGAGGTGATGAGTTTTGTTGAAACCTCGGCTGGGAATAATGGAGATGTGGGTTTCCTCGATGCACTATCTAACCAAGTTTCGAGTCGGATATTCTTGTTGTCGGGGAATGATGATCGTTGAGAGATATTATCTTTGAGGATGAATATCTCTTGTCGGAGAAGATTTGATGACTTTGTGGGGATTGTACTCTGCGGGGGCGTGGTGACTTGTCGTCATCTCAATTCCTAGAGTGCGTAATAATTACTCGTATATCCGCTTTCGTGCTTATAAAAAGATATTTGTTGTCGGATGCATATAATCATTCAAGCAAACATTAGACTTTATGCAAAAATAACAACAACGAATATTGTAAAGAAAAAACTTGCATTAATTTGAAAGGTGCGTATGGGCAAGCCTTTGTATACAAAGAAAGTAAAAGCTATGTGGAAACAATCTAAATCGACTATCAACTATGCTAGTGCTCATATATTCCCACTATCTCTCTTACTATCAGTGAAAGTGAGTGAATTGATTTTCGCCATTTAAATCTTGAATCTTGATAGTAGTATACGTGGGTAGGTGATCCGGATGAGACATAGTTAATGCGCTTAAATCCGTAACATTTGCCTAGACCGCCCTTTCGGGTTTTCAGTCTACCGGGATACCCTTTTTTGCCAAAGCCGCCTTTGTAGGTTTTCGACTTGCCGGGTGTACATGTTTTGTATATATCCTTAAATTTTTCCCGAACCTCTTTGGTTAGCTAGGATGCCTTTTTTTCCTCGATCGACCTAGTGGGTCTCGTTATCGTAGTATTTTTGACTATGTCTGCGTTCACAGGGTGTGGGAAGTCTTCTCCATCCATGGTGCTAAGTATCATAGCTCCACCTGAAAATACTGTTTTGACTACAAATGGTTCCTCGTATATGGGAGTCCATTTGCCCCTGGGATCACCTTATGGAAGGATGATGCGCTTGACTACTAGATCACCGACTTGGTAGACTGGTGCTTGACTTTCTTGTTAAATGCTCGATCATTCGTTTACGGTAAATCTATCCATGGCGGATGGATGCGGTCGTTTCTCATCGATCAAGTTGATCGGTCGAGGCGATGCGCATCCGTTCATCTTCGCTAACTCGCATCTGGAGGACTACGGTTGAGGGTATCACGAACCTCGATTGGCGCTTCCATACCGTATACAAGAGGAAGGGGTTGCCCACAGCAGATGTTCGTCTTGTAGTGAGATAACCATGTAGAGAAAATGGCAACATCTCGTGCCAATTCTTGTAAGTCCTTGTCATCTTATATAATCTTCTTGATATTCTTGTTGGCGGCTTCCTGCGCCATTCATCTTAAGCGATATGGAAGAGTTGTGATGCTTGATCTTGAACTGCGTGTAGCGAGTTTGGTGATCATTTTGTTGTTGAGATTGGTAACGTTATCGTGATAATCCTTTCGGGAGTGCCATACCGACAGATAAGATTATGTGATGAATCAAGCCCTGACATTCTTGGTAACGAGATGAGAAGCAGCCTCTGCCCACTTGGTAAAATAATCAATTTCCCAAGGATGATGTCCATTGGGCGGTGGGCTTGATTTTCGATCATGTCAATGCCCATTGCGAAAGGCCAAGGCGGTCGGAACATTCAATGAGTCTGGAGAATGCGTGCACTTTGTCTCGTATATCGTGACAGATCGGCATAAGCGGTGACAATCGCTTCCATGGTGGACCAATAGTATCTGTTCCGAGAATCTTTTTAGCCATTGTATGTCATTTGGAGTGGGTACCCGCAGCCTTGTTAACTCTTCCATGATATGTTCTGCATTTTTCTGGTCTACCGCAGTAGAGTGAGCACAAGTCGTGATTACGCTTGTAAGATGTTATTCTTTGAGAAAGAACTTGGATGCAAATCTTCTCAAGACTTCTTATCATTATTGTGAGATGCCCTGGAAGTACCTCTACGTGAACCAAGGTTTCTCTTTTATCAAGCTCATAACAGTATGCTGGTTCGTCAAACCTTTCGATGATGATTTGGGGAGCCTCGTTGTCCCATTTGACCTTGAACATAGATGACATAGTAGCTAATGCGTCTGCCAACTGATTCTCTTCTCGTGGAATGTGATTGAAAGTAATCTCTTGATAGGGAACCGACTCGGAATGCTCTCGATATGGAATGAGATTCGGATGCCTCGTATCACTCGCCTTTATCCGGTGATCACTAAATTGAGTCTCCATACACTTGCAAGAATTTGATTCTTAAGTCAATATGACCTTGATACCCATGATGCACGCTTCGTATTCGGCCATGTTGTTGGTGCGGTGAAACACAATCGGCGGTGAAGGCGTATGTCACTTGTGGGAGATGTAATGATGGCACGATGCCATTGCCAAGTGTGTTTGAGGCTCCATCAAAGACCATGGTCCATCGGGATCCTTTTCGGGTCCTTCGTTTGGTCAAGCTTTCCAGTAAATAACAAACATCGATGCGGAAACTTGAACCGCATAGATTGATAGTCATGTATACGGCGATGAGCCAAATGATGAAACTACTACACTTCCTTTGATCGCTTTTTGAAGTATATTGGATGTCGTATTCGTCAAGATCATTTGCCATTTGCTATTCTTCGGAGAGTTGGTTTCTCAAATATGTATTTTATCGGATCCATCTTGAGATCAACAAGGTAGTGTGAGTCAACATATCTTGTCTTAGTCGGAGACCCAAGCCAAAGCGCCGCAAGTTTTCTCGTGTGAGGTATCTTGTTTCACCGATCGGTAAACTTTTGCTAAAGTAGTATATTGCATACTCTTTTCGACCAAACTCGTCATGTTGCACCAACACACACCCATTGAATTCTCTAATATTATCAAGTACACATGATAAGAGGTCTTCATTCGACCGGTATCAGGGATAGGAGGATTACATGGGTACTCCTTGATTTTGTCGAAGGCGATCTGGAAATCGTAGTTCCATTCCACTACTTGATCTTTCTTTAGTAACGAAAATTGGCTCACAAGTAGCGATTAGATGTGCAATGAATCTATCAATGTAGTTCAATCGTCCCGAAACCTCGACTTCTTTCTCGGTTGGGAGAATTTCTTGGATAGCTTTAACCTTGGTGGGGTCCACTTCAATACCTTTACCGCGACAACAAACCCTAGGAGTTTACGGATCGACTCCAATGGTGCACTTGTTGGGATTGAGTCTTGATTTGTACTTCTTCAGTCTATCAAACAGTTTCCGCAAATGATCGAGATGTTCTTCTTCAGTCTGTGATCGAGCTATCATGTAGTCGACGAACCTCTATCTCGTGATGGATCATATCATGAAATAATGCCACCATGTGCTGCGTTGATATGTGGCGCGGCGTTCTTCGTCTGCTGTGACATGACCTTGTAG